>JARQOD010000001.1:629020861-629076499 GCA_033576555.1 Oophaga sylvatica
GAGGGTCTAGTTTCCAAAATGGTGTCATTTGTGGGGGGTTTCCACTGTTTAGGCAGATCAGGAGCTCTCCAAACACGACATGGCGTCCAGCCAATTCTGCGTTGAAAAAGTGAGACGGCGCTCCTTCCCTTCCAAACTCTGCCATGCACCCAAACAGTGGTATACCCCCACATATGGGGTATCAGTGTACTCAGGACAAATTGCACAATAACTTTTGGAGTCTTGTTACCCTTGGAAAAATAAAAATTCGGGTGAAAATATCATTTTGTGGAAAAAATATGATTTTTAAATTTTACGGCTCTACGTTATAAACTTGTGTGAAGCACTTGAGGGTTCAAATTGCTCACCAAAGATCTAGATAAGTTCCTTAGGGGGTCTAGTTTCCCAAATGGGGTCATTTGTGGGGGGTTTCCACTGTTTAGGCACATCAGGGGCTCTCCAAATGCAACATGGCATCCAATCTCAATTCCAGCCAATTTTGGTTGGAAAAAGTCAAATGGTGCTCCTTCCCTTCCGAGCTCTGCCGTGCGCCCAAACAGTGGTTCCCCCCACATATGGGGCATCAGCGTACTCAGGACAAATTGGACAACAACTTATGTGGTCCAATTTCTCCTGATACCCTTGGGAAAATAAAAAATTAGTGACTAAAGATAATTTTTGTGGGAAAAAAATATGGATTTTTTATTTTCATGCCCGGGCATTATAAACTTGTGTGAAGCACTTGGGGGTTCAAAGTGCTCACCAAAGATCTAGATAAGTTCCTTAGGGGGTCTAGTTTCCAAAATGGGGTCACTTGTGGGGGATTTCCACTGTTTAGGCTCATCTGGGGCACTGCAAACGGAACATGACCCCCATCAACGTCTGCATTCCAAAACGTTACTACTTCCTTTCCAAGCCCTGCCGTGCGCCCAAACAGTTTTCCACCCCCACATATGGGGTATCAGCGTACTCAGGACAAATTGGACAACAACTTTTGGGGTCCAATTTCCTTGGGAAAATTCAAAAATTTAGGACTAAAAAATCATTTTTGTGGAAAATTTTTTTTTTTTTTTTCACACCCAGGCATTATAAACTTTTGTGAAACACTTGGGGGTTCAAAGTGCTCACAACAGATCTAGATAAGTACCTTAGGGGGTCTAGTTTCCAAAATGGTGTCACTTGTGGGGGGTTTCCACTGTTTAGGCGCATCAGAGGTTCTCCAAGCGCGACATGGCGTCCAATCTCAACTCCAGCCAATTTTAGTTTGAAAAAGTCAAACGGTGCTCCTTCCCTTACGAGCTCTGCCGTGTGCCCAAACAGTGGTTTTCCCCCACATATGGGGTATTGGCGTACTCAGGAGAAATTGCATAACAACCTTATCTGTCCATTTTCTCCTTTTACCCTTGTGAAAATAAAAAAAAAGTTTGTAAAAGATCATTTTTGTGGCTAAAAAGTTAAATATTCATTTTTTCCTTCCACGTTGCTTTAGTTCCTGTGAAGCACCTGAAGGGTTAATAAACTTCTTGAATGTGGTTTTGAGTACCTTGAGGGGTGCAGTTTTTAGAATGGTGTCACTTTTGGGTATTTTCTGTCATGTAGACCCCTCAAAGTGACTTCAAATGAGAGGTGGTACCTAAAAAAAATGGCTTTGTAAATTTTGTTGTAAAAATGAGAAATCGCTGGTCAACTTTTAACCCTTTAACTTCCTAACAAAAAAAAATTTTGATTCCAAAATTGTGCTGATGTAAAGTAGACATGTGGGAAATGTTATTTCTTAACTATTTTGTGTGACATATTTCTCTGTTTTAAGGGAATAAAAATTCAAAGTTTGAAAATTGCTAAATTTTCAAAATTTTCGCCATATTTGCGTTTTTTTCAAAAATAAACGCAAGTTATATGGAAGAAATTTTACCACTAACATGAAGTACAATATGTCACGAGAAAACAATCTCAGAATCGCGAAGATCCGTTGAAGCGTTCCGGAGTTATAACCTCATAAAGAGACAGTGGTCAGAATTGTAAAAATTGTCCCGGTCATTAACGTGCAAACCACCCTTGGGGGTGAAGGGGTTAAGCTTTGATATTTTTGAGTCTTTTGGGTTGATTGAGAACATAGTTGTTCAATAATAAAAAGAACAACTCAAATACAACTTTCCTAATAATTATGCAAACAGTGTATAATGATCCATATGTAATGGGCCCCATTTATAATGCTCCAGTATATGATGGGCCCCATGGATGATGCTCCAGTATATGATGATCCCCATTTATAATGCTCCAGTGTATGATGGGCCCCATATATTGCTCGAAACATTAAAAAAAAAAAGAAATACCTCTCCTCGCTGGGCACTGCTCTACTCTAGACTCCTCAGCGTTGCCATCTTACAGCTCTCTGCACTTGGACTGTTCAAGCAGAGGGCATACAGACATGACGTCATCGCGTTCTCTGACCTAAATGTCATTGTCAGGAAACGCGGAAGACGTCACAGTGGTGGAGCAGGGAGAGGTAAGTATTGCAAGTGCTGGGTCCCTGAGAAAGCAGGGAGGGCCCACTCATGGTCGATGGCATTGGCACTGGGCCGCTCATAGTACACAGGTGTCTCTGACACCGAGTGGGCCCTTCCACCGTCAGACACACCGGCGTACTATGAGGGGCCCTGTGCCAGTGCCGTCGCCAACGAGTGGGCCCCTCCACCTGCTCAGGGCACCGGCACTAGCCCGGGTGCACCAGGTGGTGACACTGGCCATGGGGGAGGGGGACAGCCCAGTTAGGGAGGTGGAAAAGCTGGCATATGTTGAGGTGTAGGCTGGACGTTCAGCAGCTGCAAATGGAGGAATTGGAGAAGTCAGAGGAAGAGGAGGACAAAGCGAGCCATTTTGCTGGCAACCTATGTGTCATCAGGGGAAGGTGGGACAAAATCCTTTGAAACCCATGCATGGTTCATTTTAATGAAGGTGAGTTCACCAACATTTTGTGTCGACAGCCGTGGCTCGTGGTAGAACCTGCACCGCTGCTGTGTGCTGGGAATGCCTCTAACAAAAGGTTTACCAGAGTTGCTTGTTTGTTCGACAATATTAGCTCTAGGTTCTCTTGTGGCATGATGTGCTGTAATTTGCCTTTATAGTGTGGATCGAGGATGCTGGCCAACCAGTAGTCGTCATCCTTCATAATTTTGGCAATGTGGGGTCCCTTTTTAGGATCCGCAAGACATAATCACACATGTGGGCCAATGTTGGTGTCAATGAAGCACTGACAGTGGTGCGTGGAGGAGCACTTTCTGCCAAATGCACATCCCTCCAGTCACGCACAAACCCTGTACCTGACCTTGGCAAGCCAACATTTTCTCTTGTCCCCTGAGAAGCCACCTCCCCAAAATAATCATCCCCTCATCCACAACTATCTCTTCTTCATCCACAATTTCCTCTTCTTCCTCCACCTCGTCCAGGACAATTCCCTGAGCAGACAATAGCTGACTGTCATCAAGGCTTCCCTCCTCTTCCTCCGCTGCTGATCCTTAATGTGCGTCAAAGTTTGCATGAGCAGACGCATAAGTGGGATGCTCATGCTTATGATGGCGTCGTCTGCGCTTATCAGCCGTGTGCATTCCTCAAAACACTGAAGGACTTTACAGAGGTCTTTCAGCTTTGACCACTGCATAACCGACAACTCCATGTCTGCCCTCAAACTGCCTGCAGGTGTAATCTCCCACAAATGCATTACAGCCTGCCTCTGTTCCCACAGCCTCTCAACCATGTGCATGGTGGAGTTCCACCTTGTTGCAACGTCTATGATTAGGCGGTGCTTGGGGAGGTGGAGCGATCGCTGCAGCCTCTGCATACGACTGGAGTCTACGGGCAAGCGACGGATGTGCGAGCACAATCTTCTCACCTTATGGAGCAGGGCTGTTAACTCAAGATAATTATTCAGGAAGCACTGCACCACCAGGTTCAAGGTGTGAGCCAGGCAAGGTATGTGTCGGAGTTTTGCCAGGGCTATGGCCGCCACAAAATTACGGCCGTTATCACTGACTACCTTGCCTGCCTCAAGATGTAGACTGCCAAGCAATGACTCAGTTTCTCGCTGCAAGTAGTCGGCCAGTACCTCCGCGGTGTGTCTGTTGTGCCCAAAGACATCATCTTTAAAACAGCCTGCTGATGCTTACCACTAGCTGTTCGATAGTGGGACACCTCGTGTGCAACACTGGCAGCTGTGGATGGAGTGCTCGTGCGACTGCACTCTGTCGACGAGCTTTCGCTTCTGGAGGAGGCAGGGCGAACGCCTACAGCCAACTGTTGCCTATACCGTGGGTTAGGCAGCACTGTCCCACCGTCGCTGTCCCCTGTGGAGCTTGCATCCACCACATTAACCCAGTGCACAGTGATGGACACGTAACGGCCCTGGCCATGCCTACTGGCCCATGAATCTGTTGTAAGGTGCACCTTTCCACTCACTGATTGTTTGAGTGCATGGACAATGCGGTCTTTCACATTCAGGTGGAAGGCAGGGATGGCTTTTCTAGAAAAGAAGTGCCGACTGGGTAGGTCATAGCATGGGACAGCGTAGGCCATAAGCTCTCGGAACGCTGTGCTTTCAACCAAACGGAAGGGCATCATCTCTAATGAGATCAGTATGGCAATGTAGGCGTTCAAAGCCAGTGTACGCAGATGAGAGGATGAGTACTTTCTTGTCCTACTCAGAGTGTCTACTAGGGTGAGCTGGACTTGAGAGCTGCATATGGGGGAGCTAGCAGTGGACATGGCGGACTGAGAGGGGGTTTGTGATGGCGATGGTGGTGATGGCCTAAATTCAGTCTTTCGTTGCAAAAACATTGTGATTCCCTGACTGCTTTGGCCTTGCGACGACACCTCAACATTTCTTGCTGGTGGTGTGCTAACTGGTGGTCTTACAGTGGGAGAAGCGATGTAGCGTTGCTGGCTACCTTCAGTCGGAGCAGATGCACGCTGTGCTAATTTGACCGTCTGGCCAAGCTGTCTAGCATCTTTTTTTGTTTTTTTAACACGTTTTTGGACAGCTACGGGCCTGCCAGATAACCGCTGCTGCGATGTTGATACCTGCTGCAGATCCTTCTCCTCTTCTGAGCTATTGCCAGTGGCACCCACTTCCCCCAATGGATGCCAATCCGGGTCAACTACTGGGTCATCCATCACCTCCTCTTCAATTTCATCTGCACCTTCCTCTGTGTCACCGTGTAAGGTGGTATAGTATGCGGGAAGGGGCACCTGAGTTTCATCAGGGTCAGATTCTGGCTCAGTAGACTGCGAGGGCAATGTAGTGCTCTGGGTGAATGTACCAGAAGAATCATATAGCAGTGGCTGTGCATCAGTGCACTCCATGTCAGATTCATCTTGAACTGGGGAATTCAGGATTTGAATGGTATGAGAAAAGAGCTCCATGGAGTAATCTGAATTTGTGGCCTGCTGCATCCTTCACTTTTGGTGGGGGTGAAGGACACAAGGAAAGGTGTTGTTCCTGACCAGGAGCCTGCACTGATTGACTCAGTGCTTGCATTTTTATAAACTTCAGAAGAGGAGGCGATAGAGCTGGAGGCTGTTTCGGCAATGTAAGCCAAAACCTGTTCCTGATGCTCCGGCTTTAAAAGTGGTTTACCTACTCCCAGAAAAGGGAGCCTTCTAGGTCTTCTTGAGCCACACGACAATGCAGGCTCAACACCTCCTGAATTAGGTGCTATTGTGCTTTTGGCACTACCAGCAGATGCACCACCACCACCATAAGTACCAGCTGCCCCCCCCGCCCACGTCGGCAGGCTCTTCCACCATACTTCCTCATGTTTGGGAAAATGTACCAAAAATACCAACAGATATATGCTACTGTATCAGAAGCGTACAGCTGTATATGGTGAAGGGGAAAATTTAAATCTCCGTATATATTTAGAGAGTAACATACAGACGCACTCTCAGTATGGATTACACCAGAATATAAAAAGCAGAAAAAGGGTACCGTATGAGAAGCGTACAGCTGTTTACAGTGTTGGGGTAATTTTAAATCTCCGTATATATTTCCGGAGTAACACACAGACGCTCACTCCGTATGGATTAGACCATAATATGAAAAGCAGATAAAGGGCATTGTATCTGAAGATACCAGGTGTATATAGTATAGTGAAAAAATTGTAATTCTCCTTATACATTTCAGGAGTCACACACAGACGCTCTCAGACTCAGTATCGATTAGACCAGAATATAAAAAGGAGAAAAAGGGTACTGTATCACCAGATACCAGGTGTATATAGTATAGTGAAAAAATTGTAAATCTCGTATATATTTCAGGAGTCACATACAGACGCTCTCAGGCTCAGTATGGATTAGACCAGAATATAAAAAAGGCACTGTATCTAAAGATACCAGGTGTATATAGTATAGACTTTGGCGAAAGTTGTAGATTTTTGAATCTGACCGACCTGTTTCGCTCAACTCCAGTCTAGATCTATCACAAGCTTTAATGCACCTGGTTATCCATCAATGGCTGACAAATTACAGTTGTACAATACCTCTAGAGCCAAAATCTACATTTTAAAAGTGCTGGTGGATAGGTCAAGCTCTACTCCTTTCTGTAGAAATTCTAAGAAAGAATTAATCGGTATTTCTCTACCCAGGCCTTCTATTAAACAAGACAGGAACTTTGCCCAAGTTCTACAGTATATTTTGGTCTTTACTTGTTTTCTGCTCTTAAGTAAAGTAGATACTAAATTGGGGGAAAACCTTTTGGATCAATAGTGACCTTTCAAATTCCAGGCTGTCAAATTAATTCCCGAATGCCAAACCAGCCTTTGGATGAGAAGATCCGGGATTTCTGGTATGATCCATGGATTGGAGATGGTTATCATCCTCATCCATGAAAACCAAGGTCTTGTGGGCCAAAATGGGGCTATCAGAATTATTCTTGATCTGTCCTCCCTGACCTTCCTCAGCACTGATGGAATCATCATTACTAGAGGAAAAGCGTAGGCTAGGTCGAAGTTCCATAGAATCTGGAAAGCATCTACCGCATGGGGATTTTCACTTGGATTTAGTGATAGAATCTTTTCACTTTCCTGTTCTGTCTGCTTGTGAACAAGTCTGTGCTTGTCAGACCCACAGATCTACAATTTGCTGGAGTATTATTGATTCCGACTTAGGAAGTCTGCCCTTTTGTTTTCCTTTCCTTTTTATTTGCAATGCTGCTAAAGACAAAAGGTGTTGCTCTGCTGTCTGGAAAATTTCTTCCACTACTACCATCTTCTTTCCCCTTGATGGTTGATGTAAGCTATCATTCGACTGCCTGATTGGATATGAACATGACTTCCTTGGAGAGCTGCGAGAAATTTTTCTATCGCATATCTTACAGCCAGTAGTTCTTTCATGATTGTTGAACACCTCTCGCCTTCTGACCAGATACCCTAGACTACACAGTCTCTCAGATGCGCTCCCCATCCACTGGTGCTTGCATCTGTTGTTATGTCATTCTTGATCTGATATTCTCATGGGACCAACAACTGACAGATTGTAAGGTTCTATGTATATATTCCTGAAACTCAGTTTGTTCGTCAGCCATTTTACTTTCTGTCTTGCTGCAGCTATCTTGCCCTCAGTCAAAATGGAGTTTCCAGCTTGCATGTTCCCGCCCTGATTCTCTCCTTTGCTTCTTAAGCAGCCACCGCTGAGCAATCAGTGCTTCAGAATCTAGCCTGCAGTGAACCTGTGACTTGACTCCTGTAAGCCTTGGACCTTGTACTCCAGCTATTCCTACTGAGGAACTCTGAAGCACTTGTGGACTCTGAACCTGCTCTTTGAAAGACCCACGTTTGCATGGACTTACGGTAACAGAGAAGAAGATCCTGAATCTGTATCGGAGAGTGATTGCTGAGCTTGGATTACTCTGGCCTGCTGTGTCTCCTGTTTCTGTGTCTGCAAACTGTGTGACTATTTCTGCCAACTTGTATGAAGTAATACAGGACTTTTCTATATCAAACCTGTGATTCCTGTGTTTTCATCGCACCCAAGCACAAGACGCTATATGAACTGTACTACATACATTACAAGATTCTGAAGCCAAAACGTTAGTGTCTGCTGGGTCTGGAAGGCTGTGTCTGCTGTACTGTGGATATCAGACGTCCGGTTGTACTTTCTGTGATGACAGTGGTTGTGACTTCTCACAACCATTCCAGGTGAGCAATTCCCTTAAGTTTTTTCTTTTTGCAGTGTTACCACAGGTAAACACTATTGTTTTTTTTTTTTCCCTTTCTTTTCTCTTTTTTGTCTGCTGTAACTCTGGATATCAGATGTCTGGTTGAAGCTTTCTGTGATGGTAGTGGTTGTGGCTTCTCACAGCCATTCCAGATGTCTGGTTGAAACTTTCTGTGATGATAGTGGTTGTGACTTCTCACAACCATTCCAGGTGAGCAGTTCCCTTAATTTTTTTTTCTCTCTGCAGTGTTGCCACAGGTGAACACTATTGTTTTTTTTTCTCTCCTCTTCTTCCAGTAATCCTGTCTTAAAAGATCTGGAAAATGGAGGCCCGCATAAAGGAACTTTGCGGAGTGACTGATAATATCCTTGCAGATTTGCAGAATATAAAGACCCGTTTTACAAATCTACAGGACCTCAATAATCACAATTTGCAAGTGGTTGGACAGACTACCCAGGATTTGCGAGCCAGGATTGAGGTTCTAGAGGGGCGAGTCCAGGCTCCTGCCGTAGCCCCGAGTGCTGGGATTCCCAAGTTGCCCCCTTTTCGTTTTGGCGGTGAACGTGAGAAATTCAGGGGATTTATTAATCAATGCAATCTTTTTTTTTCTGCACATGCTTCACAATTTCCCACTGAACGATCTAAGGTGCTTACTATAATTATGTTGCTTACCAACAAGGCTTTAATGTGGGCAAACCCTCTGATTGAGACTGAGGATGATTGTTTGAATCACCTTGATGATTTTATTTCAGCCATGGGGCAGGTGTTTGATGACCCAATCGAGGTGCAACAGCTGAAGCAGCCATGTTAGCTTTGCGCCAAGGTAAGCACTTGGTAGCTGAATATGCCTTGGATTTCAGGAGATGGGCCCTTGATACCACCTGGGACAGTTCCGCCAAAAAATCTATTTTTCGAAAGGGGTTATCTCCACTGATTAAGGATGAACTTGCTCGTGCCGACCCTCCCACTGCGTTAGGTGACTTTATTAACTACTGCATCCGTATTGATACTCGTCTGACTGAACGCAGGCAAGAGAGATGGTTCGAAAGCAATCGTACTAACCTTTTCCTACCTTCCTCTCCAGCTAAGGAACCTTTGAGTAGGATTACACGGGAACTTGAACCTGAACCCATGCAGGTAGACTCTTTACAACGACGGGTTAGTGATGCACGCAAGGAACATCGTTTTAAGGAGAATCTATGTTTCTATTGTGGTAAGTCAGGGCACTTCATTATAAACTGCCCCAGCCGTTCTCGTAAGACTACTGCAGCACTCATTCATTGTGAGTGTTGCGAGAGGGGATCTGTCAGGTCCGAGCCTCAGGCTCCAGAGAGATCTGCAGCAACAGATCTTGATTTCTCGGACTTAAACTCCGTTACCTCTGAGGACGTTGACTGTGTAAACGCTGCCATTTTTCAAGTTTCCTCAGCGGTGTCCCAGCTGAGTTGTAAGAAAAACAATTCTCATTGCTTTCTTTTCCATCAAACTCTGGGTTGACTCAGCTTGGGTGTCTAGCTCTGCTATGATCGACTCAGGGGCAAGTGGAAATTTTATGGATGTCTCCTTTGCTCTGAAACAGGGAATACGTTCAGTGAAGAAGGCTACTCCAGTACAGATGGAAACTGTGGATGGCTCCCTGCTGACCTCTGGACCAGTGGATCAGGAAACAGAGCCTTTGAGGGTTCTTATGGGTAAAGATCATCAAGAGAAACTGTCCTTTATGCTTATCTCTTCTCCCCACTTTCCCATTATTCTAGGGCTACCATGGCTGCAGGCTCAGAATCCTACCATTAACTGGGAGACCAAGGAATTACACTTTCCAGAGAAACAGATGAGTCCAAAAGTTTCAGCTTGCTCTGTTCCTAAAGGAATCATGTCAGTCCCTGAACTACCAGCTGTATACCAGGACTATGTGGATTTATGTGACAAGAAGAACGCTGACCAGCTTCCTCCTCACCGTCCATATGATTGTCCAATTGAATTATTGCCTGGAGCAGAGATACCTTTTGGTAAGATCTACCCCTGGCGGGGCCCGAGCTAAAGGCTTTAAAGGATTACATAGATGAAAATCTAGCCAAGGGCTTCATACGCCCCTCTTCATCTCCTGCAGGTGCACCCATCTTCTTTGTAAAGAAGAAAGATGGATCTCTGAGACCATGCGTAGACTATAGGGAACTCAATAAGGTTACTATTAGAAACCGTTATCCATTGCCTTTAATCCCTGAGTTATTGGAGAGAGTGCGACATGCCAAAATTTTTTCTAAACTAGATCTTCGTGGGGCCTATAACTTAGTCCGTATTAGACCTGGGGATGAATGGAAGACTGCATTCAGGTCACGCTATGGACACTTTGAATATCTAGTTATGCCTTTTGGTCTGAGTACCGCCCCAGCCACTTTCCAACACTTGGTGAATGACATCTTCAGGGATCTCCTAGATACATTCGTGGTAATTTATTTGGATGATATTCTAATTTTTTCTAACTCCACAGAGGAACATCATGGACATGTGAGAATGGTCTTGGAACGTCTAAGACAAAATCATCTTTACATCAAACTTGAAAAGTGTGAATTCCATAGGACCGAAATTCAATTTCTGGGGTATGTACTGTCTACACAAGGAATTAGTATGGATGGAAGCAAAACCCAAGCCATCAAGGATTGGCCAAGTCCTAGAAATGTGAAGGAGGTACAGCGCTTCATCGGGTTTGCCAACTTCTATAGACGTTTCATTAGAAATTTCTCTGAGGTAGTGTCACCTATCACTCAACTTACCCGGAAAGAGTCTAGGTTTTCCTGGACTCCCAAGCCCAGGAAGCATTTTCCCGTCTAAAAGATAAATTTACCACTGCACCTATCCTAGTACATCCCAACCCCGAGCTTGCCTTCATAATAGAGGTGGATGCTTCAGACTGTGCCGTTGGAGCTATACTCTCTCAGAGAACAGGTGAGAAGAATGTCTTGCATCCCTGTGCCTTCTTTTCCCAGCAGTTGTCTTCGGCTGAGAGGAACTACGATGTGGGCAATAGAGAGTTGTTGGCCATTATTGCCGCCTTCAAAGAATGGAGACACCTTCTTCAGGGAGCTGCACAGCAAATAGTCGTCCTGACAGACCATCGTAACCTTGAGTTTATCAGGTTGGCTAAGTGCCTGACTCCTCGCCAGGCTCGCTGGAATCTTTTCTTAAACCAATTTAATTTTATCATCTCTTATAGACCTGGATCGCGCAATGGAAAGGCTGATGCACTCTCTAGGATTTACTCAGCAGAGACACGTCCAATTACTCCTCCTAAGACTATTCTTCCTGACTCTAGATTCCTAGGAGTAATTCATAATCAAGACCTACTTAAGGACATCAAGGAAGCATACCATGCGGATTCCTTTTTGGCACAACCCCCAAGGGACGTAAGTCTTGTCTTTAAGAATGGTGTGTGGATTCAGGGACAACGTCTGTATATTCCTGAAACAGTCAGATTAAGAGTATTGCAACTCATTCACGATTCCAAGATAGCTGGGCATAGAGGAATTCTAAAGACACAGGAATTTCTTTCTCGTTTCTTTTGGTGGCCCACTTGCAGGAAGGATGTTTTGAATTATGTCACTTCATGTGAGGTCTGTGCAAGATGCAAAACACCTCGCTCCTCACCAACTGGTCTGTTACAGCCTCTTCCCACCCCGTCCCGCCCGTGGGGATCCATTTCTATGGACTTCATTGTGGAGTTACCAACCTCTCAGGGGAAGAACACCATTCTAGTGGTGGTTGACCGTCTAACAAAGGCAGCTCATTTTATCCCTTGTGTCGGCTTACCCACTGCAAAACAGACATCAGATTTGATGATTAAAGATGTGTTTCGCTTACATGGAGTACCGGATGAGGTTATTTCGGATCGAGGGGTGCAATTCACTTCTAGGTTTTGGCAAAAGTTCTGTGCAGCATTGGACATTAAAGTAAACCTTTCTTCTGCTTTTCATCCCCAGACTAATGGACAGACCGAACGAACCAATCAAACCCTGGAGCAGTATCTCCGCTGCTTTATCTGCCACCTACAGGATGATTGGGTGGATCTACTTCCATTAGCTGAGTTCTCGTATAACAACTCTCAGAGTGCCTCCACTAAGCAGTCTCCTTTTTACTCTAATCTAGGTTATCATCCTAACATTCTACCACGATTTCCCATAGAAACGCCTTTACCAGCAGTGGCTGAAAGAATCACGTCTTTACAGAAGAATATGGATCTTCTAAAGGAAAATCTGGAATCGGCTCAAGAAAGGTACAAGAAAGCAGCAGATAAATTTCGTAAACCTGCACCAGCTTTCAAGGTAGGAGACTTGGTCTGGCTGTCAACCAGAAATCTTAAGTTAAGGATTCCATCGTCTAAGTTGGGACATAAGTACATTGGACCCTATAAAATCAGTAAAATTATAAGTGCCGTTGCTTGTCGTCTTCAACTGCCCAGAACTATGAGAATCCACCCTGTCTTTCATGTATCCCTACTAAAGGCTGCGACACCCAATACGTTTCCTGGACGTTCCTCTCCTTGCCCTGACCCAGTGCTAGTCGATGGTCAGGAAGAATTTGTGGTGGAAAGGATTTTAGATTCCAGGTTGTATAGAAATCAGTTACAATATCTGATTAAATGGCAGGGCTACCCAGTGGAGGACAACTCATGGGAACCGGTCAATAACGTTAATGCTCCTCGCTTGCTCCGTCAGTTTCATCAGAGGTACCCACACAAGCCTGGTCTGAGGTCATCCGGAGGTTGTCCTTAAGGGGGGAGTAATGTAAGGTTCTATGTATATATTCCTGAAACTCAGTTTGTTCGTCAGCCATTTTACTTTCTGTCTTGCTGCAGCTATCTTGCCCTCAGTCAAAATGGAGTTTCCAGCTTGCATGTTCCCGCCCTGATTCTCTCCTTTGCTTCTTAAGCAGCCACCGCTGAGCAATCAGTGCTTCAGAATCTAGCCTGCAGTGAACCTGTGACTTGACTCCTGTAAGCCTTGGACCTTGTACTCCAGCTATTCTACTGAGGAACTCTGAAGCACTTGTGGACTCTGAACCCTGCTCTTTGAAAGACCCACGTTTGCATGGACTTACGGTAACAGAGAAGAAGATCCTGAATCTGTATCGGAGAGTGATTGCTGAGCTTGGATTACTCTGGCCTGCTGTGTCTCCTGTTTCTGTGTCTGCAAACTGTGTGACTATTTCTGCCAACTTGTATGAAGTAATACAGGACTTTTCTATATCAAACCTGTGACTCCTGTGTTTTCATCGCACCCAAGCACAAGACGCTATATGAACTGTACTACATACATTACACAGATTCTCAACTCTCAGTCACCATAAAAAAAGCATTGGCTGTCACTGAAGAAAAACTTATTTTTTATTCAAAACATCCTCTGAGTTGTCTCTCGCCAACAGTATCTCTTGCTTGCAAATGATAAGGTTTTAATATTAGAGGTTAGGACCTTCCTGATTAGGGTCACAGTGACGTGGGAGGATGGCTTTTGCATTTTTTGTAATCAAAATTATGTTAACTAAGTGCCTTATATTATTTTCATGCCATATTGCTGTTTATTCATATACTGCAAGGTATTTGCTTATCATGTTTCTATCTTGGCCTTGTCTGTTTGGTGGGCAGTGTGAACATGCACTGACATGCTACATAGACACCAACTTGTATCCCAGTTAATTTCTTTAGTTTTTCTGTCAGTTTGTTTTCACCCTGTGCATATAAAGGTGTGGCCTGCCTTTTCATTGAGATGGGCATTATATTCATGTGGTTCCCCACGGCTGTGTGTCTACTAGCCAAGTTCAGTCCTTCTCAGCCCTTATCCACATACATGTCACTTAATAATAATAATAATAAATAATAATTGTATTTCTATAGCGCCAACATATTTTGCAGCACTTTACATTTTAGAGGGGACTTGTACAGACAATAGACATTACAGCATAACAATAAACACATAGATCAAAACAGATACCAAGAGGAATGAGGGCCCTGCTGGCAAGCTTACAATCTATGGTTACTTGACAAATAGTAAGGTTTTAATATTAGAGGTTATGGCCGTCCAGATTAGGGTCACCGTGACGTGGTGGGATGGGTTTTGCATTTTTTTGATCAAAATTATGTTAGCTAAGTACCCTATATTATTTTCATGCACCATTGCTATTTATTCATTTACTACAGAATATTTGCTTATTATATTTCGATCTTGGGTTATGTCTTTTGCTGTAATAGTCTGGAATGCAATTGGGCCCACAGGACTGCTGGGATACATTAAGACAGGGTCCCTAATAATGACATTCCTCTAAGTTGGCTCTGACTCTTGCAAGCTGACAGTTGCAGTGTTCTACTGATCTGCCTACCACCAGGAAATCATCCAAGTAAGGAGGTATTCTGTTCCCAAATATGCACTGCCATTTCCACTATGATCTTTACAAATACTCTTGAAGCCATAGACAGACCGAAGGGCAGGGTCCTGAACTAAAAATGTCCAATTCTCTTATTTATGAATAGGGACACTCTCAGGAATTTTTGATCTTCTGCACAGATTGGAACATGGTAATATGCATCTTTTATCCAGCACACTCATGTAGCAACCTGGAAACATAAGTTTAATAACAGATTTTATAGACTCCATCTTGAAGAGTCGATATACCAGAAATCTGTTCAGATCTCTCAAATTTACTATAGTTCTGAAGGTGCCATCCAGCATCTTTATCAAGAAATGGGGCAGGAATGGAATACCTTTCTTGTTCTTCTATTGGTTTCTTCGTGAGGACTTGTTTCTCAACTAAATCCCAAACCTGTGCCTGAAGGTCTCGTAAGACCTTCAGAGAGATGTCACCATGAAGGTTTGTGGGGGATAGTCAGGAATTCCAATCTCAGGCCATCTTCCACTATCCCTAGAATCCAGGAACTGGATTTCCCAGGCAGGGAAGACAAGGGAAAGTCTACCTCCTAAATGGGGAATGGTGTCACTGTGAAGACTTATTTCCCCATGAGGAGGGACCCCAAACATGAAACTTTTATTTTTTGGTCTTTGTCTTCCCATTTTTCCTGATGCCTAGGAGTTTTTTTCTGGCCATATCCTCTCTTCCAAAAATCCTTCCTTTTTTATCTACAGCTTTGTCCATAATGTTATCCAGAACATGACCAAAAAGAAACTCCACATCACACGGCATTGAACACTGCTTGGTCTTAGACTGGATATCCCCCAGTCAGCTTTTTAGCCATAGCACCCTATAAGCAGTATTAGAGATTACCCATATCCTCAAAAGGCAAAATATATTTTGTGGACAACTTGGCCACTGCTACATCTACCTTTGGATTTTTATTCCATAGGGCTGTTTCCTCCTTATCAAAGTGGTACCTTTTCTTAGCAGATGATGGTAATGAACCCTTTCTCTGTTTTATTTTACATTTCCTCTTAATGACAGCCTGAATCTTCTCTCTAATTGGAAATGTGCATCTTTTTTTCCTCTTTTCCTCTAATCCACCAAACATATATTGTATAGATTTGTGGGTCTTAGCATCCAAGATGCCCATGGTAGCTCTCACAGTCTTAACCAACCTATCTGTGTCTTCCTTAGGAAAGCACGACCTACCCCCTGTATCGCCACCAGAGGATGAAGAATCCGAACCACATTCACCTTCCAACTTCATAGATTCATCTGAATCAATTAATAATCTCTTGGACCTTTTCCTTCCCTTTCTGTCATGTTCTTTATGAATAAGGGTTTTAAGGGAATCCTTAACTTCTGCCCCGATCACGGATCTGGGTAACATCTGTGCAAAGTGCACACTCATTACTAGGTTTTGCGCTACATTTCTTAGGCCTTTCCTAGAAATTAAAGACAAGAAAAAAGGACCTAATTACCATGGTGAACTTTCACGAAGGTCACTCACCATCCTGACGTTTAATAAGGGTACCAGATTTGGAGACTAGATCAAATCGCATGATTGTTTTCCTCTGGAGGTGGTGGATTCACAACCCACTCTCCTTTTCTGATTGGTCTTGGTGTCGCTTCTCCCACTGCTGCGTCAACTCTAACTCTGGAGCTGTCGTAGCTTCTGTTCCTCCATTTCACCAGGGGAGGGTGAGCATGAGGAAACGTGAACTTTTGGCGGTCAGACATCATTTTAAGTGAGTGACAAGCCACAGCAATTCCTCCCCAGTGCATCCCTCTTCTGGACCCCCCGGAAGAGCAATCCAAAACTTCTGGGTCAAAAGTCAGCGGGGCCCTGTGCAAACCCAGAATGTTGCGGCGGCTGGCAGACATTCAAAAGGTCTCTGACGCTCGTGTCCGCATGAACCCCCGCTGGATCACCGGTGGTGCTTCCAGGACCAGACACTAAAGCTACAGGCAAGGAACCGTTCTTCTACACAACCAGGCCGGGCGAGTTTCTTCCTTGACTTTCAACTCCTGATTTTTAGCTTCCGGTTCCCTCAAGGACAGGAAACCAACTAATCCACCGTTTTATTCACATTTCCTGTCCTTGTGGGGCAATTCTCTCTCTCGTTCATGTGAAAAACATGCCTACAACTGTGAACATTTGGTTTTCTTTTTATTGTGAAACAAATAGGACCAAAAAAGAAAAGTTCACTGTGCATAACTATTCACCCCTTAAAGTCAGTACTTCGTAAAGCCTCCTTTTGTGGCAATTACAGTTGCTTTGGCTAAGTCTCCATGAGCTTTCCACATGTTGCCACTGGATTTTTGCCTATTCCTCAAATCACAACTGCTCCAGTTTCTTCAAGTTAAATGTCTTCCTCTGGTCAACAGCAATCTTCATGTCTGACCACAGATTCTCAACTGGATCAAAGTCTGGTCTTTGACTAGGTCTGTAATGTATGTAGTACAGTTCATATAGCGTCTTGTGCTTGGGTGCGATGAAAATACATGAGACACAGGTTTGATATAGAAAGTCTTGTATTACTTCATACAAGTTGGCAAAAATAGTCACACAGTTTGCAGACACAGAAGCAGGAGACACAGCCGGGCAGAGTAATCTAAGCTCAGCAATCACTCTCCACAACAGGTTCAGGATCTTCTTCTCTGTTACCGTAAGTCCATGCAAACGTGGGTCTTTCAAAGAGCAGGGTTCAGAGTCCACAAGTGCTTCAGAGTTCCTCAGTAGGAATAGCTGGAGTACAAGGTCCAAGGCTTCAGGGGTCAGATCACAGGTTCACTGCAGGCTAGATTCTGAAGCACTGATTGCTCAGCTGTGGCTGCTTAAGAAGCAAAAGGAGAGAATCAGGGCGGGAACATGCAAGCTGGAAACTCCATTTTGACTGAGGGCAAGATAGCTGCAGCAAGACAGAAAGTAAAATGGCTGACGAACAAACTGAGTTTCAGGAACATGTACACAGAACCTTACATTACTCCCCCTTAGGGACAACCTCCAGATGACCTCAGACCAGGCTTGTGTGGGTACCTCTGATGAAACTGACGGAGCAAGCGAGGAGCATTAACGTTATTGACTGGTTCCCATGAGTTGTCCTCCACTGGGTAGCCCTGCCATTTAATCAGATATTGTAACTGATTTCTATACAACCTGGAATCTAAAATCCTTTCCACCACAAATTCTTCCTGACCATCGACTAGCACTGGGTCAGGGCAAGGAGAAGAACGTCCAGGAAACGTATTGGGTGTCGCAGCCTTTAGTAGGGATACATGAAAGACAGGGTGGATTCTCATAGTTCTGGGCAGTTGAAGACGACAAGCAACGGCACTTATAATTTTACTGATTTTATAAGGTCCAATGTACTTATGTCCCAGCTTAGACGATGGAATCCTTAACTTAAGATTTCTGGTTGACAGCCAGACCAAGTCTCCTACCTTGAAAGCTGGTGCAGGTTTACGAAATTTATCTGCTGCTTTCTTGTACCTTTCCTGAGCCGATTCCAGATTCTCCTTTAGAAGATCCATATTCTTCTGTAAAGACGTGATTCTTTCAGCCACTGCTGGTAAAGGCGTTTCTATGGGAAATCATGGTAGAATGTTAGGATGATAACCTAGATTAGAGTAAAAAGGAGACTGCTTAGTGGAGGCACTCTGAGAGTTGTTATACGAGAACTCAGCTAATGGAAGTAGATCCACCCAATCATCCTGTAGGTGGCAGATAAAGCAGCGGAGATACTGCTCCAGGGTTTGATTGGTTCGTTCGGTCTGTCCATTAGTCTGGGGATGAAAAGCAGAAGAAAGGTTTACTTTAATGTCCAATGCTGCACAGAAATTTTGCCAAAACCTAGAAGTGAATTGCACCCCTCGATCCGAAATAACCTCATCCGGTACTCCATGTAAGCGAAACACATCTTTAATCATCAGATCTGATGTCTGTTTTGCAGTGGGTAAGCCGACACAAGGAATAAAATGAGCTGCCTTTGTTAGACGGTCAACCACCACTAGAATGGTGTTCTTCCCTTGAGAGGTTGGTAACTCCACAATGAAGTCCATAGAAATGGATCCCCACGGGCGGGACGGGGTGGGAAGAGGCTGTAACAGACCAGTTGGTGAGGAGCGAGGTGTTTTGCATCTTGCACAAACTTCACATGAAGTGACATAGTTTAAAACATCCTTCCTGCAAGTGGGCCACCAAAAGAAACGAGAAAGAAATTCCTGTGTCTTTAGAATTCCTCTATGCCCAGCTATCTTGGAATCGTGAATGAGTTGCAATACTCTCAATCTGACTGTTTCAGGAATATACAGGCGTTGTCCCTGAATCCACACACCATTCTTAAAGACAAGACTTACGTCCCTTGGGGGTTGTGCCAAAAAGGAATCCGCATGGTATGCTTCCTTGATGTCCTTAAGTAGGTCTTGATTATGAATTACTCCTAGGAATCTAGAGTCAGGAAGAATAGTCTTAGGAGGAGTAATTGGACGTGTCTCTGCTGAGTAAATCCTAGAGAGTGCATCAGCCTTTCCATTGCGCGATCCTGGTCTATAAGAAATGATAAAATTAAATTGGTTTAAGAAAAGATTCCAGCGAGCCTGGCGAGGAGTCAGGCACTTAGCCGACCTGATAAACTCAAGGTTACGATGGTCTGTCAGGACGACTATTTGCTGTGCAGCTCCCTGAAGAAGGTGTCTCCATTCTTTGAAGGCGGCAATAATGGCCAACAACTCTCTATTGCCCACATCGTAGTTCCTCTCAGCCGAAGACAACTGCTGGGAAAAGAAGGCACAGGGATGCAAGACATTCTTCTCACCTGTTCTCTGAGAGAGTATAGCTCCAACGGCACAGTCTGAAGCATCCACCTCTATTATGAAGGCAAGCTCGGGGTTGGGATGTACTAGGATAGGTGCAGTGGTAAATTTATCTTTTAGACGGGAAAATGCTTCCTGGGCTTGGGGAGTCCAGGAGAACCTAGACTCTTTCCGGGTAAGTTGGGTGATAGGTGACACTACCTCAGAGAAATTTCTAATGAAACGTCTATAGAAGTTGGCAAACCCGATGAAGCGCTGTACCTCCTTCACATTTCTAGGACTTGGCCAATCCTTGATGGCTTGGGTTTTGCTTCCATCCATACTAATTCCTTGTGTAGACAGTACATACCCCAGAAATTGAATTTCGGTCTTATGGAATTCACACTTTTCAAGTTTGATGTAAAGATGATTTTGTCTTAGACGTTCCAAGACCATTCTCACATGTCCATGATGTTCCTCTGTGGAGTTAGAAAAAATTAGAATATCATCCAAATAAATTACCACGAATGTATCTAGGAGATCCCTGAAGATGTCATTCACCAAGTGTTGGAAAGTGGCTGGGGCGGTACTCAGACCAAAAGGCATAACTAGATATTCAAAGTGTCCATAGCGTGACCTGAATGCAGTCTTCCATTCATCCCCAGGTCTAATACGGACTAAGTTATAGGCCCCACGAAGATCTAGTTTAGAGAAAATTTTGGCATGTCGCACTCTCTCCAATAACTCAGGGATTAAAGGCAATGGATAACGGTTTCTAATAGTAACCTTATTGAGTTCCCTATAGTCTACGCAGGGTCTCAGAGATCCATCTTTCTTCTTTACAAAGAAGATGGGTGCACCTGCAGGAGATGAAGAGGGGCGTATGAAGCCCTTGGCTAGATTTTCGTCTATGTAATCCTTTAAAGCCTTTAGCTCGGGCCCCGCCAGGGGGTAGATCTTACCAAAAGGTATCTGATATCCACAGTTATAGCAGACAAAAAAGAGAAAAGAAAAAAAAAAACAATAGTGTTTACCTGTGGTAACACTGCAGAAAAAAAAAACACTTAAGGGAATTGCTCACCTGGAATGGTTGTGAGAAGTCACAACCACTGTCATCACAGAAAGTACAACCGGACATCCGATATCCACAGTTACAGCAGACACAGCCTTTCCAGACCCAGCAGACACTAACGTTTGGCTTCAGAATCTTGTAATGTATGTAGTACAGTTCATATAGCGTCTTGTGCTTGGGTGCGATGAAAATACATGAGACACAGGTTTGATATAGAAAGTCTTGTATTACTTCATACAAGTTGGCAAAAATAGTCACACAGTTTGCAGACACAGAAGCAGGAGACACAGCCGGGCAGAGTAATCTAAGCTCAGCAATCACTCTCCACAACAGGTTCAGGATCTTCTTCTCTGTTACCGTAAGTCCATGCAAACGTGGGTCTTTCAAAGAGCAGGGTTCAGAGTCCACAAGTGCTTCAGAGTTCCTCAGTAGGAATAGCTGGAGTACAAGGTCCAAGGCTTCAGGGGTCAGATCACAGGTTCACTGCAGGCTAGATTCTGAAGCACTGATTGCTCAGCTGTGGCTGCTTAAGAAGCAAAAGGAGAGAATCAGGGCAGGAACATGCAAGCTGGAAACTCCATTTTGACTGAGGGCAAGATAGCTGCAGCAAGACAGAAAGTAAAATGGCTGACGAACAAACTGAGTTTCAGGAACATGTACACAAAACCTTACAAGGTCACTCCACAACATTTATACGTTTCCCCTTAAACCACAAGTTTTGCTTTGGGTCATTATCTTGCTGGAAGTACCAGTCTCAAATGACTGAAAAACAAGTTTTGCTCAAGAATATCCCTGAATTTCACACCATCCATTTTTCCCTAGACTCAGACCATTTTCCCTGTCCTTGTTGCCAAAAAACATCCCCACAGCATGATGCTGCCGCCATAATGCTTCACTGAGGGGAAGGTGTTCTTAAGGTGATGAGCAGTGTTGGTTTGGTGCCAGACATAGCATTTACCTTGGTGGCCACAAAATTCAATTTTGGTCTCATCTGACCACAGCACCTTCCTCCATACAGTTGGGAAGTCCCCAACATGACTTTTGGCAAATGCAAAACGAGTCTTACAATTTTTGTGTATGTGTAAAGGCTTTTTTCTGCCCACTCTTCCATAAAGGCCAACTGCATGCAGTGTACAGCTTATTGTGGTCACATAGATACTCCAGTCTCTGCTTGGGAACTGTGCAGCTCATTCAGGGTTACCTTTGGTCTCTGTGCTGCCTATCGGGTTAATGCCCTCCTTGCCCAAGCTGAGAGTTTTGGTGGGTGGCCCTTTTGTGGCAGGTTTGTTGTGGTACCATGTTCTTTCCATTTAATAATTAGAGATGTGTGAAACCGAACAGTAAAGTTCGGCGTCCGTACTGAACACCTACTGTTCGGGCACGGACATCAAACATGGACTTCACCAGGAAGTTTGTGTTACTATTCGGGTTCAGCCCCCCCAAACACTGGGAGTTTGTTGTGCTTTCATATGTATGACACGCGGAGCAAACACTTCTAATCGGCGTTAAGATCATTACTGCCAGAGAGCCGCGGTTCCCATGCTGTCAAATGACAGAGTGAACCCGCAGCTATGATCGGAGGTATAAAGTTTACCTCTGGTCATTGGTGTCGGCTGATGGGACTACTGCTCCCATAAGTCGACGCCTGCTGTCACTAATAACAGTGAGAGCAGGAGCAGCCGATGGGAGTATTTATCAGCTGACATCTCTGTCAATAAATAATTGAAAAAAAAACAGCCTTTGTTCCTCTGTATTTTCGATAACCAGCCAGGTAAAACTCACACCTGGGGGCTGCAAATCTCAGCAGTCTACTTTAGCAAGGCTAGATATCAAGAATAGAGGGGTCGACACTCCAATTTTTTAAGTTATTTAAATAAATAATTTTAAAAAATGGCACGGCTTCTGTCACGCTGTATAGCAGATATATATATATGTGATGTCAGTAATCTATATCAAAAGGGCAACATACTATATAACATGCGCATAGATATATGATAACATAGATTTACCTGACAGAATGTCCAGTGGGTCAATACGGAATCCGTTATACGCTGTCTCCGGCTAGAGGGTGACCGGGGTCTATGCTGACCCTAAACTGGGGTCCTAACTAATCCCTCTACCTGGAGGTACTGTTGAAGGTACAGAGGTCCAGGCCACCAGCGTAAACCCTGTCTCCTATCAATCCCTGCCAACTGTAATCTAGTCCTAAGAAGGACCCTGATTACCACCAAAGGGAATGAACAGGTAACGGTTAATGAACAGAAAGACATACAAGAAAGACAAGAAATAAAGTAAATAAAGTCTTACATACAACACTCACACACAGTAGGAACACCTAAGGTCTCAGAGATAAACTATAAGCTGTAAGAGTTAAAACAACTAAGGAGCTCTTAGCTTAAGTATTCTCAGAACCGATCCAGTCTGCTAGACTACATGAATGCTTTCACCGGCATCTAACAAGCAGACTGGCAGGTATATGAAGGAATCTAATTAGAACATAATCAAAAGCAGCCGGGCGAGGCTGGACCTAGTCTTAGCAAAGAGCTAGGTAAAATTAACTCCCTCATTACCAAACACAAAGAAACAGCAACTCAGCTGTGAGAAGTCAGAGTGTGTAATCGCGACGATCCTCGTGGCGATACACCCATGACAGTACCCCCCCTCTACGAGGGGACTCCGGACCCTCAGGGCCAGGTCTGCCCGGGTGAGTTGTGTGAAAGGTCCGAACCAATCGATCTGCGTTAACATCAGACGCAGGGACCCACGTCCTCTCCTCAGGACCATACCCTTCCAATGAACCAAGTACTGAAGGGATCGGCGACTGAGACGTGAGTCAATGATTTTCGACCCATGAAATTCCACGTTATCATTGACCACCACTGAAGGAGGAGGTAGAGGTGACGGTATGACTGGTGCCACATACTTTTTAAGTAATGACTTGTGAAACACATTATGAATTTTAAACGTAGGAGGGAGGTCCAGACGAAATGCCACAGGATTAATTATGGAACTGATCCTGTACGGCCCGATGAATCTGGGACCCAACCTCCAGGAGGAAACTTTAAGTTTTATATTCCTGGTAGACAACCAAACCAGATCGTTCACCTTCAGATCTAGACCAGAAACTCTCCCCTATCAGCCATCCGTTTGTAACGGTTCCCCGTAACCTTCAGTCTTAACCGATCTGGAACTATCAGTCTCCCTGGAAGTCCCACAGGGGCTTCCCCCTGAGCCCCCAATACCTCCCCCTCAAGCTCAGAGCATACAGCTGACACTACAACTCCCTCCTGAGGAATAGGAACCGGATCATCCGTCTTCCCGGCCCCTGGGAAAGTACGAGATAAGGCATCAGGAAGCAACTTTATTGAGCAGTCATATGCGCGATGAGGAGGTAACTCTTTACACCCCTCCTCTGAGAACATCTCCCCAAAGTCCTCCAGAAAAGGAGACAAAGTCCTAGGCACAACCGCACCGATGACCGTGCTCATGCAGTTATTCCTGCAAAATTCACCCCACTGGCTTATCTTTCTGGATTGCCAATCAATCACTGGGTTATGTTTAGCCAACCATGGAAGTCCCAACACAATAGGAGTAGGTAGACCCTCCAACACATAACAAGACAATTGCTCTTTATGTATTGCCCCTACTCGAAGATCTATGTTATGAACAGCTTGTACCAAGCTACCTTGACCGAGAGGTCTAGAATCAATAGAGACTATAGGGACCGGTTTGGCCAATACACTCAGTTGCATACCATGCACCTGGGCAAACCGAGCGTCCACCAGATTAGCCCCGGACCCACTATCAAGAAAAACAGAAATCCTCTCAGTTCTAGTACCAATCACCACCTCCGCAGGCACGAGAAACTGAGAGGGATTTGGGGACGAAATACACACTCCCAGGTTAACTCCTTTGCTCAAAGAGACTCGGGATGGACACCCCCAACAAAATGTCCCTCTCTCCCGCAAAAGAAACACCTTCTAGTCTTGCGGCGCACCGCCGATTCCCTCCTACAAAAAGATGTCCCTCCCAACTGCATGGGTTCCTCAGAACAGACCAGGGGAACCTCAGTATAAGGGACTTTAGTAGTAGGTGGAGTCATCACGGGAGGCGGAGTTACCTCGCGTCTTCCCCGAATTCGTCTATCAATGCGAATAGCGAGGGCCATAGCAGCCTCCAGTGATGGAGGAGAATCATACTGAGCCAACACATCTTTTAATTTGTCAGACAACACTTGACAAAACTGGCTCCTAAGAGCTGGGTCATTCCACTGAGTATCTGTTGCCCATCTACGGAACTCAGAAGAATATTCCTCCGCTGGACGATTTCCTTGCCGTATTTTACGTAACTTTGTTTCAGCAAGGGAAACTCGATCCGGATCATCATATACCAGACCCAGGGCAGTAAAAAATCGATCCACTGACTGGAGATCTGGGGAGCCTGGAGGGATAGAGAACGCCCAAGATTGAGGGTCCCCTTGTAAGAGCGAGATAACAATTCCCACCCTCTGCTCTTCACTCCCAGATGACCGAGGCCGCAGCCGAAAGTACAATTTACATGCCTCCTGGAAAGTAAAAAATTTGTCCCGCCACCAGTGAACCTGTCCGGGAGAGCAACCTTAGGTTCAGATCTGGTTTGCTCCGGGGGGGACAAAACCTTGGACTTAATGTCTGCAAACTCCATGGACAACCCCTGCAACTGCCGGGCCAGCTGGGCTACTGGATCCATGACAGCTGGGGAGAATCTTTAGTATGGGCCGGTGAAAATGTCACGCTGTATAGCAGATATATATAATATGTGATGTCAGTAATCTATATCAAAAGGGCAACATACTATATAACATGCGCATAGATATATGATAACATACATTTACCTGACAGAATGTCCAGTGGGTCAATACGGAATCCGTTATACGCTGTCTCCGGCTAGAGGGTGACCGGGGTCTATGCTGACCCTAAACTGGGGTCCTAACTAATCCCTCTACCTGGAGGTACTGTTGAAGGTACAGAGGTCCAGGCCACCAGCGTAAACCCTGTCTCCTATCAATCCCTGCCAACTGTAATCTAGTCCTAAGAAGGACCCTGATTACCACCAAAGGGAATGAACAGGTAACGGTTAATGAACAGAAAGACATACAAGAAAGACAAGAAATAAAGTAAATAAGTCTTACATACAACACTCACACACAGTAGGAACACCTAAGGTCTCAGAGATAAACTATAAGCTGTAAGAGTTAAAACAACTAAGGAGCTCTTAGCTTAAGTATTCTCAGAACCGATCCAGTCTGCTAGACTACATGAATGCTTTCACCGGCATCTAACAAGCAGACTGGCAGGTATATGAAGGAATCTAATTAGAACATAATCAAAAGCAGCCGGGCGAGGCTGGACCTAGTCTTAGCAAAGAGCTAGGTAAAATTAACTCCCTCATTACCAAACACAAAGAAACAGCAACTCAGCTGTGAGAAGTCAGAGTGTGTAATCGCGACGATCCTCGTGGCGATACACCCATGACAGCTTCCTCCCCATTTTTGACAACTAGCCAACCTAAAGCAGACAGCTGGAGGCTGGTAAGTGGCCATGGATATTGGGCCCCCCCAGCCTAAAAATTTCAGCTCACAGCCGCCCAGAAAAAGCGCATCTATTAGATGCGCCAATTCTGGCGCTTTGCCTGGCTCTTCCCACTTGCCCTGTAGCATTAGCAATACACCTGGCCACCGCTACAGGACAAGTGGGAAGAGTCTGGCAAATGTACCTTTTAATGATGACTACAGACTGCTATTTTTAGGCTCCTTACCAGCCTGAGAATACCAGCCCCCAGCCATCTGCTTTAGCTTGGCTAGTTGTCAAAAATGGGGGGACCCCATGCCACTTTTTTTTAAACCAATTTAAATAAGAAAATTGGAGTGGTGACCCCTCTATTCTTGATAATCAGCTTTGCTGAAGCTGAGGGTTGCAGCCCCCAGTTGTGAGTTTTGCCTGGCTGGTTATCAAAAATACAGGGGAAGCCACGCCGTTTTTAAAAAAAAATTATTTATTTACAGCGCAGGCGCCTGCTGATGAATACTCCCATCAGCCGGTCCTGCTGTCACTGCTATTGGCGGCAGCAGGCGTCGGCTGATGGGAGCAGTAGCCCCATCAGCTGACACCAGTGACTGGAGGTAAACTTTACACCTCTGATCACAGCTGTGCTCATGCTGTCTTTTGACAGCATAGGAACCGCGGCTGTCTGACCAACAGTGATGATTTTACCGCCGATCATAAGCAGTGTTTTCCACGCTCTCATGCGCACGACAGCAAGGCACACACTGGATGGTCGGGCCCCCCTTTCGAGGGACTGGGGTCCAGGTTTGGGTACTGTTCTGGTACCTGAAATTTTTGTGGCTGTTTGCCGAACTCACTGGGCCCGAAAATTCAGGTATCCGCCCATCTCTAATGATAATGGATTTGATGATGCTCCAGGGGATGATCAGAGATTGGGATTTTTTTTTTTATAACCCAACCCTGACCTGTACTTCTCAACAACTTTGTACTTGTTTGGAGATCTCATTGGTCTCCTGGTGCTGTTTGGTTAGTGGTGTCTCTTGCTTAATGGTGTTGAAGCCTCTGTGGCCTTTCAGAAAAGGTGTATATATAATAACAGGCCAGACTTACATTGCATACAGACGGACTTCATTTCACTAACCATGTGATTTATGAAGGTAATTGCTTGCACCAGAAAGTGTTACGGCTTCATAGCGAAAGGGGTGTATACATATGCACATGACAATTTTTAGTTATTTGATCCCATAAATTTAATTTATGCCTATATTTTTCTCACTTCACCAACGTAGACTATATATTTATTTAAACACAGGTTGTAGGTAAAAAAACCAAGAGGGTGAATACTTTTGCAATCAACTGTAAGTGACTGAGGAAAAGCCTCCTAATGATGTCCTGTTCAGAGGGTGGGGGGTAGGGGAATGAGTGTTATCGAAATTAGACAGAAGTAATCACAGGGCTATCATCCTGAAGATGTCCGGTTCCATGGGTAGGGATCAAAGTTGCGGAGAAGTGACTGCAGGGCTATCCTCCTGAAGACTTCCTGTTTGAGAATCCCAACAAGTTAAAAAAAAATGTAGGCAATAGATGTATAGAGTTATTGATAGGGAATTTTTAAATAAAGTAAATTCTAAAAATGGTTAGGGCTTAACAACAGACATTTATACAGGGCATTTTATGTATCAGATAATCCCTATAAGAACCTTTTGCACGGCTGATGATCATTTATAATCATGACCATTCCAGATTATGGCACATAGACAGAAGACAATCAAGCAAATAATTTCTCGCTGACTGATGACATCTTTTATGCAGCCATTCGTCCGTGGAAATAGGGATGTGCTCTCGACAATAATGCACATAATGATGCAAATATGAACAATCGTGCAAACATTTGCCCCATTCACTTTGCACTTTCACAATCATTGCTGCATGTGAAATGAGTATTGATCAATTTCCCATATCGATCAATTCCCCCTTTTGTGGGGGGTCCTTACTTTTGATACACTGGTAATTAATCTTTAAAATGTGGCCATGTACCATTATAAACAAAAAACAATTGTTTTTTGTCAATGTAATACCATCATCCTTTTCTGAGCACTAAAAGCATTCTATAAAGCAAAATTCCACATTTCTTCCAGAGCCCTGAACTGAACTGATTTTTTTTTTCGCATGAACAGAACATAATAGACCAAGCTTTTATCAGAAATCACAGAAACTTCAGGTCTAAGTGTATCTTTATTGTTATGTATATAAAGCAGTGGTCTGAACATGTGCTTAACTTGACAGTAGTAAGAAAATATCTTTACAATCATGTTCCATTTCTACAAATGCTTAAAGTGACAATAAAGAATGTGTGTGACGTTATACAGAATAAACAAGACAGATAAATGTGAGCTATTAAAATAACTTTCTGTAGGGAAAAAAATGTGACAACGGGTATTACAACGTCAAATGGAAAATCTCCACATCCACTAGGGAGACAAAGTCCCTGCTGGTTTCCCCACTGGCCCCTCTGGGAAAACAGATTCATTTTCGAGCTGCCATGCTTCTGGCAGTGTGTATAAATACGTTCCTCAGATCCTTCGTAATGTGCCAATGCTGTATCTCCCAAGTCGGGAGATCTGGCGTTGTTACCATTGGTCAAGTATGCGGTTACTAGGCAAGGTATAAATAAAAAGTGATGTTCATCTAGGAGTCGGAAAGGAAGGATTAAAAGGGGAAAATGCTATAAGTTCAACCTTCCTTTAAATTTCAGATGCGTAATAGAAGAATTATTAAAACTGTGGGATTGTTTGGATAAATGAAATGAACCCACACAAAATTTTGGACCTAGAAATTACATAATCAAACATTAACACTCTCATACAGTAGTTTTTACTCTTAATCCATCTTATCTAATAACCTAACAGACTTTCGAAAACACTTGGTATTGTAGAACAGAACATTTGTATCAGAGATCGCTCTCTCTCTCTCTCTATATATATATATATATAAAAACAAAAACCAATATAGAATCCAATTCTAACACTTACAACCAGACTTGTAAGATATGGCTTAGGCAGTTAATAGTGGGACTGTATAGAACATTTTTAGGCATATGGAGGCACAAGGACTGCGCTGCAGGCTCACAGCATGGATGCACTCCATGTGCCAGAGAATGGAGCATGAGGCCCTTCAAGATGATTATGTGGATTTAATGTTAGAAATATTTGAGCACAAATTCTGTGTGTACATATTTCCCAGAGCTGCTTTATGGGAAAAGCAAGAGAAAACAGTTGAAGTTGGCCTCAAATCCTAAGCTTAAAGGAAGATATGTAGCTAAATTCTAAATTTGCTACGTGTGCTTATTAGGCTGAAAGGGTTTTCTGAGTTATTATTATTTATGATCTAATAGATAGGTCATTAATGTCAAATCAGTGGGGGTAGGACAACATCACCCCTATGATTTGTTGATTGAAGTGCTAAGCTCCTTACATTATATAGTTGCTTACAGTACCATCGATGGACTGTGCCATCCAGGGCTGAGAACTTGGGAGTCGGTGTCCATTTTGGTGGTCGGTAAAAAATGGACTGACTGTGACAATATATAATAAATTGGGTACAGTAGTTCAATGCAGAATGTGCTGCAAATGTTTTCATAAGAATTTGGGAGAGTTATGAAATGTCCTATAAATGTCTGTTCTGTTCCTGATCTAAGGATCTCGTCTTTTAGTGGAGATGAATCTGTGCTGCACTTTATGTACGTACTCAGTAATGAGGCAGTGCTGTGGAGTCGGAGTTGTGGAGTCAGAGAAATTGAGGAGTCGGAGGTTTGGCTTACTGACTCCACAACCCTGATGCCATCAATGGTAAACCATGGTCCCACTCAATTAGCTGATCAGTCGATAGGTTCTCAAATCCCACAAACCCATTTAATATAGCAAATACTAAAAAAGAAAAATCTACAAATTCATTTATGATGTAACATTCAACACTTCAACAATCACTTAGAATAATCCTTAGATTTTCTAGAAAATTCTAGGTATATTTCTTTAGCTTTTCCATATTTCGGTAATACTTGACAGATTTCAGCTATAGTTATATAGCAGAAATGAACATACACTAAATGAAGTATGTAAATATTGCCCTGAAAGCGACAAGATGCCTCTAGTTCTTTGTGACTAGTCCTAAGCAAAGTAAATACAGTTTCTTGACTATTAAGGAGCCAGGCTAATACGTCAGTAATCAGGCTACAGTATAACTCTAACAATTAGGTTAATATTGCTTTCAGTGTGGATTGGCCCGAAACTAAAGTTTAGTTTAATCCTCAATGTCTATCTATTTAATGGAATAATCTAATCACCTTTCTAACATATACTTTACTTAAATAGTCCCTACTGTTTCCTCTCTATTTAACTGCTTTATTTTTTACTTCCGTTTTGATGACATTTCATTTGACTAGCTCCTGTGCATGTTGGGATACTTAAACACGCCGTCATCAGGGGATCTGGGCTGCAGTCACTGTTGCAGCGGCTTTCCTTGCCATGAAACAAAGAGTAATCAGTGACATCCTTTTCAGGGGCTGTGCTTGACCCCGTTCTATTGAGTATGTGTCAGTTTCAATTCCAACACATGCTCAGTATCTGCTCTTGGGCTATATTCCTTTTCCAATGGGCAGCGACAGTGCGCTCCCTCGCCGTCTCTAATGGGAAGTGACGAGCCACCAAAAGACTGTGACGTCTGTTTCGGGGACAGTGCTGGTCTCAGCTCACCATATTCTCTCCTTTTTAATGTGAACAGACGGTGCAGTTACTTGCCAGCTTGCCACTTCTCTGGCAAGGGAGCGCACCGTCACTGTGCACTGAAAAGGAATATCGAACATTGAGCTCATACTGAGCACGTATTGGAATTGACAACAGACACATGTTCAATGGAGCAGGGACTAGCTCATCACCTGAAATGGACAACACCAATGAAGCTTCTTTTATGGGCTGGTAAAGCAGCTGTGACAGCCCTCTGATGATGTACCAATTGAGTATTCCAGCATGCACTCTGGATTCTCAAACAAAACATCTTCAAAATGGAACTAAAAAAAACCCCATTAGGAATGGTAGGGACTTTTTAATCAAAGTATATTAGAAAAGCAATTAGAGCATTACATTATACATTTAGGATTAAAATCAACTTTAATTTCGGACCACCCCTTTAAAGTACAGTCATGACCGAAAGTATTGGCACCCTCAAAATTGTTCCAGAAAATTATTGCAATTACACATGTTTTAATTTCAATAGATTTTCATTTATTTTAATTACACATGTTTTGTTATACACATGTTTCTTTCTTTTGTGTGTATTGGAACACAAAAAAAGAAAAAACACAGGAAATACTTTTCGGCAACAATTTCAAGAGTGCCAACACTTTCAGCCATGATAACCTAATGTTTCACTTGAAAACAATCTTCTGCCCGTAGTATACAATGCAGCCCATTCACCATATGTGATCAGCTCAAGTATAGCTGACCAAATACTGAAAATGACTATGCTTTCTGCAGCTGTAAGAATCTCAAACCATAGCTGGTACTTATTCTGCATGATGGAGGTTGTGATATCATGGAGTATAGCAATCACGTTATGTAGACCTGGGATATCCATAAGTATGTATCAAATGGATTGCTTACGTTAGCTACATCAGTCTCTACGGACAAAAACTGTGGTCAACATATGAAATGCTCGACTGATAAAATTATTATACCTGCATTAGGGGAGAGACGTCACTACAATAGTTCTCTAATCAGGATGTATCCTGGGCTGATCAAATGGGGGCTCTTTAAATGGACAAGAGGCACATCATCAGAAACATCCAACTTTTCTTATATCAGTTTCCTTCGTGCCATAAGATTCTTTAGAATGAATGTCCGACTTCAAACTCAAGCATTTATTGTTAAATTTAAATAGATCCAAAACGTTGTCTGATTTTTTTAAGTGTTTTTCAGTTTTTTCTGTAATACAGATGCTTATCATCTGCATAGATATACAGTTATATGAAAAAGTTTGGGCACCCCTATTAATCTTAAGCTTAATGTTTTATAAAAATTGGTGTTTTTGCAACAGCTATTTCAGTTTGATATATCTAATAACTATTGGACACAGTAATGTTTTTGCCTTGAAATTAGGTTTATTGTATTAACAGAAAATGTGCAATCTGCATCCAAACAAAATTTGACAGATGCATAAGTATGGGCACCTCACCAGAAAAGTGACATTAATATTTAGTAGATCCTCCTTTTGTAAAAATAACAGCCTCTAGTCGCTTCCTGTAGCTTTTAATGAGTTCCTGGATCCTGGATGAAGGTATTTTTGACCATTCCTCTTTACAAAACAATTCCAGTTCAGTTAAGTTTGATGGTCGCCGAGCATGGACAGCCCTCTTCAAATGATCCCACAGATGTTCAATGATATTCAGGTCTGGGGACTGGGATGGCCATTCCAGAACATTGTAATTGTTCCTCTGCATGAATGCCTGAGTAGATTTGGAGCGGTGTTTTGGATCATTGTCTTGCTGAAAGATCCATCCCCTGCGTAACTTCAACTTTGTCACTGATTCTTGAACATTATTGTCAAGAATCTGCTGATACTGAGTGGAATCCATGCGTTCCTCAACTTTAACAAGATTCCCGGTGCCGGGATTGGCCACACAGCCCCAAAGCATGATGGAACCTCTGTGTAGCCCTGGTGTTAGGCACACGCAGTACCCTGGAGAATGTGTGGAGAGATAGCAGTTTAATGCTCAATACCCATTCACTCAACATACACTAGACACACCCTTAGGGTAGTGTAGTCACTTGTGAGGGAGTGGTCAGGGTGTATTGGTTGAGTGATTTTTGTAGTCAGTTTCCTGTCTTCGGACAGAGCAGACGTGTGGAGTCTAGCTGGGACTTGGAGGGAGGAAGCAGTCCAGCCTGGTTCTACCAGCAGTTCAGCAAGTGGAGGCCAGTAAGGGCGAGATATAGATCACCTCAGCCTGGTCAGAGCTGTACCTCACTTGAAGAAACTGATTAAGAAAGAAGAGCTTAGTACAGAAATACTTCAGTCACCTGTCTCAAGGACAGTGAAAGGTTCAGAGACGTGCTCCTGCCTAGTGGATAACTGAGAGTCTGGAACTAACTCTAAAGGAAGAGAAGAAGGGAGTGATTATATGACTTTTTGCAAGTGTGAGTGTTTATGCTACAAGCGAGGACAAGGCGAAGGGCACAGTGGAAGGGAATATTTGAAAAGTGCTTTTGGATTGAAGAAGTCCTGCACATTGTAACCGGTCACTGGGGACCGAAGGATCACTATTAGCTTCAAGCATAGTGGTAAGAAAACCAGAGATTTACCGGACCTTAGGTCGCGGCAAACAGCCCCAAATAGTCAGTACGTAACTGGGGTCAGGGGGAGTGAGGACCTTGAGTCTCTGCAGGACAAGATAGGAATTCAGCTCTCTCACAGGAAGGCTCCTACCACAAAACTGACTGGGCAGTACAGCTATGGAATAGCTGGAGTTATAGAGGGAACTACGCTTCAGGCTGGTTGTACTCATCGTGTTGAAAGTAAAGGAGGCCCCTAACTTGTCCAGCTGCTATCTCGAAATACATTCTCCTTGGATCAGCCTCCCTGGGACCTGCCTGAACAACTTACAAGTAAAGGTATGGAAAGACGCTGACCGTGTGAGACTGTGTTATTTATCTGCACCCGACTTCACTAACTTCATAGACTTTGAGGGACCAGTCCCACCTGTAGGGGACCTGACATCTAGCTGCCTCACCATCCCTCAGAGATCTACAGCAGCGCTGGTACAAATTACCAGAAGACTACAGGTGGCGTCACGAACTGTATATAAATCTATCCCCTGTAAATATATCCCCAACATACGCCAGACCGCCAGGGCCACAGACCGAGCCACCGCTACCTGTGACAAACCCCATAGACTTCCATGGGCTCGGCTCTGAGTACCCCATTGCCTTGGTAATCCACAATTGTGGTGGCGGGTCGACACAAAACTTTGGCGTCACGAACAGGATGCGAAACTCGCAAAATTGCGAGCCCTGTGTGCCTATGGAGTTGTTTTTGTGAAAAGGACTGTTTGCACTTTTGGCGCCAAAAATCGCCATCTTTGTCGCCATATTCGCGCCCTCAGGCGCTGGAGAAGAAGGTGGGCGTACCTTCGTGGGCGTGTACCCCCCAGTGGCGCGAAGAAAATGCCTGCCCTCTCAAAGTGCTATTACAACATGCGATCCTGCCCTACAGCAAAGGAGGTCCGCCTCCTCTTCACCTTCCCTGCGAAGAGGAGGAGACGCAAACCCCGCCTCCACGGAAGAGACCGGACGTCTCTGGAGGAAGAAGAGAGAATCTTCTGGAACATCATGGAAGCAGGACGTGTGCAGCCGAGCAGGGAAGCGGAGGAAGGCAGGCCCCGTGCCCCAGCCAAGCTGCCACCAGCACCGGAGTCATCTGTGGTCCTGCACCTGCAGCAAGCGTTGCTAGAGATTCAGGAAGAAAATGCACGCCTGAAAAAGATGGTCCAGCACCAACCTGGATTTGAAGAGATCGAGAGACGCCGGCGTACCCAGGAGCAGCGGAGGCTGTGGGACGTGGTGTTCTCTCCCCTCAACGACCCCCCACGATTCGAGTTACCGAAAATTCTGCTGCCCAAGGCAAAGGAGCAACCGGAGGCTGCCCCGAAAGTACCGATCCCGATCCCACCGGTGAAGCGGTGGAGGCGAAGGAGGTTGAGGAGGTACCGCCAGTTCCGGAACTCCCGCCCGGCCAGGAGGCCGCAGCAGATGATCGAACCCCGGCAGGGACACCGGAGGGGTCCTGTCCGTCGTTACCAGACGTCGACTGGGACGAGATGGCGCGCCTGGATGACGTCGCCTACACCGCCCAGTGGGAATATGAGTGGCAGCGTCGTGAGGAGAAGCAGAAACGCCAGCAGGAGGAAGAGCGGGAAGCTCAGCGGAATCGACAGCGGCAACATGCAGAGCTGATCGCGGACAAGGAGAGTGTCCGGAGAGAGAAAGGTACCTTGAGGGAACCGCGGCGGCAGGGGTGTGTGACTGAGTTCCAGCTCCGGAAGGGCTGGGGCTTCATCCGTGAACCTGGCCTCTACCCAGGGGTCTTTGTTAGTCGCAGGGACGTAGAATCCCACCTACCGCAAGGCCATCCCGGGAGGGACTTAGTTAATGGAGACATTGTCACGTATACACGGCACTGGGGAATGAAGGGATGGTATGCCCTTAACGTCACCATCGTCCGTGACCCCGTCCCCGACGCAGGTAACGTCACCACTACCGCAGCGTCCCCGTCTCCAGCTCAAGCAGTATCCGGCCGTGCCCCAGCATCGCCCCCTGCAGGTACTTCGCAAGTGGAAGCGACACCTGTATACCGTTATCCTTCTACATCGCAACATGCGACCCAGTTTCCATCGCAATCCATGACACGATCCATATCGTTAACTGTGACTCAGATTGAAACGCAATCGGTGTCTCACAAGGAGAAAGTACCCGTTGCGCCCCTAGAGGTTCGCACAAGAACTGTGGCAACTCAGACCCCAATAGCAGGTCACGACTTGTTAGTCCTGGGATCTAGGGCCCATTGCATTGTTCCAGCCCCCGGGGTGGAAAATGTACTTGAAATAAATGAATAATTAAACAGTAAAAGAAAAACCGGTGAGATCCAGATAGGGGTCTACCATAAGTAAAGTTGTAAAAAGTTTAAGAATGTTTGCCAATTTTTGCACAAGTTAAATGTGTATATAACGTATATATATATTGCTAACAGTAGAATGCCCGGCTGGGTAACCAGAAAAAGTTTTGCACTTTATTATTATTATAATGTGATATAATATGTCTTCGTTTTACAATGGACTTTGAGGTTGAGGACTGTGCCAGCCCAGAACTTATTTGTATATAGTTGCGCTTCGGTGCTTTATCTTGGTTTTACATAGAACCAGCACAACTACCTCTGAATACAAAACCCGTGTGGTGTGGCACTGAGTGAGGTCTGCATTTGGATGTCCTGCAGCCCACCCAGGACCCACGTTGAAGGTTTGGTGCGGGTCCTTCACAAGAATACTGTGTATTTATTGAATGTTTTGATGCCTTAATACTTTTGTATTTTTCTATATTCAATGTTTTTGTTTTGCAACGTTCAAGACATCCTCACCTCCCGGATGGGACGAATTAATGTTTATTGTTGATGTTTTAATGCATAAACAAAACTGTCTCTTTGTATTTTTACAGCCCGGGAGTGCTGTCTTTTACCATGGGGGAATGTGTAGCCCTGGTGTTAGGCACATGCAGTACCCTGGAGAATGTGTGGAGAGATAGCAGTTTAATGCTCAATACCCATTCACTCAACATACACTAGACACACCCTTAGGGTAGTGTAGTCACTTGTGAGGGAGTGGTCAGGGTGTATTGGTTGAGTGATTTTTGTAGTCAGTTTCCTGTCTTCGGACAGAGCAGACGTGTGGAGTCTAGCTGGGACTTGGAGGGAGGAAGCAGTCCAGCCTGGTTCTACCAGCAGTTCAGCAAGTGGAGGCCAGTAAGGGCGAGATATAGATCACCTCAGCCTGGTCAGAGCTGTACCTCACTTGAAGACACTGATTAAGAAAGAAGAGCTTAGTACAGAAATACTTCAGTCACCTGTCTCAAGGACAGTGAAAGGTTCAGAGACGTGCTCCTGCCTAGTGGATAACTGAGAGTCTGGAACTAACTCTAAAGGAAGAGAAGAAGGGAGTGATTATATGACTTTTTGCAAGTGTGAGTGTTTATGCTACAAGCGAGGACAAGGCGAAGGGCACAGTGGAAGGGAATATTTGAAAAGTGCTTTTGGATTGAAGAAGTCCTGCACATTGTAACCGGTCACTGGGGACCGAAGGATCACTATTAGCTTCAAGCATAGTGGTAAGAAAACCAGAGATTTACCGGACCTTAGGTCGCGGCAAACAGCCCCAAATAGTCAGTACGTAACTGGGGTCAGGGGAGTGAGGACCTTGAGTCTCTGCAGGACAAGATAGGAATTCAGCTCTCTCACAGGAAGGCTCCTACCACAAAACTGACTGGGCAGTACAGCTATGGAATAGCTGGAGTTATAGAGGGAACTACGCTTCAGGCTGGTTGTACTCATCGTGTTGAAAGTAAAGGAGGTCCCTAACTTGTCCAGCTGCTATCTCGAAATACATTCTCCTTGGATCAGCCTCCCTGGGACCTGCCTGAACATCTTACAAGTAAAGGTATGGAAAGACGCTGACCGTGTGAGACTGTGTTATTTATCTGCACCCGACTTCACTAACTTCATAGACTTTGAGGGACCAGTCCCACCTGTAGGGGACCTGACATCTAGCTGCCTCACCATCCCCTCAGAGATCTACAGCAGCGCTGGTACAAATTACCAGAAGACTACAGGTGGCGTCACGAACTGTATATAAATCTATCCCCTGTAAATATATCCCCAACATACGCCAGACCGCCAGGGCCACAGACCGAGCCACCGCTACCTGTGACAAACCCCATAGACTTCCATGGGCTCGGCTCTGAGTACCCCATTGCCCTGGTAATCCACAATTGTGGTGGCGGTCGACACACCTCCACCAAATTTTACTGTGGGTAGCAAGTGTTTTTCTTGGAATGCTGTGTTTTTTTGACGCCATGCATAACGCCTTTTTGCATGACCAAACAACTCAATCTTGGTTTTATCAGTCCACAGGACCTTCTTCCACAAAGAAATTGGATTCTCCAAATATGCTTTTGCATACCTCAGCCGACTCTGTTTGTGGCGTGCTTGCAGAAACGGCTTCTTTCGCATCACTCTCCCATACAGCTTCTCCTTGTGCAAAGTGTGTTGTATAGTTGACCGATGCACAGTGACACCATCTGCAGCAAGTTGATGCTGCAGCTCTCTGGATGTGGTCTGAGGATTGTCCTTGACTGATCTCACCATTCTTCTTCTCTGCCTTTCTGATATTTTTCTTGGCCTGCCACTTCTGGCCTTAACAAGAACTGTCCCTGTGTTCTTCCATTTCCTTACTATGTTCCTCACAGTGGAAACTGACAGGTTAAATCTCTGAGACAGCTTTTTGTATCCTTCCCCTGAATAACTATGTTGAATAATCTTTGGTTTCAGATCATTTGACAGTGTTTTGAGGAGACCATGATGCCACTCTTCAGAGGACATTCAAACAGGAGAACAACTTGCAAGTGGCCACTTTAAGTGGCTTTTCTCATGATTGCATACACCTGGCTATGAAGTTCAAAGCTCAATGAGGTTACAAAACCAAAAAAAGTGCTTTAGTAAGTCAGTAAAAAGTAGGTAGGAGTATTTAAAACAAAAAAATGATAAGGGTGCCCATACTTATGCATCTGTCAAATTTTGTTTAAATGCAGATTGCACATGTTCTGCTACTACAATAAACCTCATTTCAAGGCAGAAACATTACTGTGTCCAATAGTTATTAGATATATCAAACTGAAATAGCTGTTGCAAAAACACCAATTTTTAGAAAATATTAAGTTTAAGATTAATAGGGGTGCCCAAACTTTTTCATATAACTGAATAGCAATAATCCTAAAATTTGGAATACCTAGATCCAACACTAGGTATACATATATATCAAACTATTTGCAGGGCAATTTGAACTCCAGGGAAAGGAGCTCTAACCTCTATGAAGATAAATTTAGAAAATAATTGTCAGGAAACCTTACCTCTAAAGAAGGCTTAATGCTAAAAGGTAAAGAATTAATGGAAAATTATTCCAGTGTGCTAAAATATGTGACGTGTTTAATACTGTGCTATATATTTTGGGAGGGAGTAATATCTTACTTTTTTATGATTGCTTTACATGCTTATAATAAAAGCTCTAAGGTACACAAAGGCGCATTTATAATGTGTAGATATTTAGACTATGTTTCAGGATAGTGTGGGTTATATTATAAAGCTAAAGTAAAACAGAACATATTGCTGAGATCCCACAGGCTGAGACATTCGGGGAATGAAGATTAGTGTTAGGCGTTTCCGATAAGACATGTATAAATCCTTGACATTCCCTAACGTACAGTACAAACAAAGATGGCAATTGTTCTCTGGAGAAATCTGACTCCGCTAACAAATGACACTGGTGATCTGACATTGCCAGGCAGACCGGCTCGAAATGTTGTCTGCCGCATAACTACATTGTGTGTAGGTGCTCACATTCTTCTGTCGTCTTAAACTGACTTTCATTATTAATACTGAAAAGCTTTTTGTTTTGTTTTTTTGGCTCTAAACACGTTCTCAACCACATTTAACAATGGAACATTTCCTTCACATAGTCACATTATGACCGTAGTGGCAAATATTGTCAAACTCATTTATATATATTGTCCTTTGTATGACATTATACTGGTGTGGCTTTTTCTTTTGTAGTGCCACACAAAATTGACTGCAGGTTATTTTTCATTAAATAATTGTTGACATTTTTACATACAAGCCTGTTTGACAAATTTGACCAGATTTTGTTTGTCTTATATATTTTTTTATTTCTAGAGCATCTGCCCCATTTTTCTATATGTCTGATACACACACCCTTGAATAAAAAAAGTGTCATATTGTAGACCACAGTTTCCCAAACCAGCTTACCGATGAACCAAGTTAAGGTTTTATAAAGGGTCGATGTTGAGTTTTAGGATTGCTACTTTCAATAGGTGGCACTAGAATTTGAGTCCTCCTCATGGAAGAGGCAATTTGCATAAATACATTTTAGAGTTTCCAAATAGCAAACACGTTCAAAATTACTATAGTAGATAAGTTAATGACCAAAATATAATAAATTAAAAAAGATATTGTAGAACTTCTTTCTGAGAAATCTTACCACGACGACCAGCTAGGATTGAGTGAGGCCACTGGATTCTGCTTGCCTTACATTACCGACATGAGCACCACAGACTGCTAGTGCAGGAGAAATATTAGAGATTTATCTGTGTTGGAGAAGTTATAACCATTACAACCTAAAGAAAAATATAAACTATTCTGGCCAATAGAAAATATTTGTACCTACAATAGTTTTCGAATAAAATACAATTTTATACCAAAATAATACAAAGTTGAGCAAAAACATTTGCCCTTTAACTACGTTAAAACATGTGTTTTATAAGTATGCTAAAATAAATCTTAATTTGTCCAGTGTACTTGTAAAGACAGACACAATAACAGAACATTCATTTGTTCATAGGCTAAGTAGCAGCAAAGCAGTGATACAAAAGACATGGAAGCGTAGTACAAATACAGCAACAATAAAAATAGAAGTGGCCTACAAAATGTTTGTTTTTCAAGAGAAAGACATTATCTTGTGTTGCCAAGTTCCCTGCTCTTCACACATTTGTGCTAAGTATAGTAGATCTACACCATTAAAATACTTCCATTGTGGCTAAAGAAAGAGATATTGGAACCTGGCCTCCAGGAACCATGCACACAAGTCATCTGAATAAGCTGTAACTTATTCCGGTGTCCTTACAATGTACATCGGCGGGTGTTAAATGACAGCAGCTAGGTAAACATTCTCCCAGACACACAGCTGACCTATAGTATGAGCTGGACTGCTTTATGTACTTTCACAGGGGAAAGTGCTGGTGAACCTCACATGGACCCTGAAAGCTGGTGGTAAAGATGTCATGAGGTCAGGACAGCACTGTAAGTGTAACGGTTCCCTTTGTCCGCTTCAGAATCGCGACTGCTTCCTCGTGAGTCACACCTTCCAAACTCTGTCCATTCACAGCAATGATCTGGTCCCCTCTGTTTAAGCGACCATCTTCAGATGCTGCCCCCTGCAACAAGACGTGGCAAAAAATATATATCGGTATTAGTAAAAAAAAACGGGGCAAGCTCCAAAACTTATCAAACAAAAGCTAAAATGTTCAGTTACATATACCCTGGAAGTGTTATTACAATGTGGCTACTTGTTTTAATTCCTTCTTTAACCCAACTTCCACAATTTTTTTTAAACTTGTTTTATTTAAGAATAAACAGTATTTCAGTGATTAAATCAAATAGCGATAAGAGTGACATCATGCCACCAAGCATCAGCTCCACTTTACATTATGACGGTGAATAACCAGGGAATGCAAAACAAAATTCTCATTATTGCTTTTACAGATTAGGAGAGTAGTTGGAGACAGGTTTTGGTCTTTGATTGGATGATAGGCAGGTCACACTACTTTCCACACACTTTAAAGGCGTTTTCCAGGTTTTTAACAGAAGTCTGCAGTCACTATGTGACTGCAGATTTGTGAATTCTCATAGGGCTAACATCACATGCTGTGAGGATTCTTTGATGCCGGCGGCAAGATTAGGCGATCGTATGACCACAAGTATGGGATATGCATATTTCCGGCTACATTCCAACTAGACATGTTTGGACTCTTTCAATACAAGTAAACTGAGTGAGTTTGCACACATCTATTGGGAATGTGGCCAGGAGTAAGCATATCACATACTTGTAGTTATATAACCTCGCAGTCATGCCGCCAGTGCCAAAGAATCCTCGCCGCATGCTGTGAGAATTTACAAGCATGCAGTCACTCTTTCGTGATAAACCTGGACAACACTTTTAAATATTTGTCAAAAGCTTACAGAATTCTGGAGTAAAAAGCTTGGAAACGTTACAAAATGTTGATGCAATGGGAGGTTGCGATAAAATTTTGCAAATTTCATCGTTGTCAAGTCTCTGTACAGCCATTGATGCGTGGAGCTGGGACGTGGCATGGTAAGCATCATTTGTCAATTTCATGAAAATCCATGGCATTCCTTATGCCACAGATCTTACTCGAGTCCTCGAGTGGAGTAGATTCGTGGAGAGGCGCATGCCACTTTTCAGATGTACCAGATTCATTAAGAGGTGTGCACCTCTTCGTTAATCAGGAGCATCTGATTCAAGCACGCCGCCTCATTAAGTCCGATGTGTAAAACGCTGATCTTGAGGAGTCAGGGACATTATTTTCATATGATACTATAAAATTTAACTGGTCACTTAGCTCTCTTGGTGAATGCATAAAAACAACAAAAAAAAACAACAAAAACAGAATTGCAGATTTATGATCATTTCAAGAAAATTGAATGAAAACACGATAAAGTCTCATGAAGTCCAAATTGATACCAATAAACACTACAGTTCATCACTGAATAAATAAGCCCTCCCCATAGCTCTGTAGATGAAAAAAAAAACAGCTCAGACAATATGGCGTAAAAAAGTGATAAAATGTAAATAAACTGTAAATATTTGTCATCATCGTGTTCCTAAAGACCCAATGTATAAAATGAGCCCACTATTTATCTCACTTTATGGACACAAAAACACAAAAAAAGGCAGAATTTCTGTTTTTATGTCACTTTTTCAATTCAATCTTTTGTGAAACAATCATCAAAACGACACATATACCCCAAAATTGGTACCAGTAAAATAGGAAAACAAAAAGGTTCTGCCTCCGTGAATATGGTAACACAAAAATATTTGTTGCTTTTACAAAGTATTTTTATAGTGCAAACAAAGGAAATCATAAATAAAACCATATAAACTTGCCATCTCCTTAATCGTACTGACACACCTTATTACACACACGTTATTATGTGACTTATACCACAGAGTCAACTTCGAAAAAAAAAGAAACCCTTATTGAGAAAAAAATATTGCAATTTTCAATTTTTGCCATCTGCTGCTAATACTAATTCCATGAAGATACCTCCTAGGTCAAAATGGTAACTATAACCCTTGATAAATGCCGTGATTGGTAGTTTCCAAATTTCTGAGGGGCATCCTTTGTACTAATATCTTAAGGGCTTTGCAGATGTAATATGGCAACACCAAAACATTCCAGCAAAATGTGTGCACCAGATGGCACACCTTCCTCTCTGAGCCTCTCCGTGTGTCCAAACAGTAGTGTATGACCACATAAAGGGAAGTGTGGTACTAGTGGGAGATAGAGTAATAAATCAGGTACATTTTCTCTTATTACCGCTTGTAGAAATGAAATGTTTTGAGCTAAGTCTACATATTATGGAAAAACACATAATTTATCATTTTCACAGGCCAAAAAAATCTTTGAAACACCTGTGAGGTAGAAATATTCATAACTACACCTACACAGATTATTGAGAGATATAGTTTCCAAAATGAGGTCACCTCTTGGAGGTTTATTCTTTACTAATACCTCAGGAGCTTCTGGAAATGCAATATGGTAAATGAAAACCAATCCAGCAAAATTCGCACTCCAAAATCCAAATAATGCTTCTACTTGCTAAATGAACAGTATAGTAAGACCATACATAGGGTATTACCGTACTCAGCAGAAATTGGGTGACAAATTCTGTACTGATTTTTTACTATTTGATGCCAGGGAGACTAGTGTTGAACCCCCCATATACATTAGATTTTGCACAAAAGATCATAATTCTCGGCTGTGTAAAAGGACTCATGCTGCAAAGAACAATGGCAGCCTATGAACAGTTAACTATTTCAGATAGTTTAGTGCACTGTTAAGAGCTATTTGCTTTTGTAAACAGGCTACTAAATGAAAGTCGATTGGTAAAAATTTCTCGATCAGCAGTTATTTAATGCTGCCAGTCAGTTTGTGCAGACGAACCTTATACTTGTGGGATGTTGGGTTTTAAATACCCTTATCAAAAGGTATGATAATACTTTCTGTACACATATGAGTGAATTGAATGGTGACTGCATGTCGTAGTTATAAATATTAGTTACAGTATTCATATATTGCCCTTTTGGAAGTGCATTGAGCAGCAGGGTGGTTTGCTATTGAAGGAAAACAAAAATCTCTTTAAATCTTCTTCCTTAGCAAGTGTGAGCGAGCTGAGTGTGACCGATGCGCAAATGCGAACGGTGGTAAGTGTGACTTGTGATTCATTGACTTTGGATTCAGGCAGTTGACAAAGAAGGAATTACTGAACTGCTGTTATATTTTATTAATACTTTTTATTTATTTTTACTTATCTTTTCTGTCTTGTGAAATCCCCATTAGGAATGTGCTCCACTATTGCTGAAACAACCCTGCTGGCATCACTGCATGGCCTCCCATTCCTCACACACCTACTTGCTCACTGCTCCAGGCCATGCTGTGATTTCTGTCTGCTGCCAGCTCCAGGCTCTATACCTCTGGTCTCCTATCTGCTCTCTGCATGTCTTCTGACTGTGCACATAGGGGGGCGGCGCCAGAACTCTCTTTATGGAGTCAGGGTGCACCTGACTGACCAATTACCATTAGCCCTCTAGTATATATGGCAGCTCACCCTGTGGATCTTGCCTGTGCAATGTGTTAACTCAGTTAGTATCTTGCTACTGAGCTGCCAGGTCTCAGGCCTTGCTCTGTGTTCCTCCATCTTTGCAGGCTTCACTCCTAGCTTTGTCTTGTACCTGTTTGTCCGCCCTCCAGGAGGCTGCATATCCTGGACTCTGTGCCTTTGTCTCTGTACCTTGTCTCGTGTCCTTACCTTGTCTGAACTCAGTCCTACCTCTGTCTCTTAGTCTCCTTGTCTGTGGTTTCTTCCCTGCTGTGTCTTGCCTTGTGGTCTCTCTGTATCTCTCTCTGCCTCTTGTCCGCACTCTTGCGGTTCCGCTTTGCTCCTGCCGCTGCAGAACCTTTTGCTGCAGCTCCTCTCCGCATATCTTGCGTTTCCACTCTGCTTCACTCTTGCAGCTGCAGAACCTCTTTGCTTTGCTCCTCTCCGCATACCTTGCGGTTCCGCTTTGCTTTGCTCCTGCTGCTGCAGAACCTCTTGCTGCTCTGCAGTCCTTCTCCGCAGCCTTGCGGTTCTCCTCCTGTGTGACTAGGTCTCTACCTGTTCCTCCATACTCCATTCCCTTCTGTCTCTTCCAGTATCTACATCCCTCCATATACCATTCCTTCTAGTCTGTCCCAGTATCTACAGTTGCTGTGTGAACAGGTCTCTACCTGTCTCTCCATACACCATTCCTTCCAGTCAGTCCCAGTATCTATAGTTGCTGTGTGAACAGGTCTCTACCTGTTTCTCCATACACCATTCCTTCCAGTCAGTTCCCGTGCCAGCCTGCCCTGTGTCTCATCCGTGCCAGCCTACCCTGTGTCTCATCCGTGCCAGCCTGCCCTGTGTCTCATCCGTGCCAGCCTGCCCTGTGTCTCATCCGTGCCAGCCTGCCCTGTCTCATCCGTGCCAGCCTGTCCTGTGTCTCATTCGTGCCTGCCTGCCCTGTGTCTCATCCGTGCCTGCCTGCACTGTCTCAGCCGTGCCAGCCTGCCCTGTGTCTCATCCCTGCCTGCCTCCCCTGTGTCTCATCCGTGCCTGCCTCCACTGTGTTTCAGCCGTGCCACTGTATCCCCAAGTGGGATCAGCAGCCACAGCCAGACACCACCCTGAAGTGGCACCTGCCTGCCGCACAAGCCTGACCTCACCATCAGAGGCTCAAGTGAAGACCAAGGCAGCAGTCCTAGTCAAGCCCCTTCCAGGGTAGTCTGGTTTGTGGCACAGTGGGGCCACAACTCCCCTTAGCTCACGCCCAACAGCCATGGTGAGCGTGACAATTGCCAATGCCATCCGGTGTACATCTTGCCACATGTATGCAATCCTTGAACAGCCGGTCGTGGGTGCATACTGCTGTGCGAGATGTGAGCACGTTGTGCATTTGGAAGCCCAGATACTGGATCTAAATGTGCAGCTGGCAACACTGAGATACATAGACAATATGGAAAGGAGTCTTCTGCTCATTGAGCAGACGCTCAATGGGATAGATGAGGGGGGCAATGCTAGGATGGAGCTGCAGTACAGTGAAGCAGCAAGCTGGGTGACAGTTAGAAGGCGGGGCAGAGGGAAGAGCGCCAGGGAGGCTAGTCCTGATCTGGCACACCCCAATAAGTTTGCTAAGTTGGCAGTTGAGGGGGGTGTCAGTACAGGGGTAGCACTGCTGCTGCAAGGCATGTCCTCTGAAAGCCGGAGGAGTGTCTGCTCCAGTAAGGGGGAAATTAGGAGAGCAGGTCAGGCCAGACAGGTGCTGGTACTGGGGACTCAATTATTTGGGGAACAGATAGGGCAATCTGTCACAAAGACAGGGATCGTCGAATAGTGTGCTGCCTTCCTGGCGCTCGAGTCCGACACATCGCTGATCGGGTTGACAGATTACTGAGAGGGGCTGGTGAGGACCCAGCGGTCATGGTGCACATTGGCACAAATGGCAAAGTTAGAGGTAGGTGGAAGGTCCTTAAAAATGATGTCAGGGAATTAGGCTGCAAGCTTAACCCCTTAACCCCCAAGGTGGTTTGCATGATAATGACCGGGCCAATTTTTACAATTCTGACCACTGTCTCTTTATGAGGTTATAACTCTGGAATGCTTCAACGGATCTTCGCGATTCTGAGATTGTTGTCTCGTGACATATTGTACTTCACGTTAGTGGTAAAATTTCTTCGACATAACTTGCGTTTATTTAAAAAAAATGCAAATATGGCAAAAAAATTTAAAAATTTTGCAATTTTCAACCTTTGAATTTTTATTCCCTTAACCCCTCTCTGACATTAGACGTACTATCCCGTCCATAAAACCCGTGCCATTCTGACCATGGACGGGATAGTACGTCATAGGCGATTAGCTGCGCTCCCGCTAATCGCCGCCGGGTGTCAGCTGATTATCACAGCTGACACCCGTGACTGTGTGTCAGGAGCGGTCACGGACCGCTCCCGGCACATTAACCCCTTGCACACCGCGATCAAACATGATCGCGGTGTACTGGGGCACAGGGGAGGATCGCGCAGGCAGGGGCTCCCTGCGCGCCCCCCTGAGACCCTCAGACCAGCGCGATGTGATCGCGCTGCTCTGAGGGCTTCCTCCCTCCCAGGACCCGGATCCAAGATGGCGCTGGGGTCCTGGAGGGAGGCGGCTTCCTCAGTGCCTGCCGAGAGCAGGCATGAGGAAGCGTCCTGCACTGCCTGTCACATCGCTGGTGTGACAGAGTGCTGTGCACACTGTCACACCAGCGATCTGATGAAATACAGTGATGTCCCACCCTGGGACAAAGTAAAAAAGTAAAAAAAAGTAAAAATAAACATGTGTAAAAAAAAATCCAAAAAAAAAAAAAAAAAAAAAAAAATATTCCCCAATAAATTCATTACTTATTGTAAATAAAAAAAATAAAACAATAAAAGTACACATATATGGTATCGCCGCGTCCGTAACGACCCCCCCTATAAAACTGTCCCACTAGTTAACCCCTTTTGTGAACCCCTTAAAAAATAAAAAATAAAAACGAAGCAAAAAATCAGTGCTTTATCATCATACCGCTGAACAAAAAGTGGAATAACACGCGATCAAAAAGACGGATATAAATAAACATGGTACCGCTGAAAACGTCATCTTGTCCCGCAAAAAACGAGCCGTCACACAGCATCATCAGCAAAAAAATAAAAAAGTTATAGCTCGCAGAATAAAGCGATGCAAAAATAATTATTTTTTATATAAAATTGTTTTTATTCTATAAAAGCGCCAAAACATAAAAAAATTATATAAATGAGGTATCGCCATAATCGTACTGACCCGAAGAATAAAACTGCTTTATCGATTTTACCACACGCGGAACAATAAAAACGCCTCACCCAAAAGAAATTCATGAATTGCTGATTTTTGTTCATTCTAACCTCCCAAAAATCGAAATAAAAAGCGATCAAAAAATGTCACGTGCTCAAAAATGGTACCAATAAAAGCGTCACCTCGTCCCGCAAAAATTAAGACCTCACATGACATTGTGGGCCAAAATATGCAAAAATTATAGCTCTCAAAATGTGGCGATGCAAAAAACTACTTTTTGCAATAAAAAGCGTCTTTTAGCGTGACAGCTGCCAATCATAAAAACTGCTATAAATAGTAAATCAAACCCCCTTTATCACCCCCTTAGTTAGGGAAAAATAATAAAATAAAAAAAATGTATTTATTTCCATTTTCCCATTAGGGTTAGGGTTAGGGTTTCGGCTAAAGTTAGGGTTAGGGTTGGCGCTAAAGTTAGGATTAGGGTTAGAGTTAGGATTAGGGTTAGGGTTGGGATTAGGGTTGGGACTAGGGTTAGGGGTGTGTTGGGGTTAGGGTTGGAGTTAGAATTGGGGGGTTTCCGCTGTTTAGGCACATCAGGGGCTCTCCAAATGTGACATGGCGTCTGATCTCCATTCCAGCCAATTCTGCGTTGAAAAAGTCAAACGGTGTTCCTTCACTTCTGAGCTCTGCCATGCGTCCAAACAGTAGTTTATCCCCACATATGGGGTATCAGCGTACTCTGGACCCCAAGAGTTATTGTGAAATTTGTCCTATTTCTTCTGTTACCCTTGGGAAAATAAAAAACTGGGGGCGAAAATATTATTTTTGTAAAAAAAATAAGATTTTTTTGTTTTTACGGCTGTACATTATAAACTTCTGTGAAGCACTTGGGGCTTCATAGCGCTCACCACACATCTAAATAAGTTCCTTGTGGGGTCTATTTTCCAAAATGGGGTCACTTGTTGGGATTTCCACTGTTTAGGCGCATCAGGGGCTCTCCAAATGCGACATGACGCCCCCAGACCATTCCATCAAAGTCTGCAATCCAAAACGTCACTACTTCCCTTTCCGAGCCCTGACATGCGCCCATACAGTAGTTTTCTCCCACATATTGGGTATCAGCGTACTCAGGACAAATTGGACAACAACTTTTGGGGTCCAATTTCTCCTGTTGCCCTTGTGAAAATAAAATATTGGGGGCGAAAAAATCATTTTTGTAAAAAAAAAAAGGATTTTTTATTTTTACGGCTGTGCGTTATAAACTTCTGTGAAGCACTTCGGGGTTCAAAGTGCTCACCACACATCTAGGTAAGTTCCTTGTGAGGTCTATTTTCCAAAATGGGGTCACTTGTGGGGGGTTTCCACTGTTTAGGCGCATCAGGGGCTCTCCAAATGCGACATGACGCCCCCAGACCATTCCATCAAAGTCTGCAATCCAAAACGTCACTACTTCCCTTCCGAGCCCTGACGTGCACCCATACAGTAGTTTTCTCCTACATATTGGGTATCAGCGTACTCAGGACAAATTGGACAACAACTTTTGGGTTCCAATTTCTTCTGTTACCCTTGTGAAAATAAAATATTGGGGGCGAAAAAATCATTTTTGTAAAAAAAAAAAAGGATTTTTTATTTTAAGGCTGTACGTTATAAACTTTAGTGAAACACCTGGGGGTTCAAAGTTCTCACCACACATCTAGATAAGTTCCTTGAGGGGTCTAGTTTCCAAAATGGTGTCATTTGTGGGGGGTTTCCACTGTTTAGGCAGATCAGGAGCTCTCCAAACACGACATGGCGTCCAGCCAATTCTGCGTTGAAAAAGTGAGATGGGGCTCCTTCCCTTCCAAACTCTGCCATGCACCCAAACAGTGGTATACCCCCACATATGGGGTATCCGTGTACTCAGGACAAATTGCACAATAACTTTTGGAGTCTTGTTACCCTTGGAAAAATAAAAATTGGGGTGAAAAGATCATTTTTGTGGAAAAAATATGATTTTTAAATTTTACGGCTCTACGTTATAAACTTGTGTGAAGCACTTGAGGGTTCAAATTGCTCACCAAAGATCTAGATAAGTTCCTTAGGGGGTCTAGTTTCCCAAATGGGGTCATTGTGGGGGGTTTCCACTGTTTAGGCACATCAGGGGCTCTCCAAATGCAACATGGCATCCAATCTCAATTCCAGCCAATTTTGGTTGGAAAAAGTCAAATGGTGCTCCTTCCCTTCCGAGCTCTGCCGTGCGCCCAAACAGTGGTTCCCCCCCACATATGGGGCATCAGCGTACTCAGGACAAATTGGACAACAACTTATGTGGTCCAATTTCTCCTGATACCCTTGGGAAAATAAAAAATTAGTGACTAAAAGATAATTTTTGTGGGAAAAAAATAGGATTTTTTATTTTCATGCCCGGGCATTATAAACTTGTGTGAAGCACTTGGGGGTTCAAAGTGCTCACCAAAGATCTAGATAAGTTCCTTAGGGGGTCTAGTTTCCAAAATGGGGTCACTTGTGGGGGATTTCCACTGTTTAGGCTCATCTGGGGCACTGCAAACGGAACATGACCCCCATCAACGTCTGCATTCCAAAACGTTACTACTTCCTTTCCAAGCCCTGCCGTGCGCCCAAACAGTTTTCCACCCCCACATATGGGGTATCAGCGTACTCAGGACAAATTGGACAACAACTTTTGGGGTCCAATTTCCTTGGGAAAATTCAAAAATTTAGGACTAAAAAATCATTTTTGTGGAATTTTTTTTTTTTTTTTCACACCCAGGCATTATAAACTTTTGTGAAACACTTGGGGGTTCAAAGTGCTCACAACAGATCTAGATAAGTACCTTAGGGGTCTAGTTTCCAAAATGGTGTCACTTGTGGGGGTTTCCACTGTTTAGGCGCATCAGAGGTTCTCCAAGCGCGACATGGCGTCCAATCTCAACTCCAGCCAATTTTAGTTTGAAAAAGTCAAACGGCGCTCCTTCCCTTACGAGCTCTGCCGTGTGCCCAAACAGTGGTTTTCCCCCACATATGGGGTATTGGCGTACTCAGGAGAAATTGCATAACAACCTTATCTGTCCATTTTCTCCTTTTACCCTTGTGAAAATAAAAAAAAAGTTTGTAAAAGATCATTTTTGTGGCTAAAAAGTTAAATATTCATTTTTTCCTTCCACGTTGCTTTAGTTCCTGTGAAGCACCTGAAGGGTTAATAAACTTCTTGAATGTGGTTTTGAGTACCTTGAGGGGTGCAGTTTTTAGAATGGTGTCACTTTTGGGTATTTTCTGTCATGTAGACCCCTCAAAGTGACTTCAAATGTGAGGTGGTCCCTAAAAAAAATGGCTTTGTAAATTTTGTTGTAAAAATGAGAAATCGCTGGTCAACTTTTAACCCTTATAACTTCCTAACAAAAAAAAATTTTGATTCCAAAATTGTGCTGATGTAAAGTAGACATGTGGGAAATGTTATTTCTTAACTATTTTGTGTTACATATTTCTCTGTTTTAAGGGAATAAAAATTCAAAGTTTGAAAATTGCTAAATTTTCAAAATTTTCGCCATATTTGCGTATTTTTCAAAAATAAACGCAAGTTATATGGAAGAAATTTTACCACTAACATGAAGTACAATATGTCACGAGAAAACAATCTCAGAATCGCGAAGATCCGTTGAAGCGTTCCGGAGTTATAACCTCATAAAGAGACAGTGGTCAGAATTGTAAAAATTGTCCCGGTCATTAACGTGCAAACCACCCTTGGGGGTGAAGGGTTAAAACAGAGAAATATGTCACACAAAATAGTTAATAAATAACATTTACCACATGTCTACTTTACATCAGCACAATTTTGGAACCAAAATTTTTTTTGTTAGGAAATTATAAGGGTTAAAACTTGACCAGCGATTTCTCATTTTTACAACAAAATTTACAAAGCCATTTTTTAGGGACCACCTCACATTTGAAGTCACTTTGAGGGTCTATATGGCAGAAAATACCCAAAAGTGACACCTGTCATGTGTGCATTGCCACGAAGATCGTCGCGGTTGCACATTTTGACTTCTCACAGCTGAGCTGCTGTTTCTTTGTGTTTGGCAGCTAGGGAGTTAATTCTGTCTGTGCTCGGTGCTGGGACTGGGTGCAGTTTCTCCCGGCTGCAATTGATTATTTGTTGATTGGTTTCCTTTAAATTCCTGGTTGTCTGCTTGGGGAGTTGCCAGTGAAACCTTCATGCAGACCACAGATAGGAATGAATCTGTATAGACTTTAGTTGTGAGCTCCTTAGTTGTTCTAAGCTCAACTTGGTTAGAGTTTATTTCCCAGACCATTTATGTTCCTTTGGTGTTTGAGTGTGTATGCAAGCGAGTGTTATCCTGTCTGTCTTGTATGTCTAATCTGTGTATTTAGCTGAGATCAGCCCATGTCCCTTTGGTGGTAGTCAGGATCCTTCTTAGGACTGATTACAGGGTTCAGGGTCTGATAGGAGACAGGGTTAGGTTGGAGACTTGGACCTCTGAACCATTATCAGTACCTCCAAGGTGAGGGATTAGTTAGGACCCAGTTTAGGGTCAGGTTAGATCCCGGTCCACCTCTTTCCTGTTTCAGCTCATCAAGTCCTCAAGATTAACCCTGAGTTCAGCAGATATCGTGTCAGGTAAATCTATTCTATACTTACATGCTGATGTTGCTATACTAGTTGTTGTATAGAGTGTTGTTCCTGTATTAATAGTTTACTGACATTGTATACATATCATTAGACAGCGTGACATTTTCACTGGCCATAAAAATTATCTCCAGTTACCATGGATCCAGTAGCCCAGCTGGCTCTGCAGTTGCAGGGATTATCCATGGAGCTGACGGACATTAAGTCCAAAGTTTTGTCTCCCTGGAGCAAACCAGAGTTGAACCTAAAGTAGCTCTCCCGGACAGGTTCACTGGTGGGCGAGACAAATTTTTCACCTTCCGGGAGGCATGTAAATTGTATTTTCGGCTTCGGCCTCGATCATCAGGGAGTGATGGGCAGAGAGTGGGAATTGTTATCTCACTTCTGCAAGGGGATCCTCAATCCTGGGCATTTTCCCTTCCTCCGGGATCCCCGGCTCTACTGTCTGTAGATCAATTTTTTACTGCCCTGGGATTGGTATATGATGACCCAGATCGGGTCTCTCTTGCTGAGACAAAATTACGTAAGATACAGCAGGGAGATCGTCCGGCAGAGGAATTTGCTTCTGAGTTTCGTAGATGGGCCACAGATACTCAGTGGAATGACCCAGCTCTTAGGAGCCAGTTTTGTCATGGCTTTCTGATAAATTAAAAGACGTTTGGCTCAGTATGAGTCTCCTCATTCACTGGAGGCTGCTATGGCCTTAGCTATCCGTACTGATAGACGGCTTCGGGAGAGGGGTGAGGTAACCCCACTCCCTGTTGTTTCTCCACCTACCACTAAAGTCCCTTATGTTGAGGTTCCCTTGTCTGTTCGGATGAGCCTATGCAGTTGGGAGGGACATCATTTCGTAGGAGGGGATTGGCGGTACGCCGCAGGACTAGAAGATGTTTTTTCTGCGGGAAAGAGGGACATTTTGTTGGAGAATGTCCATCCCGTGCCTTGTTGAGCCAAAAGTCGCCGGAAAACTGTTAATCCCAGGTTGTGTGGTGGACGACAACCTGGGAGTATGTATTTCATCCGCCAGTTCTTCTCAGTTCCTTGTACCAGTGGAGGTGGTAGTTGGTACGAGAGTGGAGAGATTGTCTGTTCTTCTTGATAGTGGTTCCGGGGCTAATCTGGTTGACACTCAGTTTGCTCAGGCTCAAGGTATGCATCTGAGTGTATTGGTCAAACCGATCCCTATATTCTCCATTGACGCCAGGCCTCTCGGCCAAGGTAGCTTTGTTCATGAGGTTCATAACATTGACCTTCGGGTAGGGGCAATACATAGGGAACAATTATCTTGTTATGTGTTGGAGGGTCTACCTACTCCCATTGTGTTGGGACTTCCTTGGTTGGTTAAACATAACCCTGTGATTAATTGGCAGTCCAGAGAAATAAGCCAATGGGGTGAGTTTTGCAAAAGCAACTGCATGAACACAGTCATCAGTGCGGTCGTGCCTAGTACATTGCCTCCTTTTTTGGAGGATTTTGGGGATGTTTTCTCTGAGGAGGGGTGTCAGGAGTTGCCTCCTCATCGCGTGTATGACTGCTCTATTAATCTCCTTCCTGATGCTAAGTTGCCTAAAGCTAGGTTGTATAATCTTTCTGGTCCTGAGAGGCAGGCTATGAAAGATTATATTTCTGAAAGTCTGGCCAAAGGGCATATTAGACCTTCATCTTCCCCAGTAGCCGCGGGGTTCTTCTTTGTGAAGAAGAAAGATGGAGGCCTACGCCCTTGCTTGGATTTCCGCGAACTTAATCGGATTACTGTTCGAGATCCGTATCCACTCCCTCTTATTCCTGATCTCTTCAATCAAATTGTTGGCGCCAAATGGTTCTCTAAATTGGATCTCAGGGGGGCGTATAATCTGATTAGGATAAAAGAGGGGGATGAGTGGAAAAACGGCATTTAACACGCCGGAGGGACATTATGAGAACCTAGTCATGCCTTTTGGTCTGACTACTGCACCAGCAGTATTCCAACATTTTGTTAATGACAATTTTTCGTCACCTTGTGGGGCTGTTTGTGGTTGTATATTTGGACGACATTTTAATTTACTCGCCAGATCTTGTGTCTCATCAGGAGCATGTGAGACAGGTGTTGCAGATCTTGCGAGACAATAAACTATACGCCAAACTGGAGAAGTGTGTATTTGCCGTACAGGAACTTCAGTTTTTGGGTTTTTTGGTGTCAGCCTCCGGTTTCCGTATGGACCCTGAAAGGTGAGAGCAGTGCTTGAATGGGATCAGCCAGGGATCTTAAGGCTCTGCAGCGTTTTTTTGGGTTTGCTAACTACTACCGGAAATTTATTTGTAATTTCTCATCTGTCGTCAACCTCTCACTGACATGACAAGAAAAGGGACGGATTTTTCTAAATGGTCGGACAAAGCTTGCAAGCCTTTTCCTCTTTGAAGAAATGTTTTGCTTCGGCACCCGTTCTCATCCAACCAGATGCATCTCAGCCGTTCATTGTGGAGGTGGATGAGTCTGACGTAGGGGTGGGTGCTATATTGTCCCAGGGTCCGTCCCCTGGTAAATGGCATCCGTGCGCTTTCTTTTCTAAGAAATTGTCGTCCGCCGAAAGGAATTATGATATCGGCAATAGGGAACTTTTGGCCATTAAGTTAGCTTTTGAAGAATGGCGTCACTTTTGGAGGGGGCAGTCCACCCGGTTACCGTTTTTACTGATCACAAGAACCTGTTGTATTTGGAATCCGCTAAGCGTCTGAATTCCAGACAAGCTCGATGGTCGTTGTTTTTTACCAGGTTTAATTTTGTCGTCACTTATCGCCCAGGGTCTAAGAATGTAAAGGCTGATGCCTTGTCTCGCAGTTTCCCAGGGGCCGGGAAAACGGATGACCCGAGTCCTATCCTTCAGAGGGGGTGGTAGTGTCGGCTGTATTTTCTGAGCTTGAGGAGGAGGTGTTAGAGGCTCAGGGGGACGCCCCTGCAGGACCTCCAGGGAGACTGTTTGTCCCAAATCTGTTGAGACAAAAGGTTATTGAGGCACATCATAATTCTACTCTAGCAGGACATCCAGGAGTAAGGCTACTTTAGATCTCCTTTCTCGCCGGTTTTGGTGGCCTAATGCTAATAAAGATGTTATAACTTTTGTCGCGTCATGTGGGTGTGTGCTCGCTCTAAAACCCCTCATACCCGTCCGTCTGGGACCCTTTTACCCTTGAAACTTCGGAGCGTCCATGGACTCATTTATCTATGGACTTCATTACGGACCTTCCTCCGTCGTCAGGGAATACTGTCATACTGGTGGTTGTTGACAGGTTCAGTAAGATGGCACATTTTGTTGCTCTTCCTGCACTCCCTAATGCTAAAACTCTGGCGCAGGTGTTCATTAGGGAGATCGTTAGACTTCATGGGTTGCCTTCTGATGTGGTGTCAGATAGGGGGTCTCAGTTTGTGTCCAAATTTTGGAGGGCATTTTGTTTACGTCGGGGG
>JARQOD010000001.1:629076599-629145558 GCA_033576555.1 Oophaga sylvatica
GTGGGAGCGGAGCCATGTATATAGGATGGGAGGGTGGAACGGATCCATGTGTATAGGATGGGAGGGTAGGAGCGGAGCCATATATACAGGATGGGAGGGTGGGGAGCGGAGCCATGTATACAGGATGGGAGGGTGGGAGCGGAGCCATGTATACAGGATGGGAGGATGGGAGCGGAGCCATGTATATAGGATGGGAGGGTGGGAGCGGAGCCATGTATACAGGATGGGAGGGTGGAGTGGGAGCCATGTATATAGGATGGAGGATGGAGTGGAGTCGTGTATATAGGATTGCAGGGTGTGAGCGGAGCCATGTATATAGGATGGGAGGGTGAAGTGGAGCCATGTATATAGGATGGGAGGGTGGGAACGGAGCCATGTATATAGGATGGGAGGGTGGGAGCGGAGCCATGTATACAGGATGGGAGGGTGGGAGCGGAGCCATGTATATAGGATGGGAGGGTGGGAGCGGAGCCATGTAAATAGGATGGGAGTGTGGGAACGGAGCCATGTATATAGGGTGGGAGCGGAGCCATGTATACAGGATGGGAGGGTGGGAGCGGAGCCATGTATATAAGATGGGAGGGTGGGAGCAGAGCCATGTATATAGGATGGGAGGGTGGGAGCGGAGCCATGCATAAATAAACTGCATACATATTCTAGAATATCCAATGCGTTAGAATCAGGCCACCATCTAGTACCCCATATGTGGGAGAAAACTACTGTATGTGCACACGTCGGGGCTCGGAAAGGAAGTAGTGACGTTTTGTAATGCAGACTTTGATGAAATGGTCTGAGGTGTCATGTCGTTTGAAGAGCCCTGATGTGCCAAAACATTGTAAACCCCCCACAAATTATACTATTTTGGAAACTAGACCCCTCAAGGAACTTATCTAGATGTGTGGTGAGAACTTTGAACCTCCAGGTGTTTCACTAAAGTTTATAACACCCGAGCGTGAGAATAAAAAAAATCATATTTTTTCCACAAACATGATCACTTAGTCCCCAAATTTTTTATTTTCCCAAGGGTAACAGGAGAAATTGGACCCCAAAAGTTGTTGTCCAATTTGTTCTGAGTACGCTGATTCCCCATATGTGGGAGAAAACTACTGTAATGGGCACACGTCGGGCTCGGAAGGGAAGTAGTGACGTTTTGTAATGCAGACTTTGATGGAATGGTCTGCGGGTGTCATGTCGCGTTTGGAGAGCCCCTGATGTCCAAAATAGTGAAAACCCCCCACAAGTGACCCCATTTTGGAAACTAGACCCCTCAAGGAACTTATCTAGATGTGTGGTGAGCACTTTGAACCCCAAGTGCTTCACAGAAGTTTATAAGGCAGAGCCCTGAAAATAAAAAAATCATTTGTTTTCCACAAAACTAATTTTTTAGCCCCCAATCAAAAACGGGGCCCCAGGCAGTACACGGGGCCGCAGGCAGCACACGAGGCCCCAGGCAGCATACGGGGGCAGCACGCACGGGCAGAGACAGTGAACGGGTTCCCAGGCAGCACACGAGGCCCTAGGCAGCACACGGGGGCCCCAGGAAGCGCACAGGGTCCCCGGCAGTGCACAGGGCCCCAGGTAGCACACAGAGCCCCAGGCAGTGCATGGGGGAGCAGGCAGTGCATAGGGCCCCAGGCAGCACACGGGGCAGAGACAGCGAATGGGTTCCCAGGCAGCACAGGGGTCCCCAGGCAGCACACGGGGCCCCTGGAAGCGCACAGGGCCCCAGGCAGCACATGGGGGCCCCAGGCAGCGCACAGGGCCCCAGGCAGCACACAGGAGCCCCAGGCAGTGCACAGGGCCTCAGGTAGCACACTGGGGTCCCCGGCAGCGCACGGGGTCCCAGGCAGCGCACAGGGCCCCATGCAGCACACGGGGGCCCCAGGTGGCGTACAGGGCTCCAGGCAGCACATGGGGGCCCCAGGCAGTGCACAGGACCCAGGCAGCACACAGGGGCCCCAGGCAGCACACAGGGGCCCCAGGCAGCACACAGGGCCCAAGGCAGCACACAGAGGGGCAGAGACAGCGCACAGGGCCCTGTGCTTCCTGGGGCCCAGTGCGCTGCCTGGGCCCATGTGCTGCCTGGGGCCCCGTTTAGTGCCTAGGGCCCCACGTGCTGCCAGAGGTTACTGTGCTCTGCCAGGGGCCCCGTGTGCTGCCGGGGGCACTGTGCGCTGCCTGGGGCTCCGTGTGCTTCCTGGGGTCTCTGTGCGCTGCCTGGGGCTCCTGTGTGCTGCCTGAGGCCCCGTGTGCTGCCTGGGGCCCTGTGAGCTGCCTGGGCACTGTACGCTGCCAGTAGCCCCTGTGCGCTGCCTGGGGCCCTGTGTGCTGCCTGGGGCCCTTGTGTGCTGCCTGGGGCCCCCATATGCTGCCATGGGCACGTGTGGTCTGCCTGGGGCACTGTGCGCTGCCTGGGGCCCCGTGTGCTTCCTGGGGTCTCTGTGCGCTGCCTGGGGCTTCTGTGTGCTGTCTGGGGCCCTGTACGCTGCCTGGGGCCCCCTTGTGCTGCCTGGGGCACTGTGCGCTGTCTGGGGTCCCCGTGCACTGCCTGGGGCCCCGATGTGCAGCCTGGGGCCCCCATGTGCTGCCTGGGGCCCCGTGTGATGCCTGGGGCCCTGTGCGCTGCCTGGGGCACTGTACGCTGCCAGGAGCCCCTGTGCGCTGCCTGGGCCCGTGTGCTGCCTGGGGACCCCATATGCTGCCTGGGGCACTGTGCCCTTCCTGGGGCCCTGTACGCTGCCTGGGCCCCCATGTGCTGCCTGGGACCCCAGTGTGCTTCCTGGGGTCTCTGTGCGCTGTCTGGGGCTCCTATGTGCTGCCTGAGGCTGCCTCGGGCACCCGTGTGCTGCCTGGGGTCCCTGTGCGCAGCCAGGGGGCCCTATGCGCTGCCTGATGCCCCCGTGTGCTGCCTGGGGCCCCGTGTGCTGCCGTGCTGCCTGGGACCCTGTGTGCTGCCTGGGGCCCCCGTGTGCTGCCTGGGGCCCTGTGCTCTGTCTGGTGCCCCGTGTGCTGCCTGGGGCCCTGTGCACTGCTTGAGGCCCCGTTTGCTTCCTGGAGCCCTGTGTGCTTCCTGGGGTCCCTGAGCTCTGCCTGGGGCTCCTGTGTGCTGCCTGGGCCCCCATATGCTGCCTGGGGCACTGTGCCCTTCCTGGGGCCCTGTAAGTTTGCCTGAGGCCCCCATGTGCTGCCTGGGACCCCCGTGTACTTCCTGGGGTCTCTGTGCGCTGACTGGGGCTCCTATGTGCTGCCTGAGGCCCTGTGAGCTGCCTCGGGCCCCCGTGTGCTGCCTGAGGTCCCCGTGCGCTGCCAGGGGGCCCTGTGCTCTGCATGGTGCCCCGTGTGCTGCCTGGGGCCCTGTGCACTGCTTGAGGCCCCGTGTGCTTCCTGGAGCCCTGTGTGCTTCCTGGGGTCCCTGAGCGCTGCCTGGGGCTCCTGTGTGCTGCCTGGGGCCCTGTGCGCTGCCTGGGGCCCAAGTGTGCTGCCTGGGGCCCTGTGTGCTGCCTGGGACCATGTGCACTGCCAGGGGCCCTGTGCGCTTCCTGGGGCCCCGTGCACTTCCTGGGGCCCCATGTGCTGCCTGGGAACCCGTTCGCTGTCTGCCCCTGTGTGCTGCCTGGGGCCCTGTGCGCTGCCTGGGCCCTGTGCGCTGCCTGGAGTCCCCATGTGCTGCCTGGAGTCCCCATGTGCTGCCTGGGAACCCGTTCGCTGTCTATCTATTTGGTTTCACCTCCCTTAAGGCCCCGTCTCACATAGCGAGATCGCTACCGAGATCGCTGCTAAACAGCGATCTCAGCAGCGATCTCGCTATGTCTGACACGAACCAGCGATCAGGCCCCTGCTGTGAATCGCTGGTCGTGTCAGAAATGTCAGGACTTTTTTTTGATCACTGGTCTCCAGCTGGCCAGCATGCATCGCTGCGTGTGACAGGCAGGAGACCAGCGATCTCCTGATAACCAAGGTAAACATCGGGTTTCCAGGCGCGGGGCTGTGCCTGGAAACCCGACGTGTACCTTGGATACCAGCGCGCTGCTGCAGGGGAGCTGGTAACCAAGGTACACGTTGGGTTTCCAGGCACCGCGCAGCGCCAGGAAACCCGACGTGTACCTTGGTTACCAGCTCCCTGCATCAGTGCGCTGGTATCCAACGTACACTGCGGGTAACTAGGCGACGTGCGTCGCTTGTTACCCGCAGTGTCGCTGTCCTGATCGCTGTGTGAGCTGCCTGTTTGGCAGCTCAGCAGCGATCATATAGCGACACACCAGCGATCCTGATCGTTGTCGGGATCGCTGTGTCGCTATGTGAGACGGGGGCCTTACTCTCCCCTGTGTTCCACTCTGTTATTTGGCGAGTGTATTTTGTATGGTTTAGTTTTCATAGATCCCTGTCTGTCTTCCCTTGTTTGCCTTGTTAGTGTAATACTCTACACTACAGCCTCCCTCCCTGTGTGGGGGAAAGGAACAGATAAGGGTAAGTAAAGAGCATAGCAAGGTATGTGACCCCGATGTCTCCAGGGGTAAGGAAGGAGCCCCTTTTGAGGAGAAATCTTTAAACTGTACCGTGACAGTAAGTATACTGACCTGGAGAATCATATTGCAAGGTCCATTCTACTACACAGTTAAAACCATAAAAACAAAATCCAAAAGACTACGGCAATTCATAATGCTATACGCTAAAGTGAATAGTATAATTCAAAGCTACAATTGGTAGCGACAAGTGTCTTACAGATCAGGTGCCCTGTACGTTACAATGACTGCTATGAACAGGGTATGGTGTCTGTCTATCTGAGGTGGATCTCACGTCGTCGGTGATTGTGTCACGGGCTCCAGGTGGAAAGAAGGGGCCCTGTGTTGGGCACTGGGAAGCTGACCGGGGCAGTATATATCTGCCAAATTGTGAAATGTCAACACTAACCTGGAGAGGTGACTGTGGTGTGTATGAGCTGTGCTGGTTACATCGAGGATCTCCTTCTTGACTAATGCTCCACACTACAGCTCTCCGCATTCTATTCTGCAATTATGACATAACGGAACTGATGACGTCATGGTGATGTCACAATAGAGGAATGAGAGCGCCGCTACTCTCTGATGTTGCAGTGCTCAACCCTCCACATCCAGTCACCTCCTGCTAACTGCCAAGATTAGAGGATGTGTGGCTGATACTAAAAGGGTTAGTGCGGCCTGCACTGTAATGTGTCCTGCGGCCACACAGTTATATTGGCCTGGCTCGTGGGCTCTGTGGCTGTCCCATGTGTGGTGGCCTTGTGGTTGTCACTGTTCTGGGGCACTCTGGCTTGCACTGAAAGCATACAAGCTGGTATTGCTATGGGGGCACGGTGAAAGGAACTGTTCTGAGTATACAGTGACTGGAGACATCAAGAAGCTAATAGAGCAAAATAACAATTCTTCATAAAAAACCTTCCAGCTCCAGCACCACTACTCTGGTGCCCTCTGGTCTGAGCCATCCATGCTGCATATACTAAGGGCCATGTGTAAGGGCCTGTGCACACGTTGCGGATTTACCTGCGTTTCCACAGCGTTTTTTACCCTGCGTTTCTGCTGCAGATCCGCAGGCAGTTGCACTGTGTAATGTAAATCTATGTAAAAAAAAAAGTTGTGCACATGATGCGGAATTTTCCGCATGGATTTGGTGCAGTTTTAAAACCGCAGCATGTCAATTATTCCATTATAGGTGTAAAAACCGCAGGGCAAATCCGCGTCAAAACCGCACCTGCGTTTTCTGCCAAGAGGTACGGATTCTGTGCGGAAAAATCCAGGCACAGTCCAGCATGCCACCGCCATTCGTCAGCCGCTGATTTCCCGACGGTAGCCGCGGGTCATCTCCAGTACATACTCACCTTCCGTCGCTGCATCCCTGTCCCGACACGTCTTCTTCTATCCTGTGCGGTGCTATCACGTAGTACCGCTCATTAAGGTCATGAATATGGACACGACACCACTCCCATAGGCGTGGCGTCCATATTCATGACCTTAATGAGCGGTACCACGTGACAGCTCCACAGAGGAAGAACCTGACAGCGGGATAGAGATGCAGGGACGGAGCGAAGAGGGTAAGTATGATGGGGGAAGACGGGGAGCCCAGCGGAGGGTGGAGCGGAGCCATGTATACAGGGTGGGAGTGGAGCCATGTACATATATAGGATGGGAGGGTAGGAGCGGAGCCATGCATATAGGGTGGGAGCGGAGCCGTGTATATAGGATGGGAGGGTGGGAGCGGAGCCATGTATATAGGATGGAAGGTGGAGTGGAGCCATGTATATAGGATGGGAGGGTGGGAGCGGAGCCGTGTATATAGGATGGGAGGGTGGAGTGGAGCAGTGTATATAGGATGCGAGGGTGGGAGCGGAGCCGTGTATATAGGATGGGAGGGTGGGAGCGGATCCGTGTATATAGGATGGGAGGGTGGGAGCGGAGTCGTGTATATAGGATGGGAGGGTGGGAGCGGAGCCGTGTATATAGGATGGGAGGGTGGGAGCGGAGCCTTGTATATAGGATGGGAGGGTGGGAACGGATCCATGTGTATAGGATGGGAGGGTAGGAGCAGAGCCATATATACAGGATGGGAGGGTGGGAGCAGAGCCATGTATACAGGATGGAAGGGCGGGAGCGGAGCCATGTATACAGGATGGGAGATGGGAGCGGAGCCATGTATATAGGATGGGAGGGTGGGAGAGGAGCCATGTATACAGGATGGGAGGGTGGAGTGGAGCCATGTATATAGGATGGGAGGGTGGGAGCGGAGCCATGTATATAGGATGGGAGGGTGGGAGCGGAGCCATGTATACAGGTTGGGGAGGGTGGGAGCAGAGCCATGTATATAGGATGGAAGGGTGGGAGCGGAGCCATGTATATAGGATGGGAGGGTGGGAGAGGATCCATGTATACAGGATGGGAGGGTGGAGTGGAGCCATGTATATAGGATTGGAGGGTGGAGTGGAGCCGTGTATATAGGATTGGAGGGTGGGAGCGGAGCCGTGTATATAGGGTGGGAGCGGAGCCATGTATATAGGATTGGAGGGTGGGAGCGGAGCCATGTATATGTGTGGCCCAGCTATGCAAGGCACACATAAAATCCAGGAGAGTGCACAGGAAGGTAATCGCAACGCTTGATATGCATTCACTGCCACTCACTCTTTCAGACACACCCATCTGAGATATAGGGGGGAGTGACACGTAGCAATCAGAGAGAGTTTCCTGTCTGAGAAGAGCTCAGTTCAGTCAAGCTCAGGGAGTGTTCCGTTTGACTTCAGTCAGTTAGCTTCTGTCTAAGGACAGAGCAGCCATTCAGTCTCAGTCCAGTCTGGACTTGGAGGATACTGAGAGCTGTGCAGCGAGCTCTGGGAGAAAGCTGACATTTCCATGAAAAGCTACAAGTGCTTATGTTAAGAGCGGGAAGCAGGGCGAAGGGCGCAGTGGAGAAGAGAGAGAAGTGCTACAGGTATTGGATTACCTGCACTAAATTGCCGACACCGGGGTCCGAAGCGTTGCTAGAGTTTCAAGCTTAGTAACAAGAAAACCGGAGGCATCTGGACTACAGGTCGCAGAGTGCAGCCCAAAGCGTCAATACGTAACCGGAGTCAGGGAGAACGGGGACTTTGAGTCAAGCGCAGACAAAAGTAAGGACTTAGTTCTCACCACTTAGAAGGCTCCACCACAATGTTGGCCGGGCATTACAGCTCTTGAGAAAGCTGGAGAGTTCAGAGTTAACTTCGCTTCAGGCAAGTTGAACTCACACGTATATGGAAGTAAAGGAGGCCTCTAACCTGCTCAGCGGTTACCCGAATGTGCACTCTCCACCCCGACCAGCTCCCCGGGACCTGATTGAACCATCTACCAGTAAAAGGTATGAAAAGAAGCTGCATTGTGTGTGACTGAATTCTTATCTACACCCTGCATCATCACCATAGACTTCCAGGGACCAGTCTCACCTGTGGGAGACTTACCACCCAGCTGCCCCCATACCATCCCCTGTGAAGACCCTTACAGCAGCGCTGGTACAATTGACCAGAGACCACAGGTGGCGTCACGAACTACCTATACTTACAATCCCCTGTAAATAGCCCCCATCGCACGACTGCCAGGGCCACGGACCGAGCCACCGCTACCAGTGACAACTCCCATAGATTTCCATGGGCTCGGCTCCGAGTACCCCATAGCCCTGGTATCCACAATTGTGATGCGTGTGTCGAGTCATATATAGGATGGGAGGGTGGAGTGGAGCCATGTATATAGGATGGGAGGGTGGAGTGGAGCCATGTGTATAGGATTGGAGGGTGGGAGTGGAGCCATGTATACAGGATGGAAACGTGGGAGCGGAGCCGCGTATATAGGATGGGAGGGTGGGAGCGGAGCCGTGTATATAGGATGGGAGGGTGGGAGCAGAGCCATGTATATAGGATGGGAGGGTGAAGTGGAGCCATGTATATAGGATGGGAGGGTGGGAACGGAGCCATGTATACAGGATGGGAGGGTGGGAGCGGAGCCATGTTTATAGGATGGGAGGGTGGGAGCGGAGCCATGTATATAGGATGGGAGTGTGGGAACGGAGCCATGTATATAGGGTGGGAGCGGAGCCATGTATACAGGATGGGAGGGTGGAGTGGAGTCGTGTATATAGGATTGGAGGGTGGGAGCGGAGCCGTGTATATAGGATGGGAGGGTGGGAGCGGAGCCGTGTATAAAGGATGGGAGGGTGGGAGCGGAGCCATGTATATAGGATGGGAGGGTGGGAGCGGAGCCATGTATACAGGATGGGAGGGTGGAGTGGAGCCATGTATATAGGATGGAGGGGTGGAGTTCGTGTATATAGGATTGGAGGGTGGGAGCGGAGCCGTGTATATAGGATGGGAGCGGAGCCATGTATATAGGATGGGAGCGGAGCCATGTATATAGGATGGGAGCGGAGCCATGAATATAGGATGGGAGCGGAGCCATGTATACAGAATGGGAGGGTGGAGTGGAGCCATGTATATAGGATGGGAGGGTGGAGTGGAGTCGTGTATATAGGATTGGAGGGTGGGAGCGGAGCCATGTATATAGGGTGGGAGCGGAGCCATGTATATAGGATGGGAGGGTGGGAGCGGAGCCATGTATACAGGATGGGAGGGTGGAGTGGAGCCATGTATATAGGATGGGAGGGTGGAGTGGAGTCGTGTATATAAGATTGGAGGGTGGGAGCGGAGCCGTGTATATAGGATGGGAGGGTGGGAGCGGAGCCATGTATACAGGTTGGGAGGGTGGGAGCGGAGCCATGTATATAGGATGGGAGGGTGGGAGCCATGTATATAGGATGGGAGGGTGGGAGCGGAGCCATGTATACAGGATGGGAGGGTGGAGTGGAGCCATGAATATAGGATTGGAGGGTGGAGTGGAGCCGTGTATATAGGATTGGAGGGTGGGAGCGGAGTCGTGTATATAGAATGGGAGGTGGGAGTGGAGCCGTGTATATAGGATGGGAGGGTGGGAGCTGAGCCATGTATATAGGATGGGAGGGTGGGAGCGGAGCCATGTATATAGGATGGGCGGGTGGGAGCGGAGCCATGTATACAGGTTGGGAGGGTGGGAGCGGACCCATGTATATAGGATGGAAGGGTGGGAGCGGAGCCATGTATATAGGATGGGAGGGTGAGAGAGGAGCCATGTATACAGGATGGGAGGGTGGAGTGGAGCCATGTATATAGGATTGGAGGGTGGAGTGGAGCCGTGTATATAGGATTGGAGGGTGGGAGCGGAGCCGTGTATATAGGGTGGGAGCGGAGCCATGTTATAGGATTGAGGGTGGGAGAGGAGCCATGTATATAGGATGGGAGGGTGGATGGAGCCATGTATATAGGATGGGAGGGTGGAGTGGAGCCATGTGTATAGGATTGGAGGGTGGGAGCGGATCCATGAATACAGGATGGGAACGTGGGAGCGGAGCCGCGTATATAGGATGGGAGGGTGGGAGCGGAGCCGTGTATATAGGATGGGAGGGTGGGAGCGGAGCTGTGTATATAGGATGGGAGGGTGTGAGCGGAGCCATGTATATAGGATGGGAGGGTGAAGTGGAGCCATGTATATAGGATGGGAGGGTGGGAACGGAGCCATGTATATAGGATGGGAGGGTGGGAGCGGAGCCATGTATACAGGATGGGAGGGTGGGAGCGGAGCCATGTATATAGGATGGGAGGGTGGGAGCGGAGCCATGTATATAGGATGGGAGTGTGGGAACGGAGCCATGTATACAGGATGGGAGGGTGGGAGCGGAGCCATGTATATAGGATGGGAGGGTGGGAGCAGAGCCATGTATATAGGATGGGAGGGTGGGAGCGGAGCCATGCATAAATAAACTGCATACATATTCTAGAATATCCAATGCGTTAGAATCAGGCCACCATGTAGTACCCCATATGTGGGAGAAAACTACTGTATGTGCACACGTAGGGGCTCGGAAAGGAAGTAGTGACGTTTTGTAATGCAGAGTTTGATGAAATGGTCTGAGGGTGTCATGTCGCGTTTGAAGAGTCCCTGATGTGCCAAAACATTGGAAACCCCCCACAAATTATACTATTTTGGAAACTAGACCCCTCAAGGAACCTATCTAGATGTGTGGTGAGAACTTTGAACCTCCAGGTGTTTCACTAAAGTTTATAACGCCCGAGCGTGAGAATAAAAAAATCATATTTTTTCCACAAACATGATCACTTAGTCCCCAAATTTTTTATTTTCCCAAGGGTAACAGGAGAAATTGGACCCCAAAAGTTGTTGTCCAATTTGTTCTGAGTACGCTGATTCCCCATATGTGGGAGAAAACTACTGTATGGGCACACGTCGGGCTCGGAAGGGAAGTAGTGACGTTTTGTAATGCAGACTTTGATGGAATGGTCTGCGGGTGTCATGTCGCGTTTGGAGAGCCCCTGATGTGCCAAAACAGTGAAAACCCCCACAAGTGACCCCGTTTTGGAAACTAGACCCCCAAGGAACTTATCTAGATGTGTGGTGAGCACTTTGAACCCTCAAGTGCTTCACAGAAGTTTATAAGGCAAAGCCCTGAAAATAAAAAAAATCATTTGTTTTCCACAAAACTAATTTTTTAGCCCCCAATCAAAAACGGGGCCCCAGGCAGTACACGGGGCCGCAGGCAGCACACGAGGCCCAGGCAGCATACGGGGGGCAGCACGCAGGGGCAGACACAGCGAACGGGTTCCCAGGCAGCACAAGAGGCCCCAGGCAGCACACGGGGCCCTAGGCAGCACACGGGGGCCCCAGGAAGCGCACAGGGTCCCCGGCAGTGCACAGGGCCCCAGGTAGCACACAGAGCCCCAGGCAGTGCATGGGGCAGCAGGCAGTGCATAGGGCCCCAGGCAGCACACGGGGCAGAGACAGCGAATGGGTTCCCAGGCAGCACAGGGCCCCAGGCAGCACACAGGAGCCCCAGGCAGTGCACAGGGCCTCAGGTAGCACACTGGGGCCCCAGGCAGAGCACAGGGCCCCATGCAGCACACGGGGGCCCCAGGTGGCGTACAGGGCCCCAGGCAGCACATGGGGGCCCCAGGCAGTGCACAGGAACCCAGGCAGCACACAGGGGCCCCAGGCAGCACACAGGGCCCAAGGCAGCACACAGAGGGGAAGACAGCGCACAGGGCCCCAGGCAGCACACAGGGACCCTGTGCTTCCTGGGGCCCAGTGCGCTGCCTGGGGCCCATGTGCTGCCTGGGCCCTGTGCGCAGCCTGGGGCCCTGTGCGCTGCCTAGGGGCCCCGTTTAGTGCCTGGGGCCCTGTACGCTTCCAAGAGCACCTGTGCGCTGCCTGGGGCCCTGTGCACTGCCTAGGGGCCCCGTTTAGTGCCTGGGGCCCCCATGTGCTGCTTTGGGCCCCGTGTGCTTCCTGGGGTCTCTGTGCGCTGCCTGGGGCTTCTGTGTGCTGCCTGGGGCCCTGTACGCTGCCTGGGGCCCCATGTGCTGCCAGAGGTACCTGTGCTCTGCCAGGGGCCCCGTGTGCTGCCTGGAGCACTGTGCGCTGCCTGGCGCCCCGTGTGCTTCCTGGGGTCTCTGTGCGCTGCCTGGGGCTCCTGTGTGCTGCCTGAGGCCCTGTGCGCTGCCTGGAGCCCTGTAAGCTTTCAGAGCCCTGTGCGCTCCCTGGGGCCTGTGCGCTGCCTGGGGCCCTGTGCACTGCCTAGGGGCCCCGTTTAGTGCCTGGGGCCCCCATGTGCTGCCTGGGGCCCCGTGTGCTTCCTGGGGTCTCTGTGCGCTGCCTGGGGCTTCTGTCTGCTGCCTGGGGCCCTGTACGCTGCCTGGGGCCCTTGTGCTGCCTGGGGCACTGTGCGCTGCCTGGGGTCCCAGTGCGCTGCCTGGGGCCCCGATGTGCTGCCTGGGGCCCCCATGTGCTGCCTGGGGCCCCGTGTGCTGCCTGGGGCCCTGTACGCTGCCTGGGGCCCTTGTGCGCTGCCTGGGGCACTGTATGCTGCCAGGAGCTCCAGTGTGCTGCCTGGGGCCCCCGTGTGCTGCCTGGGGCCCCCATATGCTGCCTGGGGCACTGTGCCCTTCCTGGGGCCCTGTACGCTGCCTGTGGCCCCATGTGTGCTGCCTGGGACCCCCGTGTGCTTCCTGGGGTCTCTGTGCGCTGCCTGGGGCTCTGTACGCTGCCTGGGGCCCCTTGTGCTGCCTGGGGCACTGTGCGCTGCCTGGGGTCCCGTGCGCTGCCTGGGGCCCCGTGTGCTGCCTGGGGCCCTGTACGCTGCCTGGGGCCCTGTGCGCTGCCTGGGGCACTGTACGCTGCCAGGAGCCAATGTGCGCTGCCTGGGGCCCTGTGTGCTGCCTGGGGGCCCTGTGTGCTGCCTGGGGCCCCCATATGCTGCCATGGGCACGTGTGCTCTGCCTGGGGTCCCGTGCTCTGCCTGGGGCCTCATGTGCTTCCTGGGGTCTCTGTGCGCTGCCTGGGGCTTCTGTGTGCTGCCTAGGGCCCTGTACGCTGCCTGGGGCCCCCTTGTGCTGCCTGGGGCACTGTGCGCTGCCTGGGGTCCCCGTGCGCTGCCTGGGGCCCCGATGTGCTGCCTGGGGTCCCGATGTGCTGCCTGGGGCCCCCGATGTGCTGCCTGGGGCCCCGTGTGCTGCCTGGGGCCCTGTACGCTGCCTGGGTCCCTGTGCGCTGCCTGGGGCACTGTACGCTGCCAGGAGCCCCTGTGCGCTGCCTGGGGCCCCGTGTGCTGCCTGGGGCCCTGTACGCTGCCTGGGTCCCTGTGCGCTGCCTGGGGCACTGTACGCTGCCAGGAGCCCCTGTGCGCTGCCTGGGGTCCTGTGCTCTGCCTGGGGACCCCGTGTGCTGCCTGGGACCCTGTGTGCTGCCTGGGGCCCCTGTGTGCTGCCTGGGGCCCATTGGGCTGCATGGGCCCTTGTGCGCTGCCTGGGGCCCCCGTGTGTCCTGGGCCCTGTGCGCAGCCTGGGGCCCTCATGTGCTGCCTGGGGCCCAAGTGGGCTGCATGGGCCCCCGTGCACTGCCTGGGGCCCCCGTGTGCTGCCATGGGCACGTGTGCTCTGCCTGGGGTCCCGTGCTCTGCCTGGGGTAATGTGCGCTGCCTGGGGCCCCGTGTGCTTCCTGGGGTCCCTGTGCGCTGCCTGGGGCTCCTGTGTGCTGCCTGAGGCCCTGTGCGCTGTCTGGGGCCCCTGTGTGGTGCCTGGGGCCCTGTGCGCTTCCTGGGGCCCCATGTGCTGCCTGGGAATCCGTTCGCTGTCTCTGTCCCTGTGTGCTGCCTGGGAACCCGTTCGCTGTCTATCTATTTGGTTTCACCTCCCTTAAGGCCCCGTCTCACATAGCGAGATCGCTACCGAGATCGCTGCTAAACAGCGATCTCAGCAGCGATCTCGCTATGTCTGACTCTGTACAAGCGATCAGGCCCCTGCTGTGAATCGCTGGTCGTGTCAGAAATATCAGGACATTTTTTTGATCGCTGGTCTCCCGCTGGCCAGCACGCATCGCTGCGTGTGACAGGCAGGAGACCAGCGATCTACTGGTAACCAAGGTAAATATCGGGTTTCCAGGCGCGGGGCTTGTTACCCGCAGTGTCGCTGTCTGAGCTGCCTGTTTGGCAGCTAAGCAGCGATCATGTAGCGACACACCAGCGATCCTGATCGTTGTCGGGATCGCTGGTGTGTCGCTATGTGAGACGGGGGCCTTACTCTCCCCTGTGTTCCACTCTGTTATTTGGCGAGTGTATTTTGTATGGTTGTAGTTTTCATAGATCCCTGTCTGTCTTCCCTTGTTTGCCTTGTTAGTGTAATACTCTACACTACAGCCTCCCTCCCTGTGTGGGGGAAAGGAACAGATAAGGGTAAGTAAAGAGCATAGCAAGGTATGTGACCCCGATGTCTCCAGGGGTAAGGAAGGAGCCCCTTTTGAGGAGAAATCTTTAAACTGTACCGTGACAGTAAGTATACTGACCTGGAGAATCATATTGCAAGGTCCATTCTACTACACAGTTAAAACCATAAAAACAAAATCCAAAAGACTACGGCAATCCATAATGCTATACGCTAAAGTGAATAGTATAATTCAAAGCTACAATTGGTAGCGACAAGTGTCTTACAGATCAGGTGCCCTGTACGTTACAATGACTGCTATGAACAGGGTATGGTGTCTGTCTATCTGAGGTGGATCTCACGTCGTCTGGTGATTGTGTCACGGGCTCCAGGTGGAAAGAAGGGGCCCTGTGTTGGGCACTGGGGAAGCTGACCGGGGCAGTATATATCTGCCAAATTATGAAATGTCAACACTAACCTGGAGAGGTGACTGTGGTGTGTATGAGCTGTGCTGGTTACATCGAGGATCTCCTTCTTGACTAATGCTCCACACTACAGCTCTCCGCATTCTATTCTGCTATTATGACATAACGGAACTGATGACGTCATGGTGATGTCACAATAGAGGAATACCCATTGATCACCACCCCCCTGCTTAACAGCCAAGATGAGAGGATGTGTGGCTGATACTAAAAGGGTTAGTGCGGCCTGCACTGTAATGTGTCCTGCGGCCACACAGTTATATTGGCCTGGCTCGTGGGCTCTGTGGCTGTCCCATGTGTGGTGGCCTTGTGGTTGTCACTGTTCTGGGGGCACTCTGGCTTGCACTGAAAGCATACAAGCTGGTATTGCTATGGGGGCACGGTGAAAGGAACTGTTCTGAGGATACAGTGACTGGAGACATCAAGAAGCTAATAGAGCAAAATAACAATTCTTCATAAAAAACCTTCCAGCTCCAGCACCACTACTCTGGTGCCCTCTGGTCTGAGCCATCCATGCTGCATATACTAAGGGCCATGTGTAAGGGCCTGTGCACACGTTGCGGATTTACCTGCGTTTCCACAGCGTTTTTTGCCTTGCGGTTCCGCTGCAGATCCGCAGGCAGTGCACTGTGTAATGTAAATCTATGTAAAAAAAAAAAGCTATGCACATGATGCGGAATTTTCCGCGCAGATTTGGTGCAGTTTTAAAACCGCAGCATGTCAATTATTCCATTATAGGTGTAAAAACCGCAGGGCAAATCCGCACAAAAACCGCGTCAAAACCGCACCTGCGTTTTCTGCCAAGAGGTACGGATTCTGTGCGGAAAAATCCAGGCACAGTCCAGCATGCCACCGCTATTCGTCAGGAGATCAGCGGCGCTAGCCGCTGATTTCCCGACGGTAGCCGCGGGTCATCTCCAGTACATACTCACCTTCCGTCGCTGCATCCCTGTCCCGACGCGTCTGCTTCTATCCTGTGCGGTGCTATCACGTAGTACCGCTCATTAAGGTCATGAATATGGACACGACGCCACTCCCATAGGCGTGGCGTCCATATTCATGACCTTAATGAGCGGTACCACGTGACCGCTCCACAGAGGAAGAAGCTGACCGCAGGGATAGAGATGCAGCGACGGAGCGAGGAGGGTAAGTATGATGGGGGAGGACGGGGAGCTCAGTTGAGGGTGGGAGCGGAGCCATGTATACAGGGTGGGAGTGGAGCCCTGTACGTATATAGGATGGGAGGGTGGGAGCGGAGCCATGTATATAGGGTGGGAGCGGAGCTGTGTATATAGGATGGGAGGGTGGGAGGGGAGCCATGTATATAGGATGGGAAGGTGGAGTGGATCCATGTATATAGGATTGGAGGGTGGGAGCGGAGCCATGTATATAGGATGGGAGGGTGGAGTGGAGCCATGTATATAGAATGGGAGGGTGGAGTGGAGCCATGTATATAGGATTGGAGGGTGGGAGCGGAGCCATGTATACAGGATGGGAAGGTGGGAGCGGAGCTGTGTATATAGGATGGGAGGGTGGAAGCGGAGCCGTGCATATAGGATGGGAGGGTGTGAGCGGAGCCATGTATATAGGATGGGAGGGTGAAGTGGAGCCATGTATATAGGATGGGAGGGTGGGAACGGAGCCATGTATATAGGATGGGAGGGTGGGAGCGGAGCCATGTATACAGGATGGGAGGGTGGGAGCGGAGCCATGTATATAGAATGGGAGTATGGGAGCGGAGCCATGTATATAGGGTGGGAGCGGAGCCATGTATACAGGATGGGAGGGTGGGAGCGGAGCCATGTATATAGGATGGGAGGGTGGGAGCGGAGCCATGTATATAGGATGGGAGGGTGGGAGCGGAGCCATGTATATAGGATGGGAGTGTGGGAGCGGAGCCATGTATATAGGGTGGGAGCGGAGCAATGTATACAGGATGGGAGGGTGGGAGCGGAGCCATGTATATAGGATGGGAGGGTGGGAGCGGAGCCATGTATATAGGATGGGAGGGTGGGAGCGGAGACATGCATAAATAAACTGCATACATATTCTAGAATAACCAATGCATTAGAATCAGGCCACCATCTAGTACCACATATATGGGAGAAAACTACTGTATGTGCACACGTCGGGGCTCGGAAGGGAAGTAGTGACGTTTTGTAATGCAGACTTTGATGAAATGGTCTGAGGGTGTCATGTCGCGTTTGGAGAGCCCCTGATGTGCCAAAACAGTGGAAACCCCCCACAAATTATACTATTTTGGAAACTAGACCCCTCAAGGAACTTATCTAGATGTGTGGTGAGAACTTTGAACCTCCAGGTGTTTCACTAAAGTTTATAATGCCCGAGCGTGAGAATAAAAAAATCATATTTTTTTCACAAACATGATCATTTAGTCCCCAATTTTTTTATTTTCCCAAGGGTAACAGGAGAAATTGGACCCCAAAAGTTGTTGTCCAATTTGTTCTGAGTACGCTGATTCCCCATTTGTGGGAGAAAACTACTGTATGGGCACACATCGGGCTCGGAAGGGAAGTAGTGACGTTTTGTAATGCAGACTTTGATGGAATGGTCTGCGGGTGTCATGTCGCGTTTGGAGAGCCCCTGATGTGCCAAAGCAGTGAAAACCCCCACAAGTGACCCCATTTTGGTAACTAGACCCCCCCCAAGGAACTTATCTAGATGTGTGGTGAGCACTTTGAACCCCCAAGTGCTTCACAGAAGTTTATAAGGCAGAGCCCTGAAAATAAAAAAATCATTTGTTTTCCACAAAACTAATTTTTTAGCCCCCATCAAAAACAGGGCCCCAGGCAGTACAAGGGGCCGCAGGCAGCACACGAGGCCCCAGGCAGCATACGGGGGGCAGCACGCAGGGGCAGAGACAGCAAACAGTTTCCCAGGCAGCACACGAGGCCCAGGCAGCACACGGAGCCCTAGGCAGCACACGGGGGCCCCAGGAAGCGCACAGGGTCCACGGCAGTGCACAGGGCCCCAGGCAGTGCATGTGGCAGCAGGCAGTGCATAGGGCCCCAGGCAGCACACGGGGGCAGAGACAGCGAATGGGTTCCCAGGCAGCACAGGGGTCCCCAGGCAGCACACGGGGGCCCCTGGAAGTGTACAGGGCCCCAGGCAGCACATGGGGGCCCCAGGCAGCACATGGGGTCCCCAGGCAGCGTACAGGGCCCCTGGCAGCACACAGGAGCCCCAGGCAGTGCACAGGGCCCCAGGTAGCACACAGGGGTCCCAGGCAGCGCACAGGGCCCCATGCAGCACACGAGGGCCCCAGGCAGCACATGGGGGCCCCAGGCAGTGCAAAGGGCCCCAGGCAGCACACAGGGGCCCCAGGCAGCACACAGGGCCCAAGGCAGCACACAGAGGGGCAGAGACAGTGCACAGGGCCCCAGGCAGCACACAGGGACCCTGTGCTGCCTGGGGCCCAGTGCGCTGCCTGGGGTCCCATGTGCTGCCTGGGCCCTGTGCGCAGTCTGGGGCCCTGTGCGCTGCCTGGGGCCCCCGTGTGCTACCAGAGGTACCTGTGCTCTGCCAGGGGCCCCGTGTGCTGCCTGGGGCACTGTGCGCTGCCTGGGGTCCCGTGTGCTTCCTGGGGTCTCTGTGTGCTGCCTGGGGCTCCTGTGCGCTGCCTGAGCACTGTGCACTGCCTAGGGCCCCGTTTAGTGCCTGGGGCCCCCATGTGCTGCCTGGGGCCCTGTACGCTTCCAGGAGCCCCTGTGCGCTGCCTGGGGCCCTGTGTGCTGCATGGGGCCTCCTTGTGCTGCCTGGGGCCCTGTGCGCTGCCTGGGGCACCTGTGCTCTGCCTGGGGCCGCGTGTGCTGCCTGGCGCCCCGTGTGATTCCTGGTATCCCTGTGTGCTGCCTGGGGCTCCTGTGTGCTGCCTGGGGCCCTGTGCGGTGCCTGGGGCCCAAGTGTGATGCCTGGGGCCCTGTGCGCTGCCAGGGGCCCTGTGCGATGCCTGGGAGCCCTGTGCGCTTCCTCTGGCCCCATGTGCTGCCTGGGAACCCGTTCGCTGTCTCTGCCCCTGTGTGCTGCATGGGGCCCCCATGTGCTGCCTGGGAACTCGTTCGCTGTCTCTGCCCCCTGTGTGCTGCCTGGGGCCCACGTGTGCCGCCTGGGGACCCGTGTGCTTCCTGGGGCTCCGTGTGCTGCCTGGGGCCCCCTGTGCGCTGCCAGGGACCCCTGTGCGCTGACTGTGGCACCATGTGCTGCTAGTGACCCCTGTGAGCTTCCTGAGGCCCCATGTGTTGCCTGGGGCCCTGTGTACTGCTTGGGGCCCTGTGCGCTATCTGGGACCCCGTGTGCTGCCTGGGGTCCTGTGCTCTGCCTGGGGACCCCGTGTGCTGCCTGGGACCCTGTGTGCTGCCTGGGGCCCCTGTGTGCTGCCTGGGGCCCATTGGGCTGCATGGGCCCCTGTGCGCTGCCTGGGGCCCCGTGTGCTGCCTGGGCCCTGTGCGCAGCCTGGGGCCCTCATGTGCTGCCTGGGGCCCAAGTGGGCTGCATGGGCCCCCGTGCACTGCCTGGGGCCCCCGTGTGCTGCCATGGGCACGTGTGCTCTGCCTGGGGTCCCGTGCTCTGCCTGGGGTAATGTGCGCTGCCTGGGGCCCCGTGTGCTTCCTGGGGTCCCTGTGCGCTGCCTGGGGCTCCTGTGTGCTGCCTGAGGCCCTGTGCGCTGTCTGGGGCCCCTGTGTGGTGCCTGGGGCCCTGTGCGCTTCCTGGGGCCCCATTTGCTGCCTGGGAACCCGTTCGCTGTCTCTGTCCCTGTGTGCTGCCTTGGAACCCGTTCGCTGTCTATCTATTTGGTTTCACCTCCCTTAAGGCCCCGTCTCACATAGCGAGATCGCTACCGAGATCGCTGCTAAACAGCGATCTCAGCAGCGATCTCGCTATGTCTGACTCTGTACAAGCGATCAGGCCCCTGCTGTGAATCGCTGGTGTGTCAGAAATATCAGGACATTTTTTTGATCGCTGGTCTCCCGCTGGCCAGCACGCATCGCTGCGTGTGACAGGCAGGAGACCAGCGATCTACTGGTAACCAAGGTAAATATTGGGTTTCCAGGCGCGGGGCTTGTTACCCGCAGTGTCGCTGTCCTGATCGCTGTCTGAGCTGCCTGTCTGGCAGCTAAGCAGCGATCATGTAGCGACACACCAGCGATCCTGATCGTTGTCGGGATCGCTGGTGTGTCGCTATGTGAGACGGGGGCCTTACTCTCCCCTGTGTTCCACTCTGTTATTTGGCAAGTGTATTTTGTATGGTTGTAGTTTTCATAGATCCCTGTCTGTCTTCCCTTGTTTGCCTGGTTAGTGTAATACTCTACACTACAGCCTCCCTCCCTGTGTGGGGGAAAGGAACAGATAAGGGTAAGTAAAGAGCATAGCAAGGTATGTGACCCCGATGTCTCCAGGGGTAAGGAAGGAGCCCCTTTTGAGGAGAAATCTTTAAACTGTACCGTGACAGTAAGTATACTGACCTGGAGAATCATATTGCAAGGTCCATTCTACTACACAGTTAAAACCATAAAAACAAAATCCAAAAGACTACGGCAATTCATAATGCTATACGCTAAAGTGAATAGTATAATTCAAAGCTACAATTGGTAGCGACAAGTGTCTTACAGATCAGGTGCCCTGTACGTTACAATGACTGCTATGAACAGGGTATGGTGTCTGTCTATCTGAGGTGGATCTCACGTCGTCTGGTGATTGTGTCACGGGCTCCAGGTGGAAAGAAGGGGCCCTGTGTTGGGCACTGGGGAAGCTGACCGGGGCAGTATATATCTGCCAAATTGTGAAATGTCAACACTAACCTGGAGAGGTGACTGTGGTGTGTATGAGCTGTGCTGGTTACATCGAGGATCTCCTTCTTGACTAATGCTCCACACTACAGCTCTCCGCATTCTATTCTGCAATTATGACATAACGGAACTGATGACGTCATGGTGATGTCACAATAGAGGAATGAGAGCGCCGCTACTCTCTGATGTTGCAGTGCTCAACCCTCCACATCCAGTCACCTCCTGCTAACTGCCAAGATTAGAGGATGTGTGGCTGATACTAAAAGGGTTAGTGCGGCCTGCACTGTAATGTGTCCTGCGGCCACACAGTTATATTGGCCTGGCTCGTGGGCTCTGTGGCTGTCCCATGTGTGGTGGCCTTGTGGTTGTCACTGTTCTGGGGGCACTCTGGCTTGCACTGAAAGCATACAAGCTGGTATTGCTATGGGGGCACGGTGAAAGGAACTGTTCTGAGGATACAGTGACTGGAGACATCAAGAAGCTAATAGAGCAAAATAACAATTCTTCATAAAAAACCTTCCAGCTCCAGCACCACTACTCTGGTGCCCTCTGGTCTGAGCCATCCATGCTGCATATACTAAGGGCCATGTGTAAGGGCCTGTGCACACGTTGCGGATTTTCCTGCGTTTCCACAGCGTTTTTTGCCCTGTGTTTCCGCTGCAGATCCGCAGGCAGTGCACTGTGTAATGTAAATCTATGTAAAAAAAAAAAATGCTGTGCACATGATGCGGAATTTTCCGCGCAGATTTGGTGCAGTTTTAAAACCGCAGCATGTCAATTATTCCATTATAGGTGTAAAAACCGCAGGGCAAATCCGCACAAAAACCGCGTCAAAACCGCACCTGCGTTTTCTGCCAAGAGGTACGGATTCTGTGTGGAAAAATCTGCAACGTGTGCACAGGCCCTAAATGCGGTAGCCATGTGCACACGGAGGGCACATTATTGCTGCAGGGAAGTGGACACAAACCCCTGGGGGTCCCTGGAGCAGCGAGAACTTAAGAATCATTGTTAGTTTAGCATTTTCTGCCATTAAGGAGATTTTTGTAAAATTCTTAGATAGCCTCGATAAGGTGGAACTAAGATGGCACCGTTTTGTGGGCACTGTGACTGTAGAAAATCGTAACTGATGACTGCAAGTAGTGGCAATATTCCCCCCCAAGTTTACATGAGGTCCAGTACAGGACTATGTCATAGCAATACTGACAAAACCTAAATCCAACCACAGCTGCACGTGCCAAATGGACAGTGCTCAGCATGAATGAGTACTCCCCCTCTGAAAAATGAGATTTTAATCAATATCTCACTGAATTTTATCAACAATATTAATATTATCAATATCATTTATCGTACTTTTATGTTATGGGTTAAAAAAAAAGTTCCATAAAACTCATGTGATGGGGTGTGTGACAGAGCACGCGGGGGCAGCAAACCAGTGAACAATCCCAAAAAGGGTCTGTCCATGTCAAGTCATCCGACTCTGAGTGTTTTTTCACCAGACATCTTAGGATATTTATTTTCTTTGACGTTTTTTCAAGTGCTACGTTAGTGAATTAAAATAATAAGTTTTTAATTTTTTATCTTCTTTAGTTAATTTTTCATACATTTCTAAAGTTTTGAAAGCCTGAAATTTGGGCTTGCATGACTTTATATTATCATATCTTTGGCTGAAATTACGATAAAGAGATGGAGGAGGCAGCATTTTGTTCAGAACTGTACAGGCTTCAATTTGATATGTCACAAGTGTATGTTTGTTAATATTTTTCTTTTGAGGAGTCAAATTTTAAATTTTGATATACAATTTCGGGAAAACTATATGTTATAAATTATTCAAAAAATGCGTATATGTTATGTTCTTGGTTACATTTATTCAGGGATTCAAGTCGGACTCTCGCCGTAGGATCATCTTTAGAAGAGTGATTTTCTAACTGCAGTCTCATCCTAATCATATATGTTTAATACTAAATAAAAAAAATCAATATTCTTTTTACGGCAAATATACATGTAACAATTTTTTTATTACAACACTAGACATGTCCTTTTTCTAGTTTTTAAAAAGAAAAGTCCACTAGTTACTTCATTTAGCTATAAAATATAACAATATGAAAGAGTCTAAACAATGGCAAGTCTTTACACTGATCTTTTATCATCAATTTGCCCTTCTACTGGGTGAAATATAATCTTGTCCACAATCTCTTACTAGCAATGGCCGTTTCCTTTTGTGTCAGTATGTAAGGCTGTTATGATGTTTGGGGTCCACCTGAGTTAACCCCTAAACAACTGCCAATACGCATTAAAACGGTGGTCATTAAGGGGCTTTACTCCCTCATTGCCATTTTAAAACAGTGATGCCGAATAAGGGAAAAGCACTGCTGGGCGGCGGTCATTCCCATGGTTGTCAGCTGTACATGACATCTGACATCCTGCAGCAACCCCTTAAACACCGCTGTCAATCGCAACAACGGTATTTAAGTTGTTGCAAGGGAGTCACAAGGCCCCCTTAGTAACCATCGGACCCCCATGAATCGCTGGTCCCGATGGCTACCATGGTATCCTGAGGTCATGCGATGACCTCACGGTACTGTGGCCTGTGAGATCCAGCTATACGCAAGACAGTGAGACACTGAAAGTCTCATACACTGCGTATATGAGTACAGCAGTTTATAAGACAAGTGATTAAAATTATACATGTCCCACAGTGGAACTAAGTGAAAAAAAAAATAAATTATGTTAAAAAAAAACACAAAAGTGCACACAAATCAGTAAAATAAGTTTTGCCACTCAAAACGCAGCGTTTGTGATAAAACAAAAATAAAAATAAAACTGGCACGTTATTTATTCCGTTTAGCTAACGCTGTAAAAAAAATGCCAAAAATGTAGCTTTTTATCCTACTGATCACAAAAAGTGAATAAAAAGCAATCAAAAAGTCATATATATATAAAAAAAATGGTGTAAATGAAAACAAGTCCTAATATAGCTCATTCGGCAAAAAAAAAGTCACAGCTCAGAATATGACGATGCAAAAACAAATTAATTTTTGTAAAATATTTTTAGTCTGTCAAAAGAGCAAAGCATAAAAAGCAATATAAATCTGGTATCACTGTCATTGTACCGACCCGATGAACAAATCGGTCTTCCTTTACTGCACAATGAACAGTGCAAAAACTAAAAACAATAACTGAATTAATGTTTTTTGTTCATTCTGTATCTGAAAAATCTGAATAAAAAGCAATCAAAAAATATTATGTACCCCAAAATGGTACCTAAAAAATCTGCAACTCGTCCCGCAAAAATAAGCCCTCATACTGCTGTGTTCAGCAAAAAATAAAAAAGTTACAGCTTTCATAATGTGGCAACAAAAAAACTATATATAAAAAAAATTGTTACTGTGTGATAGCAGCAAAACCTAAAAAAAATATATATAAATCTGGTATCTCTGTAATTTTACCGACCCGAAGAATAAATCTGTCTGATCACTAACTATGCAAAAATAAAAATAAAAACTACTCTTGTACTGCTATTTGTTCATTCTACCTCCCAAAAATCGGAATAAGGCTCGGCTCACATCTGTCCTGCGCTCTCCGCTGAGTGCTTGCATTGGGGGTTTCCGTGTAAACTGCCCAAAACCACGATTCAGACAAAACCCCAGACGGAATCACTCACTTATGAGGCAAATGGGGTCACTTTGGACTGGTCTGTGTTCCGGCGGTGTCCCATCATTTCAGGCATCTTTTTAGCACACAAGTGTGGGCGACCACAGATCTGTGCATGCCTAAAACGATGGAGGCCATCGGAGAAGACGTCAAACGAAAAATAAAGTGTCTCCAATACAAAGTGTCTCCATCTGCCTCATGGTGGGTGGTTCCGTTGGGGGTTTCGTCTGAATTGCATTTTTGTGGGATTTACATGGAAACCCCATCGTAAGTGCTCAGCATAGAGCACAAGAACGTGATCCAGCCTTATACTGGAAGCGATACAAAAATGTTATGTACCCCAAAATGTTATCAATAAAAACCCTAATTTATCCTGCATAAAACCATCCCCCACTCAGGTCCATCATCTGTCACTGGAACTATAGGTGGTTCCCACATTCAGGGCCGCCATCAGGGCATTACGGCCCTGACTGGTGTATGGGGCCCGATCAGCAGAGGGGGCCCGCATCGGTTCCACGTCACTTCTATTCATCGGGCCCCACTGCCCCGCCCCCAGCGGCAGGATTCTGTCTATCAAGTAACTGAACCTGCGTCCAGGACGCAGGTTCAGTTACTCTATTGCCGTGCGGGCCCGCACGCCCGCACGGCAATAGTTAAAGCTGCCAGCCAATCGAAGGTTGGCAGCTGACGTCAGCGCGCACGTTGACGGCATCTGACGTCATTGTCAGTCGCCGGCGAGTGCGCGCGTTCAGGCTGGAGTCCAGATCGCTTGCCGCTGGAGCGCGGCAAGGTAAGAGGAAAGGTGTTTTTTTTTTTTAAATATTATTGAAAGCGGCAAGCCGGCAGGATTGGGGGCATGATTGGAGACGATGTGGCAGGATTGCAGACACGGGGGCATGATTGCAGACACAGGGGGCAGGATTGGAGACACAGGGGGCAGGATTGGAGACAGATGGGGCAGGATTGGAGACAGATGGGGCAGGATTGGAGACACAGAGGGCATGATTGGAGACAGATGGGGCATGATTGGAGACAGATGGGGCATGATTGCAGACACAGGGGCATGATTGTCACCAAAATTATCACCTGATACATTTAATCAAACCTCACAACAATGTCAGAGGATTCAGCCCACATAGATAACAATGAAATTGTATTAATTAATAAAATGTTAATTTTATTGAGAAATATATATAAAACAATCGTTCACAACAATCAATAATTATAGATGCAAGTGAAATGATGATAGGGCAAGGAAAAAGAACCTGGAGCACATAAAAAATGCACACTTAACTCAGTATCTATCCTCTTTAGGAAATGGGGAAAGATACATTGATACAAAATGTAAGGGTGGATTCCAGGTATCAGCACAAGAATGCAGGGAAAGAAGACGCAAGTGCAGAGTAATGAACGTAATGGAATAATATTACGTTCCCTGTGCGATACTGTCTAAGAAGATCAAAAAATGTGATCACATGCCAAATGGCAGAATCCACCACTAACAATGCTCAAAATGGGCGCAGAATGTAATAGCAAAGAGTTAATAAGATGTATGTTGCATCAGTGCCTCCTACAGTCATGGCCAAAAGTTTTGAGAATGACACAAATATTATATTTTCACATGATCTGCTGCCCTTTGGTTTTTATGTGTGTTTGACAGATGTTTTTATCACAGACAGAAATATAATAATTGCAAACAAATGAGTAACAAAAGCTTATATTGACAGTTAGAATGAGTTAATGCAGCAAGTCAATATTTGCAGTGTTGACCCTTCTTCTTCAGGACCTCTGCAATTCTCCCTGGCATGCTCTCAATCAACTTCTGGATCAAATCCTGACTGATAGCAGTCCATTCTTGCACAATCAATGCTTTCATTTTGTCAGAATTTTTAGGTTTTTGTTTGTCCACCCGTCTCTTGATGATTGACCACAAGTTCTCAATGGGATTAAGATCTGGGGAGTTTCCAAGCCATGGACCCAAAATCTCTATGTTTTGTTCCCTGAGCCATTTAGTTATCACCTTTGCTTTATGGCAAGGTGCTCCATCATGCTGGAAAAGGCATTGTTGATCGCCAAACTGCTCTTGGAGGGTTGGGAGAAGTTGCTCTTGGAGGACATTCTGGTACCATTCTTTGTTCATGGCTGTGTTTTTAGGCAAGACTGTGAGAGAGCCGATTCCCTTGGCTGAGAAGCAACCCCACACATGAATGGTTTCAGGATGCTTAACAGTTGGCATGAGACAAGACTGGTGGTAGCGCTCACCTTGTCTTCTCCGAATGAGGCGTTTTCCTGATGTCCCAAACAATCGAAAAGGGGATTCATCAGAGAAAATAACTTTACCCCATTCCTCAGCAGTCCACTGCCTGTACCTTTTGCAGAATATCAGTCTGTCCATGATGTTTTTTCAGGAGAGAAGTGGCTTCTTTGCTGCCCTCCTTGAGACCAGACCTTGCTCCAAGAGTCTCCGCCTCACAGTGCGTGCAGATGCACTCACACCTGCCTGCTGCCATTCCTGAGCAAGCTCTGCACTGCTGGTAGCCCGATCCCGCAGCTGAAACACTTTTAAGAGACGGTCCTGGCGCTTGCTGGTCTTTCTTGGGCGCCCTGAAGCCTTTTTTGCAACAAGGAACCTCTCTCCTTGAAATTCTTGATGATGCGATAGATTGTTGACTGAGGTGCAATCTTTCTAGCTGCGATACTCTTCCCTGTTAGGCCATTTTTGTGCATTGCAATGATAACTGCACATGTTTCTTTAGAGATAACCATGGTTAACAGAAGAGAAACAATGATGCCAAACACCAGCCTCCTTTTAAAGTGTCCAGTGGTGTCATTCTTACTTAATCATGACAGATTGATCTCCAGCCATGTCCTCATCAACACCCACACCTGTGTTAATGGAGCAATCACTGAAAAGAGGTTAGCTGGTCCTTTTAAGGCAGGGCTGCAATGACGTTGAAATGTGTTTTGGGGGATAAAGTTCATTTTCTAGCCAAATATTGACTTTGCAAGTAATTGCTGTTAAGCTGATCACTCTTTATAACATTCTGGAGTATATGCAAATTGCCATTAGAAAAAGTGAAGCAGTAGACTTTGTAAAAATTAATATTTGTGTCATTCTCAAAACTTTTGGCCATGACTGTATAAGGTACTTCCTATAAGGTGCCATACAGAGTGCAGAGTAAAGTGCAGAAGTGCTTACCCATAAGAAGCTTGATGAGCGAAACGTGCGTCAGGGCACGTTCCAATATGGGTAAGCACTTCTGCACTTTACTCTGCACTCTGTATGGCACCTTATAGGAAGTACCTTATAGGAGGCACTGATGCAACATACATCTTATTAACTCTTGGCCGTGGGAGACAGTACCTCAGGCTGCAACCATTTTTATTTTATTTTTATTACAGGAGAACAATGGATTTAGATGGATTAGCAGTATAATAAAATCTGGTCAAAAACTATGTGTAATTATTTCATAAAAATAATTTTTCATTAATGTTTTTTTAACCCTTTACTACAATAGGATTAATAATGGATAGTTGTCTAATTGACAACTCTCCATCTTTTAACCCGGATTAATGTCACCTTTCAATAGGAAGGTGACGTTAACCCCTTATTAACCTATTAGCCACCGCTAAAAGCAATGGGAATAGAGAGGCTAGAGCCAGAAAAGGTGCATCTAATAGATGTGTCTTTTCTGGGGTGGCCGGGGCCAGATGTTAGTAGCCAGGGGGGCCCAAAAACGATGGTCCCTTTGAAGGCTATGAAGATCTGCCCTCACTCACTGACTTTCCCTGTCTGGCGGAGAAAATACCGTTAAATTAACACCTACATGTACAAAATTTTGCACACATACACTCATCTAATTATTAGTCAAAACCTTATATCAAACTAAATGAAATAAAATGGTTTACTGTATGTAAACCATGTGTCATTTCATGTCGGGTTCTGTAATTAGTTTAGAGAAGCCAGCAACTGATTTAGCGGCTATTCTGCTATGTAGAAGTGTATGAACTATAAATATAAATATATATTCTTTCCATTCTTTATTAAACATGTCAGTGTGATTTTACAGTATCCGGCACTGAGCTGCCAGCTTTTCTAAAGGACACCGTGTTAAGGGACTGCGGAATGCACCTAATAGATATTAAGGAGAGGTGCGTTCGCAGCCCGGGGTCCACCGTGCAGGCAGAGCCTGCTGCTAGTAAGATGGCGCAAATAGGCAATATGAGCGAACTGTTATCCCGCAGACAAAAAACCTGACTGGCACATCCAGACTAATGTGAACTAGGTGCAAACCAAGGGAAGCTACCCCCATGTAAAACATAGAAAAAAAGGCTGCACTCAAGCATACTAAAGCATGACAACATGGAATACATGAAATTTAGAATAGCAATATGGCTTTGGAATATAAGGAAAAATTTGAGACGCTTAGTATAAACATTTGGCCAAATATTTTAAAGCCCACCAACCATTGTCAAGGTGGTCTCATTTCTGGTGAGTCCCTGACCTAATGTGAACATACCTCTATTAGGCTGATATCTGAATTTCTGGGTGAATATGCACCTCTGTCAGTAATGCCTGCATTTATGGGTAAAGTAGGGACCTGGTGTAATTAAAATCACCACCTGGTGGGGCGGAGTGCTCGGTCAGCAAGCTAACATTCAATAGATAAAAAACCTGACTGGCACATCCAGACTAATGTGAACTAGGTGCAAACCAAGGGAAGCTACCCCCATGTAAAACATAGAAAAAAAGGCTGCACTCAAGCATACTAAAGCATGACAACATGGAATACATGAAATTTAGAATAGCAATATGGCTTTGGAATATAAGGAAAAATTTGAGACGCTTAGTATAAACATTTGGCCAAATATTTTAAAGCCCACCAACCATCGTCAAGGTGGTCTCATTTCTGGTGAGTCCCTGACCTAATGTGAACATACCTCTATTAGGCTGATATCTGAATTTCTGGGTGAATATGCACCTCTGTCAGTAATGCCTGCATTTATGGGTAAAGTAGGGACCTGGTGTAATTAAAATCACCACCTGGTGGGGGCGGAGTGCTCGGTCAGCAAGCTAACATTCAATAGACAAAAAACCTGACTGGCACATCCAGACTAATGTGAACTAGGTGCAAACCAAGGGAAGCTACCCCCATGTAAAACATAGAAAAAAAGGCTGCACTCAAGCATACTAAAGCATGACAACATGGAATACATGAAATTTAGAATAGCAATATGGCTTTGGAACATAAGGAAAAATTTGAGACGCTTAGTATAAACATTTGGCCAAATATTTTAAAGCCCACCAACCATCGTCAAGGTGGTCTCATTTCTGGTGAGTCCCTGACCTAATGTGAACATACCTCTATTAGGCTGATATCTGAATTTCTGGGTGAATATGCACCTCTGTCAGTAATGCCTGCATTTATGGGTAAAGTAGGGACCTGGTGTAATTAAAATCACCACCTGGTGGGGGCGGAGTGCTCGGTCAGCAAGCTAACATTCAATAGACAAAAAACCTGACTGGCACATCCAGACTAATGTGAACTAGGTGCAAACCAAGGGAAGTTACCCCCATGTAAAACATAGAAAAAAAGGCTGCACTCAAGCATACTAAAGCATGACAACATGGAATACATGAAATTTAGAATAGCAATATGGCTTTGGAATATAAGGAAAAATTTGAGACGCTTAGTATAAACATTTGGCCAAATATTTTAAAGCCCACCAACCATCGTCAAGGTGGTCTCATTTCTGGTGAGTCCCTGACCTAATGTGAACATACCTCTATTAGGCTGATATCTGAATTTCTGGGTGAATATGCACCTCTGTCAGTAATGCCTGCATTTATGGTAAAGTAGGGACCTGGTGTAATTAAAATCACCACCTGGTGGGGGCGGAGTGCTCGGTCAGCAAGCTAACATTCAATAGACAAAAAACCTGACTGGCACATCCAGACTAATGTGAACTAGGTGCAAACCAAGGGAAGTTACCCCCATGTAAAACATAGAAAAAAAGGCTGCACTCAAGCATACTAAAGCATGACAACATGGAATACATGAAATTTAGAATAGCAATATGGCTTTGGAATATAAGGAAAAATTTGAGACGCTTAGTATAAACATTTGGCCAAATATTTTAAAGCCCACCAACCATCGTCAAGGTGGTCTCATTTCTGGTGAGTCCCTGACCTAATGTGAACATACCTCTATTAGGCTGATATCTGAATTTCTGGGTGAATATGCACCTCTGTCAGTAATGCCTGCATTTATGGGTAAAGTAGGGACCTGGTGTAATTAAAATCACCACCTGGTGGGGGCGGAGTGCTCGGTCAGCAAGCTAACATTCAATAGACAAAAAACCTGACTGGCACATCCAGATTAAAGCGTCTCAAATTTTTCCTTATATTCCAAAGCCATATTGCTATTCTAAATTTCATGTATTCCATGTTGTCATGCTTTAGTATGCTTGAGTGCAGCCTTTTTTTCTATGTTTTACATGGGGGTAGCTTCCCTTGGTTTGCACCTAGTTCACATTAGTCTGGATGTGCCAGTCAGGTTTTTTGTCTGTTGAATGTTAGCTTACTGACCGAGCACTCTACCCCCACCAGGTGGTGATTTTAATTACACCAGGTCCCTACTTTACCCATAAATGCAGGCATTACTGACAGAGGTGCATATTCACCCAGAAATTCAGATAGCCTAATAGAAGTATGTTCACATTAGGTCAGGGACTCACCAGAAATGAGACCACGTTGACGATGGTTAGTGGGCTTTAAAATATTTGGTCAAATGTTTATACTAAGCGTCTCAAATTTTTCCTTATATTCCAAAGCCATATTGCTATTCTAAATTTCATGTATTCCATGTTGTCATGCTTTAGTATGCTTGAGTGCAGCCTTTTTTTCTATGTTTTACATGGGGGTAGCTTCCCTTGGTTTGCACCTAGTTCACATTAGTCTGGATGTGCCAGTCAGGTTTTTTATCTATTGAATGTTAGCTTGCTGACCGAGCACTCCGCCCCCACCAGGTGGTGATTTTAATTACACCAGGTCCCTACTTTACCCATAAATGCAGGCATTACTGACAGAGGTGCATATTCACCCAGAAATTCAGATATCAGCCTAATAGAGGTATGTTCACATTAGGTCAGGGACTCACCAGAAATGAGACCACCTTGACGATGGTTGGTGGGCTTTAAAATATTTGGCCAAATGTTTATACTAAGCGTCTCAAATTTTTCCTTATATTCCAAAGCCATATTGCTATTCTAAATTTCATGTATTCCATGTTGTCATGCTTTTGTATGCTTGCGTGCAGCCTTTTTTTCTATGTTATCCCGCAGAGTCGCAGATGTAAACGCCGTAGCACTATATGGCGGTATGGGTGAACTCTATTATTCCACAGAGTCGCTAACTAAAATGCTGTAGCGCTATATGGCGATATAAGCGGACTCTGTTAATTCACAGAGCCGCTGTGACAAAGACTGTGTCCTGTTAGACTCACAGGGGACACAGATGACTGCTAAGCGGATTGTAGTCTGTGGTCATGCAATCAGAAAACAAGCAATAATCTCCTCACCGGAGTAGCCGGTATTCTAATGGCGTTTTCAGCCGAGCCCTGAACACGTGCATACAAAACTCCTCACCGGAGGTGCCGGTATTCTAGGGGCTTATTTCAGCCGGACCTAACCACATGCATACATGACCACACTGACGCAAGCACGTAACAGATTTGATACTAGCGCGCGGCCGTGCGGTTATGCCACCTTTTTATAGTAGCAGCTACAGGACCTTCCAGAAAAGGACCAATGAGAAACTGCTCCAGAACACAAGCACTTTCAGGACCTTCCTGGCGGACTAAAGGGAGTCGCTGCTGTAACCGAGCATGTGACCCCTGATCTCCAATGGGAGATCATGCCCTGGGCATGCTCAGATGGAGAAAGCGAGGACTTTGTCCCAGGACTGCCTGCTCCAGCACTGGTTAAAATAGAGGAACCAGGAGAGGCAGCAACAAGCCTCTGCACAGCATTAGACTGAGCAAAACGCTGGGACCGACGTCTCTGCTGAGCAGGCTCCACTGCGGCTGGAGATGGATGGGGAACCGCAGCAGGACTGATTCGAGATTCCCCTTGTGCAGCAGCGGGAACTCGATCCCTAACACACCGATGTGTATTTCTCGCAAGTCACACATGTGGTCCGTGTGTAATCCGATTTTTTTTTTCTTGCATTGCACTCGTCCGTATTTCTCGCTAGTGTGACTCCAGCCTTACATGTAAGTGATAAAAGAGACAGTAGACGGCAGCTGATGGGACTATTACTCTCATCAGCCTACCCCTGCTGCTGCTAATAACAATGACAGCAGGAGCGTCTGATGGGGGTATTCATGATGATAAAGCATTGTTTTTTGCCTTGTTTTTTTAATGGTGTTCATTAAAGGGGTTACCTAGTAAGACAGTTATATAGGTCGGGTCGTTGTGGACACGGCGATATCAAATAGGTGTACTTTTATTGTTTAGATTTTTTTTTCATTCAAATATTTATTGTGATAGAATATATATTGATTTTTGTATTATTATTATTTTTTTTTTTTATATTTTTACAATTATTTTAAATTTTTTTTTACTTTTTTCTAGCTTTTTTACTTAGTCCCACCATGTGACAATCATTTTTTGCAGGCTAATCGCTTCTATAGCATGCAGATGAAGCAGCATCTGCATGCCATAGAAGCTGTCAGCTCTGCACTGACAGAGAGACTTGCTGATCATGCACTACGCATGATCAGCAAGTTTGCTAGGTCTGGTGACCCGGTGTCGTCATGATGACATTGTGTCACCATGGCAACAATCGGGACTGTCAGCCCTCTGCCGGCTTCCGGAATGATGCGATCGTCTTCGATCGCAGCATTCCGGGGGTTAAAGTGCCAGGAGCGGTCTGTGACCTAGCAGTTCGGATGTCAGCTGTCAGAATCAGCTAACGTCCGGCGGTGATCGCCTGCTCATCCCTGTGTGTGCGGCCGATTGCAATGACATAATATTCCGTCCCTGGTCAAATAGGCTGAGGTCACATGGACGGAATATTACGTAAGATGCCAGAAAGGGGTTAAAGTTCAGGCCAAATTTTTGATATCTGACCAGTGTCACTTTATGACGTAGTAACTCGGGAACCCTTCAACGATCCCACTGATTCTGAGACTGTTCTTTCGTGACATATTGTACTTTATAATAGTGGTAACATTTGTTCAATATGACTTGCGTTTATTTGTGAAAATATCTGAAATTTGGCGGAAATTTTGAAAATGTCACAATTTTCAATATTTTAATTCTTATGCCCTTCAATTAGATAGTTATGTTACACAAAATAGTTAATAAAAAACATTTCCGACATGTCTACTTTACATCTGCATCATTTTTTATACATTTTTTTGGTTAGAAAGTTATAAGGGTTAAAAGTTGATCAGCAATTTCACATTGATAAAAAAGGAACATTTTTGGCCTGTTTAAATTATTTTTTTTTTACGGTGTTCGCCAAACAGAATAAATAATGTGGCAGGTGAAACAGATTTAGTGATTTGTGTGCTCTTTTTGTGTTTTTTTTTTTTTTTTTTTACTTTTTCACATATTTTGTTTAACTTTTTTTACTTAGTCCCATTGTGGGACATGTGTATACTGCAGAATGTCAGTTGTCATGTACATCCGACACCGGAGGAAATTGCCGCCTCTCGGTGGCGCTATTCCCTTTTTACCCATTGCCGTTTTAAAACGCTGATGAGGGAATAAGTCCCCTTAACAATCGCCGTTTTAATGCGTATTTGGTTAAAGCTTCATCCTAAGTAAACACACCACACAGCACATCTTTGAGTTCAGTATTTTAACCCCTAAAACATGTTGTCCTCAGTTTACATAGCAAATACCTGCTGACAGATTGCCTGTCACCTTTTGGATTCACAGCACTGTGGGAGTTAAATAAAATTAATCATCAAAAATACAATTTGACTAATAATTGTGCACACAGTGTAGCACTTAGTGCCAAAACAATAGGGTTAATAGTGCAACAACAGCAGCACTGTTAGAAACACAGAAAAGTCATCAGAAATCGGGTCAGGAAGGAATTAAAGGGAACCTGCCAGGTCCCCATCCCCCAGAACCACCAGAAGTTGTGTCTGCATATGTAAACTCCCTTTATTACATTACACACATAAACAGATCTGTAGATAGAGTATTTGTAAAGTCCATTTATGATATGTAAATGATGGCTTTGACTAGTAGATGGAGTGTTAGGGCCCCGTCACACCTAGCGACACACCAGCGATCCCGACAACGATATGCACTTGTCAGGATCGCTGGTGTGTCGCTACATGATCGCTGCTGAGCTGCCAAACAGGCAGCGATCAGGACAGCGACACTGCGGGTAACGTTGCCTAGTTACCCGCAGTGTACGTTGGATACCAGCCCGCTGGTGCAGGGAGCTGGTAACCAAGGTACACATCGGGTTTTCAGGCGCTGCGCGGCATCTGGAAAACCGATGTGTACCTTGGTTACCAGCTCCGCTGCAGCAGCGCGCTGGTATCCAACATACACATCGGGTTTTCAGGCGCCGCCTGGCGCCTGGAAACCCGATGTGTACCTTGGTTACCAGCTGATCGCTGGTCTCCTGCCTGCCACATGCAGCGATACGTGCTGGCCAGCAAGAGACCAACGATCAAAAAAATGTACAGGACATTCAGCGACGATCAGCGATACCCAGCAAAGGGGCTGATCATCGCTGAATGTCACACACAACGATATTGCTGGGGAGATCGCTGTTGCATCACAAAACTAGTGACTCAACAGCGATCTCGCTAGCGAGATCGCTGTGTGTGACTGGGGCTTTAGTGTCCCCAGACTGGTTGATCAACTTAGATGTTATCACATCCCTGTGGGCGTGATAATATGACTTAGGGCTGGGTCTCGCATAACGATACACCAGCGATCCCGACAACGATATGCACTTGTTAGGATCGCTGGTGTATCGCTACATGATCGCTGCTGAGCTGCCAAACAGGCAGCTCAGGCAGCGATCTGGGACAGCGACACTGCGGGTAACATCGCTTAGTTACCCACAGTGTACCTTGGATACCAGCGCCCTGATGCAGGGAGCTGGTATCCAAGGTACACAGCGGGTTTCCAAGCGCTGCGCGGTGCCTGGAAACCTGCTGTGTACCTTGGATACCAGTTCCCTGCATCAGGGCGCTGGTATCCAAGGTACACAGCGGGTTTCTAGGCACAGCCCCGCGCCTGGAAACCCGCTGTGTACCTTGGTTACCAGCGGATCGCTGGTCTCCCGCCTGTCACACGCAGCGATGCGTGCCTGTCTGCGGGAAACCAGCGATCAAAAAAAGGTCCTGACATTTCAGCGACGATCAGCGATACCCGGCAGGGGGGCTGATCGTCGCTGAATGTCACACACAGCGATATCGCTGGTGAGCTCGCTGCTGCGTCACAAAACTAGTGACTCAGCAGCGATCTCGGTAGCGATATCGCTATGTGAGACGGGCCCTTAACAAGTGGCAAAGTCATTGCTAGCGCTATACTTACCTCACACATGGGCACGGGTGTATGCGTCCCAGCTTCAGAGACGTGCACTGCACATGGTCACAAATTTCTGCACTTGCGATCATGCGCAGTGCGCCTCGCTGAAACCGGGGCGCGTACACCAGGCATCAACGGGTGAATGCATTGAGGGGAAGAAGCCGCATACATGTGTGAGGTAAGTATAGCGCTAGCGATGACGCCGGCGCTTCTAAGTCACGTTATCATGCCCACAGGGAGATTCTCAGTGAAGGCTCAAAAGGGGAATATACAGAGCAAAAGTGAAAAAATGGGTTGTAAAAGGAAATTCACTAGCGAACACAATGCACAGGGAGTGAATAAAAATATAATAACTAGTAGTAATATATATATAAAAAGCAATGACCATCCCTGCAGAGTATAAGTCCATAGTACCATACAGAGCACAAACAATTGCACCATATATAATATGGTATACAAATAAACCACCAGTGTGTTGAGCAAGACCTATGTAAATGGAACATAAATGCAGGGGATGTTAAACAGTCAGGAGTATCTTACCCATATTTGTAATGTATGCCTCCCAACGCATGTTTCTCGTGGGCTTCTTGTGGGGGTTGAGCCTATACCTATATACTGACCATACAGGTGTAGATAGCAGTCCTGCAAAACAGATAATAGATTACAGTACAGTTAGGGCCCCGTCACACATAGCGACACACCAGCGATCCCGACAATGATATGCACTTGTCAGGATCGGGGTGTGTCGCTACATGATCGCTGCTGAGCTGCCAAACAGGCAGCGATCAGGACAGCGACTCTGCGGGTAACGTCGCTTAGTTACCCGCAGTGTACGTTGGATACCAGCCCGCTGGTGCAGGGAGCTGGTATCCAACGTACACATCGGGTTTCCAGGCGCCGCCCGGTGCCTGGAAACCCGATGTGTACCTTGGTTACCAGCTGATCGCTGGTCTCCCACCTGCCACACGCAGTGATGTGTGCTGGCCAGCAGGAGACCAACGATCAAAAAAATGGCCAGGACATTCAGCGACGATCAGAGATACCCAGCAGGGGGGCTGATCGTCGTTGAATGTCACACACAGCGATATCGCTGGGGAGATCGCTGTTGCGTCACAAAACTAGTGACTCAGCAGTGATCTCGCTATGTGAGACGCGGGCTTTACAGATGGTGATTAAAGCCCGCGTCTCACATAGCGATACACCAGCGATCCCAACAACGATCAGGATCGCTGGTGTGTCGCTACATGATCGCAGCTGAGCTGTCAAACAGGCAGCTCAGACAGCGATCAGCACAGCGACACTGCGGGTAACGTCGCTTAGTTACCCGCAGTGTACGTTGGATACCAGCGCACTGATGCAGGGAGCTGGTAACCAAGGTACACGTCGGGTTTCCAGGTGCTGCGCGGTGCCTGGAAACCCGCTGTGTACCTTGGTTACCAGCTCCCTGCATCAGGGCGCTGGTATCCAAGGTACACAACGGGTTTCCAGGCACAGCCCCGCGCCTGGAAACCCGCTGTGTACCTTGGTTACCAGCGGATCGCTGGTCTCCCGCCTGTCACACGCAGCGATGCGTTCTGGCCAGCGATCAAAAAAATGTCCAGGACATTCAGCGACGATCAGCGATACCCAGCAGGGGGGCTAATCGTCGCTGAATGTCACACACAGTGATATCGCTGGGGAGATCGCTGTTGCGTCACAAAACTAGTGACTCAGCAGCGATCTCGCTAGCGAGATCGCTGTGTGAAACGGGGGCTTTACAGGTTACTTACAACTGAAGTTATTTCTAATCACTTTTCCTTTTTTTTTCCATTCTGACCAAACAACAATAACCATTTCTTCTTGCAAGAAACATTTGACTTTTCATATTTCCATCACTATTTATTATCTAATATTATAGCGCCATTTATGCCACGGAGCGTTAAATGTGAAAAGGGGTATACATAAAAAAGTACAATAATTTTGAACAAAACAAGTCACTGACTGGTACAGGAGGGAGGAGAGAGGACCCTGCCAGCGTGGGCTCACAGTCTACAAGGGACGGGTGAGGATACAGTAGGTGAGAGTAACGATGTCGTGCAGCGGTATGGTTTAACGAGGGTTACTGCAAGTTGTCTGCATGTCGGAAGAGGTCTTCATGTTCCTTTTGAATGTTTCCTCGGTAGGCGAGAGTCTGATATGTTGGGGTAGAGACTTCCAGAGGGGATGCACAGGAAAAATCTTGAATGCGATTGTGGGAAGGGACATAAGAGGGGAGTAAAGAAGGAGATCTTGTGAGGATCGGAGGTAAGCACCGAGAGACTAGGTCACAGATGTATGGAGGATTGGTTGTGGAAGGCAGTGTATGCCATGGTAAGGGTTTTGAACTGCAGTCTCTGGGAAATGGAGAGCCATTGAATAGATTGATAGAGAAAATAGGCCAGGGAATAGCGGGGGACAGGTGGATTAGTCGGGCAGCAGAGTTTATCTAAAATGAGCAAGTGTTTTAATGAGTGGGAAACACAGATATGTGAGATACATTCTAAGAAACTTGCAAGAGATACCAATGATTTCAGTCAGAAGAAAATGTATAAATGGAAACGCCCTATTATTGGTCCACGGAATGAGAGACCTAATTCTGTTTCATCCGTATCTTCATCCGGTGAAGTTTCTGATTCTTCACAATATTCTATATCGACTCGCTTTGGTAGACAAAAAAGTAAGTGGGATAGGAAACTAAATGGCAAGAAACGTAAACCTGCATCTGAAAGTACCAACATTCCAAAGGTAATTAATCTTTCTCAACAAACCTTTTCTGATGTGGAAATTTCTTTATTATCTAGGGGCCTATCTTTCTCACCCTCTGCTTGTTTTGATCAATTTACGGTTATAAAGGATTTAAACCTTTTTGCTCGCTCGCTGATTTTCAAAAAATGGTTCCACAATGATGTAAATCAACAAAATCTTTCTAGTCCTGAAGAACAAGAAGCTATTAAAATTCTAGAGGATCTTCAGAAGGAGCATAATTCTACTTTTATTGGGTAAGGTCCCTATATCATTGAAACCAAAGACTCAAAAATTTCCATCCTTTCCTTTTTGTCCAGGTGTTGATATTTTTGTTTGTTTAGAATCAGCTGAATTTGAACAAATTCCATCAACTATCCACTCAGATAATTTGACTAAAGATGAACGTGCAGCATTAAGTAATCTCAAAAAAAGGAAAGATGTGATCTTTAAACCAGCTGATAAAGGGGGGAATATTGTTGTATGGCTCTCTAATATGTATGAACATGAGGTTAATGGTTTACTTAAGGATCATCATTGTTATAAGAATAATTATGCACACTAAAATTCGCTAACGATCGCTAAAACGTCACTATTTAGCATCCTTAGGATATTGTCAGTGCGGCAGCTCAGCGCGAGTTCTGCTGTGATCGCTCGTCCTGATCGTTCGACCAATTCTCGCGCGCTCCGTGGTAATATCTGCTGTGGCACTTTCGATTTAGCGTACTTTGTACGCTAAAGCGTTAAAAAGACGCTAACGCGATACGTCGTTATATCGCAAATGTGGCCTTAGGTATGACAATCCTAGCGATCTCATTAGAGAACGCTACGATCGCGGATAGCTTAGTGGCGACCTAACATTAACCCTATTATCTATAGGCTCAGTTGGTCCTGTACAATTGCTGATGTAATCTTTACTAAATCAGATTTGACTATTAGAACCAACTAACCTAAAATACCGCTTCCAAGACTGCCACACTAACGCTCGCTACGATCACAATAACGACGCATACTAATGCGATCGTTTTTGTGATCGTTTTAATGTCGCTAGTAGCTGCCACACTTAGCGATCTCGTTAACGACTCATAAGCGGTTAGCGATCTCATTAACGACTTTAACGGTCATTACTATGTAAAAAACAGCGCACATGTTCACAAAAGGTGCCAGACACAGCGATATAGCGCTCACCAGCGGGACGCCAACGATCTAAATACGGTCCAGAACTCTAGTGAACGATCAGCGAGATCACAGCAGGGGCCACGTCGTTGCTACATGCCACACACAATAGCGTCACTAACGAGATCGCTAAATAGTGACGTTTTTTAGCGATCTCGTTAGCAACCTTGTTTAGTGTGGCATACCCTTAAGATACACAAAGACCCCATTTGCCCTCCAGGTAGGTCAATAACCTCTGGTGTTGGAGGTTTAACTGACAATGTATGTTGTTTACATCGATTCACATCTAAAACCATTGGTTGAAACCATTCCCTCATATTTGAGAGATATTACCGATCTGCTCAGGAAAATTGAAACCATGGTCATAGATGATGACATGATTCTTGTAACCTGTGACATCCAGGCCTTATATACTAGTATCATGCATGATGATGGTCTTAAGGCCACATCATATTTTTAAGTATGTCCAATCTTAATGCTGAGGAGGTGGATTTTATCAATTCTCTTTCAAAATTTGCTTTAACTCATAATTTTTTTTACCTTTTAATGGGTCCTTCTTCCTACAGCTCCAGGGAACAGCCATGGGTGCGGCCTGTGCGCCGTCCTAAGCTAATCTGTTCCTGGGGCTGTGGGAGAGGGACCTATTTGCAACGGAAGCCATGGATCGTGTTCTATTTTGGACCCGTTTTATTGACGATATTTTTTTTATTTGGCATGGCGATTCCGTTGCATTATTAGAATTTGTGAATTTTTTAAACTCAAATCTCCTCAATATTAAATTAACTTGACATTTTGATGTCAACAGTGTTGATGTTCTGGATGTAACCATTAAACGTGATGATTTTGGTATCCTACAAACAGACATTTTTGAAAGAAGACTGCAGTGAATTCTTTATTACATGTATCGTCTGCGCATCCTGGTAATGTTATTAGAGCTATCCCTACAGGACAATTTTTGAGACTTCGTCGATTGTGCTCCTCTATGGAAGATTTTAAAAGTCGAGCAGATGAAATGAAGAAAAGGTTCATCAAAAGTGGATATAGTCACCGGAGGCATATTCTCGTGCATTAAACAGTGAAAGACAGAATCTTATCTTCTCCACACAGAAACCCAGAACTGTGAATTAGTTTGGATTAATTACTAACTATTATTGCCAGTGAGATCGGATGCGAGCAGTTCTTTCCAAACACTGGTCTATTTTGACCAGTGATGCAATTTTAAAGCAATATCTCCCTCTGGAACCATGTATTACTGCACGTAACTTGCATGATAATCTGGTTAAAAGTTTCTACCCCATAATCAATCTACTATTTTTCCATCATTATGTCCTAAACCTATAGAACAATGGGGTTGTTCCCCATGTGGGAATTGTATTGCTTGTTCAAACATAGAGTATGCAACAACTTTTTATTCTTCTAATAACAAGCCATACAAAATTACCCAGACCATTAATTGCAATACCAAGGCAGTTATTTATTATGCTACATGTCCCTACTCCAAAATCTGTATTGGGCTGACAAAGCGACATTTGAAAATCCGTGTACGGGAACATGTGAGGGATATTATTGCCGTTGAAAAAGAAAGTCATTGACCACCTCAAAACCATACCGAGGCATTTTAATACCTATCATAACTGTGATCAATCCGGGTTAAGGGTCATTGGTATAGATCGTGTGGTGACAGATTTTCGCGGCGGCAATATTAGTTGCAGTCTCGCACAGAAACAAACCAGATGGATCTGAACCCTCCGTATCCTTCAACCTCTTGGACGTAATGAGAATTTAAGTTATTCCAGTTTTCTCTGATCATCAGCTTCCCTTTTATATTTCTATTTTTATTTCTATTGGCATTTTATATTTCTTTGCTATTAATTATTATATTTGTATTTTTAGCATTTCTATTTCATTATCGATGTAATTTTCGTACAAGACTGACGTCTTTCACAAGAGATTTAAAGAGAAGAATTAGACAAGAATCTGAACAAGAATATAAGAAATATGTTTATTGCAATATTCTCTTTTTCTCTCTACTTTTATGCAATTTGCTATGTATAATATATTTTTTGTTCATGACTGTATTATATTTATATATTTATGATAACATATATGGTTATATGCACTTTATATATAATTATTAATTTTTTGCAATTATTTTTTGCATATATAACTATGACATTGTTTATTTTATATATATTATAGTATATTTATAATGATTTTTCTAGCACTTTTCATACTTTATGCATAATATACCACCTTCCACACATTCATTTTGCACACATCATATGCATCATCAATATCACCGATTTATATTTTCAACACCATACATCACATTTACACATATTTTTTCTGTGGATCAGCCTGCAATTCTCATGCAGAGTCTGTCATGGGTTTCTGGTTGTGCGCGTGCGCGGTTTTCCCAGTCACCACTTACATTCATTGCGGCGTCTATTTCCATGGAGCAACACGGGGGTTTGCTCGCGCTCACGTGATCCTCCTCGCTATGTTCCCATGGTGACGCCCTAGTTTATGTGACTGTGTGTTCTGGGCAACTGCGCACGCGCGCTTTCGTACCAGAAAGACGTCACTTCTCATCTGTGATTGAGGGTTTTATAGCCAATTGGGAGGAGACGTGTAGCACATGCTCATTTGCACTTATTCAGCTATTAATTAATTTTAATGCTGAGACGATTGGTGAATTGGACAAAGCTATTGATGCGGCCTCTAATGAACTGAAGTCCAGCTGTGCTAGTGATAAAATTCAGTCCATTAATCTCGATATAGAAAAAACTCTTGATGGAACTGTGAAGAAAATCCGGGAGACACAAGTCTCCAAGTTTAATAGAGACTTAAAGGATTACCAGACTAAAGGTACTGCCACACTAAGCTATCCCGCTAGCGATCTTGTTAGCGTTGCATACTAATGAGATCGCTAGCGGGATTGTTTCTATATCGCTAAATGCGGCCACATTTAGCGATATAGTTAACGACGCTATCGCCGTTAGCGATCTTCTTAACGACTTTAGCGGTACAAAAGTACCGCTAAATCGCTAAGAAAAGGTGCCACACAGCGATTAGATACTTACCCAGCGGGAGCGCCAGCGATGAAATAGGGTCCGGAACGATTCCAGCGACGAGCGAGATCACAGCAGGAAGCTCGTCGCTGGAAGCTGCCGCACTGAACAATATCGCTAACGGGATTGCTGAATAGTGACGTTTTTTAGCGATCCCGTTAGCGATATTGTTTAGTGTGGCATACCCTTAAGAAGGTTAATCTATGGAGAAATAAGGGTAATTCCAACATTTCACGCAATCCTTCTGTCACATCTATATCTTCACTGAGTGAAAGGTCTGATCATTCTACGTCAGCGATGTCTATTCGAGTTGGTTCCAACAGATTACGAGATCATAGTTTTCATCCATACAGAAGGCGCATGGCCGATACACCTAAACCCCCTAATAAAGATAATAAGGTAATTAACCTTAGTGAATATAAGCTATCACATGCAGACTTAACCTTACTTGGTAAGGGTTTATCCTTTTCACCCACCTGTGGCTATGACACCTTCACGGCTGTGAAGGATGTCCACATTTTTGCACGGTCCTTGTTACTTAGGCGACAATACTTTAATGATGATATCAATAAATTGTTTCCCACAGAAGAGGAAAAAAAAAGCATTAAGAATTCTAGAGGATTTGGCTGATTAACACAACCAAGATGGAGGTAAGATCCCTTCATGCATTATTAAGCGCTCCAGGAGGTTTCCTCCTCTATCCTCTTGCCCTAATGTCGATCTATTTGTTCAGGTGGGGTCTAATGAGCTAGCTAAAATTCCTAGTCATATGCCATGTGATAATCTACGGGGGGAGGAGCGTAGACGGTTGATGTACCTCAAGGATTTACCGGGTGTTATCATCAAGGCCGCGGATAAAGGGGGTAACATCGTTATCTGTCCGAAAACCATGTACAAGGAGGAGGCCCTCTGCCAGCTTAACGATGTTGCTTCCTACAGGAAACTTACATACAATCCCCTTATGGCATATTGTAGCCAACTTGAAACTATTTTGAAACGGGCTGTTACCAATGAGGTCATCAATAAGGATTTAGCATCTGCTCTTCTGGTTAATGAGCCCACCATATCTACATTGTACCTCCTCCCTAAGATCCACAAAAATGCCAAGACACCTCCTGGTAGACCTATCATCTCGGGCAGAGGGGGCTACCTGGAGCGCGTTATTCGGTGGATCGACTTCCATTTACAGCCTTTTGTTGTGAATCTCCCTTCTTTTTTAAAAGATACCGGAGAACTTCTCCGAAAGGTGGATGGTCTATACTTGGAGTCCAACAGTATTCTGGCATCCGCCGACGTGGAATCATTATATACGAGTATTACGCACGCTGACGGATTAAGAGCTGTGTGATTTTTTTTTTTTCCTCAGTACATCAAATCTGCCCACAGGCGTGAGAGAATTACTGTTGGAACTCCTTGAATTTACCCTCACCCATAACTTTTTCCTTTTTAATGGGTCCTTCTACCTACTACCTGCAGCTCCAGGGTACAGCTATGGGAGCGGCCTTTGTGCCATCCTATGCCAATCTGTTCCTGGGGCTGTGGGAGAGGGACCTCCTCCTGTCAGACCAACAGACATCAATGGACCGCGTCCCCTTTTGGACGCGGTACATTGATGACATTCTCTTGGATTGGCAGAGGACATCCATTGAACTTCTAGAATAGTTTGATCGTCTAAATGACAATGACCTTAACATACACCTTACCCACACTTGGGATCCGAGTAGGATTGACTTTCTGGATGTCACAATCAAAAAAGATTCAGAGGGTATTATGCAAACTGATATTTTCAGAGAAAGCGGCCACTAATATGTTGCTACACGCCTCCTCCTGCCATCCTCAACACATTAGGTCATTAACCAAAAGGTCAGTTCCTCAGACTCCGTCGCTTGTGTTCCACTGATGAGGACTTCAAAACACGGGCTGAGGAGCTGACTATACATTTTATTGAGCGTGGGTATAGTCGGCGTTTAATAAGGCCAAACATATCCCTCGTGACCAATTACTATATGGTAAGAGGAATAATTACACTTCTGAGGGATCGAGTAAATTACGCTTCATTACGAATTATCATTTTCGTCATAGGCAAGTGTTATGATTTGGTAGCCGAGGAGGACAGTAGCAAAAATAGGCTTAACAACCAGACACCCAGAGAGGTTGGTAACTAGCAGATTGCAGACCCCTAAACTGACAGCACAACTAGAAGTAGCCGTGGGACGTGCCTACGGTGCCCTAGATACCTCGACACAGCCGGAGAGTTAGCTAGGCCTAAATAGAGAAAGGGGAAAGCTAACTGCCCCGGAGTAGACCCCCAAAGGAATAGGTAGCCCCCAAACATATATTGGCGGTGAGACAAGATGAAATACAAACAAAGGCAGAAAATAGAGCAAGCGAATGCTGGGGCCCAAACTGTCTACAAAGAATAGGACAGGAAAGAATACTGTCTGCAATCCAGCAAAAACTCTAAGAAAAACTCCAACCCGTCTGATATGCAAAAATACTGAGACCACACGATCTCTCCCCAACTAGATCAGAACTCTGGTGTAACTGGTAGCAAATCAGCAGATACACAAATAACAGGGAACTGAAAACACATAAACAGTGGCAAATGAGAAAGTGTCCAGCGCAGGCCCCGCAGGGGAACATTGCTGTTCATATCCAAAGGGGCAGAAAAATGAGATAGACAAAAACAAATGCCACAGAAATAAACAGCATATAACTTATCTGAAAGTTGCAGGACAAAGCAGGAAGCAAGCTGACTTCCAAAAGAGACCAGGAAGCAACATGGGAAGGTTGCTCACTTATATCTCCCCAGTCATCAACACCTGATTGCCAATCATCGCCCCCAGCTGGTAGACCTCTGTTAGCCAAAGCAGCTTCATTACTATCAGCAGCCACCAGAGGGAGCCCAGACTCAGAAGTCAGATCCAGAGCGTTCACAACAGGCAAGTAAGACTGGCTCTTGCAAAAGCATGGCCAACATTACAGATAGACCCTATCATTAGAAAGTTCAGCCCTGATACTCCAGGAATTACTTTCAGGCACGCAAAAAAATTGCGCGAATACCTAACTCGCAGTCATTATACTGGTGAGAGAAGTGGTACATTTTTAGATCAGATTACACGAAGAAGTGGATGTACCCCTTGTGGCCGCTGCGTGGCATGCCCTAATATCGACAAAAGTGATTGTTTCACTGATTCAAGTGGCACTAAGAAATTTAAAATTAATAAATCTATCAGTTGTACTATGAGATATGTTATTTATCATGCCACTTGTCCATGCGGCCTTATATTGGTTTAACAACTCGACAACTCAAGGTTCGCGTCCGTGAACATGTCCTGGGTATTCAGGCCGCAGCGGACCACTTGGACACATCCTCTTTGAAAACCATTCCGCGCCACTTCAAAATGCATCACAATTGTGATAGTACTTTGCTGAGAGTAAGAGGTATTAATGCACTGAATATTAGTATACGTGGTGGTAACCTATCCAGAGATTAGGTCAACTAGAAACCCGATGGATTTGGACCCTTAAAACGGTCCATCCATTGGGATTAAATGAGAATCTAAGTTTTGTCCCTGTCCTTTGAACATCCTACTGCTGTTTTTTACAAGGTTGTATTTGATCCCTTCTTGGTTTTAATATTGTATTTTAATTTTTAGATGACGTTTACGTACTCATTTATGTGAGGGCTGACTGGGATTGACTGTTTCTGAAGACTTGGACGTGACAACATGCATCATTCAAACAATCTATCAGCATCCATCCTCTTGTCTCCTATAATGTCTGACAATTGGCTGTCATATGAATTGCTGTATTGTACATATTCTTATATATTATTTTTTATTTGATGTGCAACCATTTCATTAGGTATGTTGATACATTGTCAATTTGTGGGGCCTCGCTATTGCTTTTGGCATAAATATATATATTGGTCCAAAACATATATATTGGGTCTCTACAACAGATATTATTGAGATTTAGTGGTCTGGTCTTTTGTCATTTATTTTTCTGTTGGTTGTTCATCTAATGTTAATCATCTACGGCACATTTATGGATATACATGTGTTGTGTGTATATATTGTTATTTACACTCCAGATTCAGTCTAACATATATAGTAATCTTTAGTTTTGCTTGTGTCCCTCTTATTGTCCTCTATGTATATAGGGTTTTTGGGTTATTCATTATATTCTAGCAGTTCGTGCTGCATGCGCTATTAGATTCATTTTCTATTATTATTTTTTATTTTTATGCCTCCCCATCTGATTGTTTTCTTTCATCCACCAGCAGATTGGAGGTGTGGTTTTTGTCTGACCTCACGGGGCCCCGTCTGTGTCTGATATGTGCCGCCGTGTCATATGCTGATGTGATATTATTTTCCTCTCTGCAGCGTGTTGTCTTAATATAATATGTTCCATTTTTGTGGATAGGTTGGTATCTTTATTGGGCATTGACTTATTTTGTGCCTTACTTTTTTGACAATATACAGCGCTGCAGCTTCTAGCTTGGTGACGTAATTTTGTTACCATGGTAGCGCTTCTCGCATTTGCAGACATGCACAGTCACGGTGTCCGTTCCTTACTGGTCATGTGACCGGACTTCCATCAGTAAACATTTACTTTGGTTCACCGTGCCGAATGTGACTGCTTTTGGATCCAGTGTCTTTGGTAGCCATGGTGCCTGTCTGCTGCGGCACATTGAGGGATGGGTAGGAGATTGCGGTACCCGCGTTGTTTCCTCCTGCCCCACTCTGCTGCGAGTTGGTGGACGGCATCATGGTTGCCATAGTTACTCTGCTACATTACTCTGCTACATTACTCTGTCATTCCCTGTTCCTTCCCTATATAACGTCACATGGTTGTTACATTTACACGCCCCCTGATGAAGGAGTGTTCATCCGAAACGTACGTAGGGATGGCAGGCAGGCTCTGTGCGATTTCACGCTGGTTCTTTGCTATTTGAGGTCATTTTCATTACTAATGAACATGACGTGTGCACCTATATGGTTTGATATTTATCTTTGGCCTTTTTTCATTATTTAAGGGCTGTGTTTGTTCATTCATACACATTCATTATTACTCAGGCAATTATTTGCGGCCTTAATTATTATATAGCGCTCAATCATGGTTACGCATATTGGCTGCTATTATGCATTTCTGGCCAACTCCCATATGCACCTAGTCTGCCCTGTTGTGTGAGGGTTTCTATTACATCCATGTTTTTTACTGCCATTTTTTATCTGCTTGTTTGTAAATACCGTATATACTCGAGTATAAGCTGACCCCCCTAATTTTACCACAAAAAAACTGGGAAAACTTATTGACTCGAGTATAAGCCTAGGGTGGAAAATGAGGCAGCTACTGGTAAATTTCAAAAATAAAAATAGATACCAATAAAAGTAAAATTAAAGTAGGTTAAATGTTTTTGAATAGCCATATTGAATCAGGAGCACAATATAATGCTCCATACAGTTCATGATGGCCCCATAAGATGCTCCATGCAAAATATGCCCCATATAATGCTGCACAAAGGTTAATAATGGCCTCATGAGATGCTCCATAGAATATGACACATATGCTGCTCCATAAAGGTTATGGCCCCATAAGATGCTCCATATATTATGCCCCCATATGCTGCCCCATATATTATGCCCCATATGCTGCCCATATATTATGCCATATGCTGCCCTATATTATGCCCATATGCTGCCTATTATGCCCATAAGATGCTCCATTATTAGTCCCATATATTATGCCCCATATGCTGCCCCATATATTATGCCCCATATGCTGCCCTATATATTATGCCCCATAAGATGCTCCATATATTATGTCCCATATGCTGCCCCATATATTATGCCCCATATGCTGCCCTATATATTATGCCCCATAAGATGCTCCATATATTATGTCCCATATGCTGCCCTATTATATTATGCCCCATATATTATGTCCCATATATTATGCCCCATATGCTGCCCTATATATTATGCCCCATAAGATGCTCCATATATTATGTCCCATATGCTGCCCTATATATTATGCCCCATAAGATGCTCCATATATTATGTCCCATATATTATGCCCCATATATTATGCCCCATATGCTGCCCTATATATTATGCCCCATAAGATGCTCCATATATTATGTCCCATATGCTGCCCCATATATTATGCCCCATATGCTGCCCTATATATTATGCCCCATAAGATGCTCCATATATTATGTCCCATATGCTGCCCTATATATTATGCCCCATAAGATGCTCCATATATTATGTCCCATATATTATGCCCCATATGCTGCCCCATATATTATGCCCATTATGCTGCCCTATATATTATGCCCCATAAGATGCTCCATATATTATGTCCCATATGCTGCCCTATATATTATGCCCCATAAGATGCTCCATATATTATGTCCCATATATTATGCCCCATATGCTGCCCCATATATTATGCCCCATATGCTGCCCTATATATTATGCCCCATAAGATGCTCCATATATTATGTCCCATATGCTGCCCCATATATTATGTCCCATAAGATGCTCCATAGATTATGCCCCGTATGCTGCTGCAAATAATAATAATAAAAAAAAAGACACTCACCTCTCGTCGCTGGGGGCCAGGTGCTGGTGTCCTGAGCAGCACCAGCGCGCTTTTAGGGACAGATGCTGGTGTCACCACTGGCTCAGGCCCCGGCACCTGAGATATTCACCTGTCCCCGGTCCACCGCTACACGCCGCTGTCTTCCGGGTCCTCTGTCAGTGAATGCTCAGGCAGAGGGCGCAGAGCGCACTAACCACGTCATCACGCCCTATGACCTGAACATTCACAGCCAGAGGACTGCGAGGACAGAGCGGTGCACAGCAGTGGAACGGGGACAGGTGAATATCGCTTATACTCGCCCCCTCCTGGCGCGGTCTCTGTAGCCCCTGCTCTTCTCCCACGGTCTCCGGTAGCTATTTCTATCTTCAGCGGTCACGTGGTACCGCTCATTAAAGTCATGAATATGCGCATATAAATGACTTTAATGAGCGGTACCATGTGACCGTTGAACACAGGCGCCGGAGACCATGGGAGAAGCAGGGGGACTGCAGCGACGCACCAGGAAGGGGTAAGTATATATGACAGCTGCGCTTCCCCTCCACAGCCAACCCCCTGGTATATGACTCGAGTGTAAGCCGAGAGGGGGACTTTCAGCCCTAAAAAAAGGGCTGAAAATCTCTGCTTATACTCGAGTATACACGGCATATCAATAAAGTTTTGTATATGTTTTTTCACCTAATTATTTGCTAGTTGTCTTTTGTTGGAATTTTATTCCTTCCCCCTTTTTATCACTTTTTGTGACAATTGGCTTTATTTACATTTCTATCTCAACGCATCTGATCAATTTTGATCATTTTTTTAATTCTAATTCTAATTCTATTGTTTGGAATTTATTTCTTCTATGTCATCCATTGCTGACATATTGATATATTGATATTCAGATGTCTGTTATATATTTTTACATCATCTGTGATTGGTAGTTCATCTCATAAATATCCCCCAGGTTCCTATTTCACATTATACAAGCCCCCGGAAGAAGGCTAGCTCCGAAACTCGCGTAGGGACCCTGGCAGCACGCTCTATATAGGTAATTTCTGCCCTATCTAGCCTTATCCTTTTGCACTATGGCACTTTATTTGCTAATGGACATTGTCTAGCCCTATTTTTCTTTCTGTCAGTCTTTATTTGCACAGTGGCACTTTTTCTTATCAATGTTAGAAATACTGTTGATCTTTTTATATCTTAATTACTTTACATATGAATACTATTCATTGTTATATTTGGCACTTCAGCACTTTTGTTTTTTATCAGCACCTTGTGATTTTTAATAGAATATGGGCTTTGCTTTTATTGGCAATGTGCATTTGGGATACTTTATGCAGATCTTGTGGCATTTCATTATTTTATTATATATTTCTTTGTGCTCCAGTAATTTTATTCAGCTCTATACCGATTTTTTAAAATTATTTACCTAAATAAAATAAATTTTTTATATTACTTCTTGTTACCTTGTCTTTGTACCACATTTTTTTTGTAGGATCATATTGTTGTTTGTGCTTGACTATTTTTATACAATTGGTACATCTTTTAATAGAGTTTAGGATAGATTGGAGGGGCACAATAGTGTTAGAAGGGAGGCCACGGAGCAGGAGGTTGAAGTAGTCGAGGCGGGAGATGATTAGGGAATGCACTAGCATTTTTGAAGATTCTTGATTAAGGAATGTACAGATGAGAGAACTATTTTTGAGTTGGAGCAACAGGAAGTGGAAAGGGCTTGGCTATGTAGTGTGAAGCAGAGATCAGAGTCAAGGGTTACTCCGAGGCAGTGAGCTTGCAGGACTGGGAAGAGTGAGCAGTCACTGACTTTGATTGATAGGTCTTATTAGTACTGTACACATGCTGTGTGGCATGATAAAAGATCTCTTATCGATGCACCACAGAGCAATAATGCCTACTACTGTGACCCCTTATGTGGAGCCCAGCTGCGACTGGATCCATATCTTCCAGAAGGGTGCACTGAAAGAATATACCACTAGAGGTCATTATGCACCTTCACACACGTTCATCTTATCCCAAAGACTACCAGAGGGAGCTGTTTTAGACATATAAAAGAAGCTGACACAGACCAAGTTCAGTTCAGTGCAGCCATCTCAGAGAGTGCAGTGATCTCAGAGAGCTCAGTCAGTCTGCAGAAAGGGAAGTGCAGAGCTGAGGTTAGAGAGGCTGCAGAGCTATTCAGTTCAAGAGCAAGTGGAGTCTAGTAGAGAGTGGAAGAGAAATCACTCCAGCCTAGTCAGAGCTGAATCTAGGAGTGTAGCTCAGTGAGAAAGTGAGAAAGCGTGCCGACGCTTAGAGAGCGGCGAAGAGGCAGCCCACCAACTGCCAGTGTGTGATCGTGTGAGGATCCGGGTAGGCCGAAGGCGAGTGGAGAGTTAATGAGACAAAGGAGCCTTAATAGCTTACCTCAGCAAGTATGACCGGACACCGGGGTCCGAGCCTATAGGGATCTCCACGACCCATTAGGAGAACACCGGAGTTCCTGGAGGACTACAAGTCCCAGGAGTACCACAGAGCTGATACGTAGCAGGATCAGGAGGACGGAGTCCAGCAGTGCACTGCAAATAAAGAGTGTACTTCAAGAAGAGGTCCAACCACAAGGTCAGCCAGGTGCAAGACGGAGACCAAGTTAGACCTAGCTACAAGCAGGTCAGGACTTTATCACATAAAGGCAAGGAACAGGAGGCCACACACCTACTCAGTGGAGGAATCTGGATGTGCACCCTTCACCCTACAGTGCTCCGGGGAGTGCCTGCAACATCTTCAGTAAAGGTACCAAAGTGACTTATGTGTGTGTCTCCCTTATTACTCCTGACTGCCGGGTCCCCGTCTGACCTGCATCCCCACACATCTATCTGCCCTGGAGAACTCAGCCTTACTTGTGGAAGGCTTAACATCTAGCTGCACAATATTAACCCTTCAGTGGATCTGCACAGCAGCGCTGGTCATCCTGACCAGGCACCACAAGTGGCGTCACGAATTCCCCATACCAATATTCAATTCACCAGTAAATATCCCCCATTTCAGTGAGCCCCAGGGCCACGGACCGAGCCGCGTGCTGCCCGTGATATCCCCCATAGAAGTTGACGGGCTCGGTGCCGAGTACCCCACGGCCCTGGCGGGTGGCTCACTTACATAGTACTAATGCCCACATGCTGCCCTCTAGATGGTAAAATTGTCCTCTAGAAAATATAAATGCCCTCTCTGAGTGCCCACCAAAGTATTAGTGTCCACATTTTGGGTCCTAAAAGAAATGACTCATTTGTACCCCTTTAATGGTTATAATACCGAGTGCCACTATAATGTAATAACACCTCTTTAATAGTACCTATCAGCAATCCGTGCCTGTTTATAATTAATAACAAAGTGGGCAGGGCCAGATTAGTGAATTTTCTAAATATAAGTTACTAGCTGAAGAGCTCGGCGCTGCCCGGGCACAGTAACTAACTATGGTTAGTTATAACAAATTATAATGATTATAAATATAAAGCTGTGTAGAGCCCCTCCCACTCCACATAGCCACACTCACTATAATATCCCACATAATCCCATCAGCCAGAGCCACCGGACTACTACCACTAATTGTCATGTATAGTGTACAGTTCCTATAGCGTCTTGTGCTTGTGTTCCGACCACGCACCACAATTGTGGATACCAGGGCTATGGGGTGCTCGGAGCCGAGCCCATGGAAATCTATGGGAGTTGTCACTGGTAGCGGTGGCTCGGTCCGTGGCCCTGGCGGTCGTGCAATGGGGGATATTTACAGGGGATTATTAGGTAGGTAGTTCGTGACGCCACCTGTGGTTTCTGGTAATTGTACCAGCGCTGCAGTAAGGGTCTTCACAGGGGATGTTATGGGGCAGCTTGGTGGTAAGTCTCCCACAGGTGAGACTGGTCCCTGGAAGTCTATGGTGGAGATGATGCAGGGTGTAGTAATAATTCAGTCACACACAAGGTAGCTCCTTTTCATACCTTTTACTGATGATGGTTCAAGCAGATCCCGGGGAGCTGGTCGGGGTGGAGAGTGCACATTCCGGTAACAGCTGAGCAGGTTAGAGGCCTCCTTTACTCCATATACATGTGAATCCAACTTGCCTGAAGCGAAGTTAATTCTGAATCCCCAGCTTCCTCTATAGCTGTACTGCCCGGCCAACGTTGTGGTGGAGCCTTCTAAGTGATGAAACTAAGTCCTTACTTTTGTCGTGCACTTGACTCAAAGTCCCTGTTCCACCTGACTCCGGTTACGTATTGACACTTTGGGCTGCTCTCTGCGACCTGTAGTCCAGATGCCTCCGGTTTTCTTGTTACTATGCCTGAAACAGTAGCAACGCTTCGGACCCCGGTGTCCGGCAATTTAGTGCAGGCAATCCAATACCTAAAGCACTTCTCTATCTTCTCCACTGTGCCCTTCGCCCTGCTTTCCGCTCTTAACATAAACACTGGTGGCTTTTGTGGAATAATGTCAGCTTCATCCAGAGCTCGCTGCACAGCTCTCAGTTTCCTCCAAAGTCCACACAGGACCGAGACTGAATGGCTGCTCTGTCCTTGAGACAGAAGCTAACAGGCTGAACTCCACTGAACACTAAGCTCCACACAGACTGATCTTATCTCAGACAGGAAACTATCCAAGGGATGACTCACTCCTGAGCCTCCCGGAGCTAACTGACTGAACTGCACTGTCCGAAGACAGGAAACAGACTCCCTCCTGCCACATGTCACTCACCCTTATAACTCAGATGGGTGTGTCTAAAAGTGTGAGTGACAGTGAATGCATATCAAGCTTTGCTGTTACCTTTCTGTGCACTCTCCTGGACTTTTATGTGTGCCTGCGTAGCTGGGCTACACATCCCCATTGGTAAAACACAGCACTCCCGGGCTGTAAAAGACAAAAAGAACATTTTGTTTTGCATTAACATAACAACATCATAACTCTTCCCATCCGGGAGGTACGAATTCGTGAACGTTACAATTTGTACAATGAAGAATACAAAAGTATCAAAATATCAAACATTCTCATATATACAAGATACTTGTGGAGGACCCGCACCAAAAACCTCCCACGTGGGTCCTGGGTGGGCTGCAGGACTTCTGACTGCAGACCTCACTCTAGGCCCACCATACGGATTTTTCTTCAGAGGTAGATTTTGTAATGGTTCCATGTAAAACCAAGATAATGCACCGAAGCGCAACTATTTACAAGGATAAGTTCTGGGCTGGCACAGTCCTCAGCCTCTCAGTCCATGACATAATAAAAGACACATATTGGTAACTTCTGAAACTCACATTATACTTTAACTTTCATATTCACATTATACTTCTCACGGTATTTACCCAACCAGGGTATACTATGCAAAAACTATGCAAAATAGGTAAACATCATCTTTCTTAACTTTTCTTTCTGGTACCCAGCCGGGTATTCTATTCCATATATCAAACATCAGTATACAATAATACTAAAGTGCAAAAATGGCAATTTATGTAAACATTACATACATTTCAAGTGCAATTATGCGAACTTTCCTTCTCAACTTTATACATGCTTCAATACGGTAAACCCCTGTCTGGGTCCTACCGGTCTTCACATTTTCTTGCAGACTTCAATTACGTCTTCCACCCCGGGGGCTGGAACCACGTGATGCTCTTTAGAGCGCATTACAAACAGGTCGTGACCTGCTATCAATGTCTGGGTCGCTACAGTCCTTGTGCGAACCGCTAGGGGCACGCCGGGTGCTTCCTCTTTGTGAGACGCCGATTGCGTCGCTTCAGGTGCCACAACATTTTGCGATACTAATTTGGTCGCAGTTTGCGGTTTAGGCGGCAGCGCTGGCTGAGACCTGGGCTGCTGTACAGATTGCGACTTGGTTTGCGTTGAGTAAGCAGGAGGCGATGCCGATTGCGACATAGATTGCGATGGGCCTGCAGGGGGCGATGCTGGAGTACGGCCTGGTGCTGTGGGCGCTCGAGACGGGGACGCTTCGGTAGTGTTCACGTTACCGGCGTCGGGGACGGGGTCACTGACGATGGACACATTGAGGGCATACCAGCCCTTTAAACCCCAGTGCCTTGTATAGCTCACTATGTCCCCATTTATTAGGTCCCTACCCGGATGACCGATGGGCAGGTGGGACTCTACGTCCCGGCGGCTCACAAATACCCCCGGATAGAGTCCTGGTTCCCGGATGAAACCCCAGCCCTTGCGGAGCTGGAATTCTACCACGCACCCCTGCCGCCGCGGTTCCCTTCGGGTACCTTTGTCGTTGCGGACCATCTCCTTGTCAGCGACCAACTGCTCATACTGCCGTTGTCGGTTCCGCTGCACCTCCCGCTCTTCCTCCTGCCGGCGTCGCTGCTCCTCTTCACGACACTGCATCTCTCTTTCCCACTGGACGGCATAGGTGACGTCATCAATACGCTCCATCTCGTCCCAGTTGACTTCCGGCAACGATGGACAGGAACCCTCCGGTGTCCCCGCCGGGGAACGGCAATCCGCTGCGGCCTCCTGCCCTGGCTGGCCCTCAGGAACGGGCAGGACCTCCTCAGCCTCCTTCGCCTCCACTGCTCCATCGGTGGGATCAGGTACAGCACTTTCGGTGGTCGCCTCCGGTCGTCCCTCAGCCTTTCGCATCAGGGCCTTTGGATAATCCAGTGGTAGAGGGGTATCAAGAGACGGTATTTCACTTGTGGGAGAGAACACTGCGTCCCACAGCAGCCGCTGTGTCCGGGCATGCCAGTGTCTCTCCGTCTCTTGTAGATCTGCACGATTCTGCAGCTTCTTCTTCAGCTCTGCGTTCTCCCTCCGCAGCTCCATCATGGCGGGGTCGGTGTCCTGATCTGGGGACAGCTCCGGCACAGGCAGACAATCTTCCGGTACTGGGCACAGATTCTCCTGTCCTTCCGCCATCTCGTCCCAAGCCCGACTGTGGTATCCCACAGGAACATTCTGGTCCTTTCCGTGGAGGCGGGCTTTGCGTCTCCTCCTCTTCGCATAGAGGATGAAGAGGAGGCGTATTTCCTTTGCAGTGGGGCTGGACCGCACATTGTAGTAGGCCTTGGAGAGGGCGGCCATAACTTTCGCGCTTCAGGGGGGTACACGCCCACGAATGTACGCCCACCTTCTTCACCAGCGCCTCAGGGCGCCAACTTGGCGGCAAAATGGCGGTATTTTGGCGCCAATAGTGACATACAGCAAACAGTTCAATTTAGGCACACAGGGCTTACGATCTTATAAGTTTCGCATCCTGTTCGTGACGCCAAATTTAATTGACTCGCACCACAATTGTGGATACCAGGGCTATGGGGTACTCGGAGCCGAGCCCATGGAAATCTATGGGAGTTGTCACTGGTAGCGGTGGCTCGGTCCGTGGCCCTGGCGGTCGTGCAATGGGGGATATTTACAGGGGATTATTAGGTAGGTAGTTCGTGACGCCACCTGTGGTTTCTGGTAATTGTACCAGCGCTGCAGTAAGGGTCTTCACAGGGGATGTTATGGGGCAGCTTGGTGGTAAGTCTCCCACAGGTGAGACTGGTCCCTGGAAGTCTATGGTGGAGATGATGCAGGGTGTAGTAATAATTCAGTCACACACAAGGTAGCTCCTTTTCATACCTTTTACTGATGATGGTTCAAGCAGATCCCGGGGAGCTGGTCGGGGTGGAGTGCACATTCCGGTAACAGCTGAGCAGGTTAGAGGCCTCCTTTACTCCATATACATGTGAATCCAACTTGCTTGAAGCGAAGTTAATTCTGAATCCCCAGCTTCCTCTATAGCTGTACTGCCCGGCCAACGTTGTGGTGGAGCCTTCTAAGTGATGAAACTAAGTCCTTACTTTTGTTGTGCACTTGACTCAAAGTCCCTGTTCCACCTGACTCCGGTTACGTATTGACACTTTGGGCTGCTCTCTGCGACCTGTAGTCCAGATGCCTCCGGTTTTCTTGTTACTATGCCTGAAACAGTAGCAACGCTTCGGACCCCGGTGTCCGGCAATTTAGTGCAGGCAATCCAATACCTAAAGCACTTCTCTATCTTCTCCACTGTGCCCTTCGCCCTGCTTTCCGCTCTTAACATAAACACTGGTGGCTTTTGTGGAATAATGTCAGCTTCATCCAGAGCTCGCTGCACAGCTCTCAGTTTCCTCCAAAGTCCACACAGGACCGAGACTGAATGGCTGCTCTGTCCTTGAGACAGAAGCTAACAGGCTGAACTCCACTGAACACTAAGCTCCACACAGACTGATCTTATCTCAGACAGGAAACTATCCAAGGGATGACTCACTCCTGAGCCTCCCGGAGCTAACTGACTGAACTGCACTGTCCGAAGACAGGAAACAGACTCCCTCCTGCCACATGTCACTCCCCCTTATAACTCAGATGGTGTGTGTCTAAAAGTGTGAGTGACAGTGAATGCATATCAAGCTTTGCTGTTACCTTTCTGTGCACTCTCCTGGACTTTTATGTGTGCCTGCGTAGCTGGGCTACACACTTGGGTGCGAGGAAAACACAGGAGACATAGGTTGAAATGAAATGACTTGTATTACTTCATACAAGCATGCTGAAAAGTTCACACAGTTTGCAGGAACAGCGACAGGAGACACAGCAGGCCAGAGTAACTTCAAGCACTACAATAAATCTCTAAAGCAGGTTCAGGATCTCTTCTCTGTACCGTAATTCCTCTGCAAACATGGATTCACCAAACAGCAGGTTTCCAGAGTCCAAAAGTGTTCCAAGGTTCCTCAGTAGGAAATAGCTGGAGTACAAGTCCAAGGCTTCCAGGAGTCAGGTCACAGACTGACTGAGGCTTGATTCAGGAGCACTGATTGTTCAGCTGAGGCTGCTTAAGAAGCAAGAGGGAAGAATCACGGCGGGAACATGAAAACTGGAAACTCCATATTAACTGAGGGCAAGAGCTGCAGAAAGACAGAAAGCAAAATGGCCGACGGAAAACTGAGTTTCAAGGAACATGTCAACAGAGACAAAGAACCTTACATTACTCCCCCTTAGGGACAACCTCTGGATGACCTCAGACCAGGCTTGTCAGGGTACCTCTGATGAAACTGGCGGAGCAGGCGAGGAGCATTTACATTATTGACTGGTTCCCATGAGTTGTCCTCCACTGGGTAGCCCTGCCATTTAATCAAATATTGCAACTGATTTCTGTACAACCTGGAATCTAGAATCCTTTCCACCATAAATTCTTCCTGACCATCGACCAGCACTGGGTCAGGGCAAGGAGAAGAACGTCCAGGAAACGTATTGGGTGTTGCAGCCTTTAGTAGGGATACATGAAAGACAGGGTGGATTCTCATAGTTCTGGGCAGTTGAAGACGACAAGCAACAGCACTTATAATCTTATTGATCTTATAAGGTCCAATGTACTTATGTCCCAATTTAGACGATGGAATCTTTAATTTAAGATTTCTGGTTGACAGCCAGACCAAATCTCCTACCTTGAAAGCTGGTGCAGGTTTACGAAATTTATCTGCTGCTTTCTTGTACCTTTCCTGAGCCAATTCTAGATTTTCCTTTAGAAGATCCATATTCTTTTGTAAAGAAGTGATTCTTTCAGCCACTGCCGGCAAGGGCGTATCTATGGGAAATCGAGGAAGAATGTTAGGATGATAACCTAGATTGGAGTAAAAAGGAGACTGCTTAGTGGAGGCGCTCTGAGAGTTGTTATAAGGAAACTCAGCCAGTGGAAGTAAATCCACCCAATCATCCTGTAGGTGGCAGATAAAACAGCGGAGATACTGCTCCAGGGTCTGATTGGTTCGTTCTGTCTGTCCATTAGTCTGGGGATGAAAAGCAGAAGAAAGGTTTACTTTAATGTCCAATGCTGCACAGAAATTTTGCCAAAACCTTGAAGTGAATTGCACCCCTCGATCCGAAATGACCTCATCCGGTACTCCATGTAAGCGAAACACATTCTTAATCATCAAGTCTGATGTCTGTTTTGCAGTGGGTAAGCCGACACAAGGGATAAAATGAGCTGCCTTTGTTAGACGGTCAACCACCACTAGAATGGTGTTCTTCCCTTGAGAAGTTGGTAACTCCACAATGAAGTCCATAGAAATGGATCCCCACGGGCGGGACGGGGTGGGAAGAGGTTGCAACAGACCAGTTGGTGAGGAGCGAGGTGTTTTGCATCTTGCACAGACTTCACATGAAGTGACATAGTTTAAGACATCTTTCCTGTAAGTGGGCCACCAAAAGAAACGAGAAAGAAATTCTTGTGTCTTTAGAATTCCCCTATGCCCGGCTATCTTGGAATCGTGGATGAGTTGCAATACTCTCAATCTGACTGTTTCAGGTATATACAGACGTTGTCCCTGAATCCACACACCATTCTTAAAGACAAGACTTACGTCCCTTGGGGGTTGAGCCAACAAAGAATCCGCATGGTATGCTTCCTTGATGTCCTTAAGTAGGTCTTGATTATGAATCACTCCCAGGAATCTAGAGTCAGGAAGAATAGTCTTAGGAGGAGTAAGTGGACGTGTCTCTGCTGAATGAATCCTAGAGAGTGCATCAGCCTTTCCATTGCGCGATCCTGGTCTATAAGAAATGACAAAATTAAATTGGTTTAGGAAAAGGTTCCAGCGAGCCTGGCGAGGAGTCAGGCACTTAGCCGACCTGATAAATTCAAGGTTACGATGGTCTGTCAGGACGACTATTTGCTGTGCAGCTCCCTGAAGAAGGTGTCTCCATTCCTTGAAGGCGGCAATAATGGCCAACAATTCTCTATTGCCCACATCGTAGTTCCTCTCAGCCGAAGACAACTGCTGGGAAAAGAAGGCACAGGGATGCAAGACATTCTTCTCACCTGTTCTCTGAGAGAGTATAGCTCCAACGGCACAGTCTGAAGCATCCATCTCTATTATGAAGGCAAGCTCGGGGTTGGGATGTACTAAGATAGGTGCGGTGGTAAATTTATCCTTTAAACAGGAAAATGCTTCCTGAGCTTGCGGGGTCCAGGAGAACCTAGACTGTTTCCGGGTAAGTTGGGTGATAGGTGACACTACCTCAGAAAAATTCTTAATGAAACGTCTATAGAAGTTGGCAAACCCGATGAAACGCTGCACCTCCTTCACATTTCTAGGAATTGGCCAATCCTTGATGGCTTGGGTCTTGCTTCCATCCATACTAATCCCTTGAGTAGATAGTACATACCCCAGAAATTGAATTTCGGTCCTATGGAATTCACATTTTTCAAGATTGATGTAGAGATGGTTTTGTCTTAGGCGTTTTAAGACCATTCTCACATGTCCATGATGTTCCTCTGTGGAGTTAGAAAAAATTAGAATATCATCCAGATAAATCACCACAAATGTATCTAGGAGATCCTGAAGATATCATTCACGAAGTGTTGGAAAGTGGCTGGGGCAGTACTCAGACCAAAAGGCATAACTAGATATTCAAAGTGTCCATAGCGTGACCTGAAAGCAGTCTTCCATTCATCCCAGTTCTAATACGGACCAAGTTATAGGCCCCACGGAGATCCAGTTTAGAGAAAATTTTGGCATGCCGCACTCTCTCCAACAATTCAGGGATTAAAGGCAATGGATAACGGTTTCTAATAGTAACCTTATTGAGTTCCCTATAGTCTATGCAGGGTCTCAGAGATCCATCTTTCTTCTTCACAAAGAAGATGGGTGCACCTGCGGGAGATGAAGAGGGGCGTATGAAGCCCTTGGCTAAATTTTGTCTATATAATCCTTCAAAGCTTTTAGCTCGGGCCCCGCTAGGGGGTAGATCTTACCAAAAGGTATCTCGGCTCCAGGCAATAATTCAATTGGACAATCATATGGACGGTGAGGAGGAAGCTGATCAGCGTTCTTCTTGTCACATAAATCCACATAGTCCTGGTATACAGCTGGTAGTTCAGGGACTGACATGGTTCCTTTAGGAACAGAGCAAGCTGAAACTCCTTGACTCATCTGTTTCTCCGGAAAGTGTAATTCCTTGGTCTCCCAGTTAATCGTAGGATTCTGCGCCTGCAGCCATGGTAGCCCTAGAATAATGGGAAAGTGGGGAGAAGAGATAAGCATAAAAGACATTTTCTCCTGATGATCTTTACCCATAAGGACCCTCAAAGGCTCTGTTTCTTGATCCACTGGTCCAGAAGTCAGTAGAGAGCCATCCACAGTCTCCATCTGTACTGGAGTAGCCTTCTTCACTGAACGTATCCCCTGTTTCAGAGCAAAGGAGATATCCATAAAATTTCCACTTGCTCCTGAGTCGATCATAGCAGAGCTAGACACCCAGACTGAGTCCACCCAGAGTTTGATGGAAAGGAAGCAATGAGAATTGTTTCTTTTACAATTCAGCTGGGACACCGCTGAGGAAACTTGAAAAATTGCAGCGTTTATACCGTCATCGTCCCCAGAACTAACAGAGTTTAAGTCCGAGAAATCAAGATCTCTTGCAGCAGATCTCTCTGGAGCCTGAGGCTCGGACATGACAGAGCTCCTCTCGCAACACTCACAGTGAATGACTGCTGCAGTAGTCTTACGAGAACGGCTGGGGCAGTTTATAATGAAGTGCCCTGACTTACCACAGTAGAAACATAGATTTTCCTTTATACGATGTTCTTTGCGTGCATCACTAACCCGTCTTTGTAAAGAGTCCACCTGCATGGGTTCAGGTTCTGGTTCCCTTGTGATCCTACTCAAAGGTTCCTTAGCTGAGGAGGGAGGTAGTAAAAGGTTAGTGCGATTATTTTCGAACCATCTCTCTTGTCTGCGTTCAGTCAGACGAGCATCAATACGGATACAATAGTTAATAAAGTCACCTAACGCAGTGGGAGGGTCGGCACGAGCAAGTTCATACTTAATCAGTGGAGACAACCCTTTCCGAAAAATAGATTTTTTAGCGGAAGTGTCCCAAGTGGTATCAAGAGCCCATCTCCTGAAATCCAGGGCATATTCGGCTACTGAACACTTACCTTGGCGCAAAGTTAACATGGCTGCTTCAGCTGTTGCACCTCGATTGGGGTCATCAAACACCTGCCCCATGGCTGAAATAAAAGCATCAAGGTGATTCAAACAATCATCCTCAGTCTCAATCAGAGGGTTTGCCCACATCAAAGCCTTATTGGTAAGCAACATGATTATAGTAAGCACTTTGGATCGTTCAGTGGGAAATTGTGAAGCATGTGCAGAGAAAAATAAATTGCATTGATTAATAAATCCCCTGAATTTCTCACGTTCACCGCCAAAACGAAAAGGAGGTAATTTGGGGATCCCAGAACTTGGGGTTATGACAGGAGCCTGGGCTCGTTCCTCTAGAGCCTCAATCCTGGCTCGCAATTCCTGGGTAGTCTGTCCAAACACTTGCAAATTATGATTAGTGAGGTCCTGTAGGCTTGCAAAACGGGTTTTTAAAGTCTGTACATCTGAAAGGATTGTATCAGTCACTCCGCAAAGTTCCTTTATGCGGGCCTCCATCTTCCAGATCTTTTAAGGCAGAAGTGCTGGAAGGAGAAGAGGAAAGGAAAAAAAAAAAAAAAAACAATAGTGTTTACCTGTGGTAACACTCCAGAGTAAAATTTTAAGGGAATGCGCTCACCTGGAATGGTTGTGAGAAGTCACAACCACTGTCATCACATAAGGTATTAAACGGACATCTGATATCCACAGTCACAGCAGACACGGCTTTCCCAGACCCAGCAGACACTAAACATTGGCTCCTGAATCTTGTCATGTATAGTGTACAGTTCCTATAGCGTCTTGTGCTTGGGTGTGAGGAAAACACAGGAGACATAGGTTGAAATGAAATGACTTGTATTACTTCATACAAGCATGCTGAAAAGTTCACACAATTTGCAGGAACAGCGACAGGAGACACAGCAGGCTAGAGTAACTTCAAGCACTACAATAAATCTCCAAAGCAGGTTCAGGATCTCTTCTCTGTACCGTAATTCCTCTGCAAACATGGATTCACCAAACAGCAGGTTTCCAGAGTCCAAAAGTGTTCCAAGGTTCCTCAGTAGGGAATAGCTGGAGTACAAGTCCAAGGCTTCCAGGAGTCAGGTCACAGACTGACTGAGGCTTGATTCAGGAGCACTGATTGTTCAGCTGAGGCTGCTTAAGAAGCAAGAGGGAAGAATCAGGGCGGGAACATGAAAACTGGAAACTCCATATTAATTTGAGGGCAAGAGCTGCAGAAAGCAGAAAGCAAAATGGCCGACGGAAAACTGAGTTTCAAGGAACATGTCAACAGAGACAAAGAACCTTACACTAATATCCCACATCATCCCGTCAGCCAGAGCCACCGGACTACTAATATCCCACATCATCCCGTCAGCCAGAGCCACCAGACTACTACCCCTAATATCCCACATCATCCCATCAGCCAGAGACACCAGACTACTAATATCCCACATCATCCGTCACAGCCGCCAGACTACTACTCCTAATATCCCACATCATCCGTCAGTCAGAGCCACTGGACTACTAATATCCCACATAATCCCGTCAGCCAGAGCCACCGGACTATTAATATCCCAAATCATCCCGTCAGAGCCACCGGACTACTAATATCCCACATCAACCCGTCAGCCAGAGCCACCGGACTACTAATATCCCACATCATCCCATCAGCCAGAGCTACCGGACTACTACCCCTAATATCCCGCATCAACCCGTCAGCCAGAGCCACCATACTACTAATATCTCACATCATCCCGTCAGCCAAAGCCACCGGACTACTAATATCCCAAATCATCCCGTCAGCCAGAGCCACCGGACTACTAATATCCCAAATCATCCCGTTAGCCAGAGCCACCAGACTACTCCCCCTAATATCCCACATCATCCCGTCAGCAAAAGCTACCGGACTACTAATATCCCACATCATCCCGTCAGCCAGAGCCACCAGACTACTACCACTAATATCCCACATCATCCCATCAGCCAGAGCCACCAGACTATTACCCCTAATAATACACATCATCCCGTCACAGCCGCCACACTACTACCCCTAATATACCACATGATCCCGTCAGCCAGAGCCACCGGACTACTACCCTAATATCCCATATCATCCTGTCAGCCAGAGTCACCGGACTAGTCTCCCTAATATCAAACATCATCCCGTCAGCCTGGGGTCAGAATCAGAGCGCAGAGTGGATTTGCCCTGACTTCCATACCAATGATTACTTTAATAGAAGCCTGGGGTGAGAATCAGAGCGCTGAGGGATTTGCCCTAACTTCCATACCGGAAATCCCTTTAAGAGAGGCCTGGGGTCAGTACCAAAGTGCAGAGTGGATTTGCCCTCACTTCCGTATCGGGGATCCCTTTAAGAGGGGCATGGGGTCAGAACCAGAGCACTTAGTGGAATTGCCCTAACTTCCATACCATTGATCCCTTTAAGAGGCCCTGGAGTCAGAACCACAGGGCTGAGTGGAATGGTCCTAAACTTCCATACTGGGGATCCCTTTAAGAGAGGACTGGGGTCAAAACCAAAGCGCTGGATGGATTTGCCCTGACTTCCATACCAATTATCCCTTTAATAGAGGCCTGGGGTTAGTAGAGAATTTGAAGGCAATTGCCCTGACTTCCATACCGGGGAGCCCTTTAAGAGAGGCCTGGGGTCAGTACCAAAGCGCAGGATGGATTTGCCCTGACTTCCATACCAATGATCCCTTTAAGAGAAGCCTGGGGTGAGAATCAGAGCGCTGAGGGATTTGCCCTCACTTCCATACCGGAGATCCCTTTAAGACAGGCTGGGGTCAGTACCAAAGGGCAGAGTGGATTTGCCCTAACTTCCATACTGGTGATCCCTTTAAGAGAGGCCTGGCATCAGAATCAGAGCGCAGAGTGGATTTGCCCTGACTTCCATACCAATGATCACTTTAATAGAAGCCTGGGGTGAGAATCAGAGCGCAGAGTGGATTTGCCCTCATTTCCGTACCGGGGATCCCTTTAAGAGGGAAGATATGCCTATGGGATGGATGATGTGTGATGGGGATATGGGCACGGGAGCGGGTGATTCATTTCTGTCATGTGCGCTCTGCTTCTGTCTGGGGGGCAGACAATGGCTGGGAGCTTATGTTCTCGCTGATGCGATTTCTCCCACCTGGTCAGTGCCAGCTGAGGTATTGTCGTGGAGTGAGAAAACTGTTGCTCATTGCAACCAATCACAGCTCAGTTTCTATTAAACAGCTCTGGTGAAATGAAAGATGCTTAGGGATTGGTTGCAAGGAAAACTGTTGCTCATAGCAACCAATCACAGCTCAGCTTCTTTTAAACAACTCTGGTTAAATGTAAGATACTCAGTGTTTGGTTGGTGATACACAGATACACACATTCAATTTTATATATATTGATTGTCAAAAGGATGGCTGTGAAGTCGGTAAGCCAAACCACCGACTCCGACCCACAGAACTGGTCACTACTGAGCATGTACATACAGTGCAGCACAGATTCATCTCACCTAAAGGCTAAGATCCTTAGCCTAAGGAACAGGACAGACATTTATAGGACATTTCCCTGACTCCGACCCCACAGCACTGGTCACTACTGAGCATGTACATACAGTGCAGCACAGATTCATTTCACCTAAAAGCCAAGATCCTTAGATCAGGAACAGAACAGACATTTATAGGACATTTCCCTGACTCCGACCCCACAGCACTGGTCACTACTGAGCATGTACATACAGTGCAGCACAGATACATTTCACCTAAAAGCCAAGATCCTTAGATCAGGAACAGGACAGACATTTATAGGACATTTCCCTGACTCCGACCCACAGCACTGGTCACTACTGAGCATGTACATACAGTGCAGCACAGATTAATCTCACCTAAAAGCCCAGATCCTGAGATAAGGAACAGAACAGACATTTATAGGACATTTCCCTGACTCCGACCCCACAGCACTGGTCACTACTGAGCATGTACATAAAGTGCAGCACAGATTCATCTCAACTAAAAGCCAGAGCCTTAGATCAGGAACAGACAGACATTTATAGGACATTTCCCTGACTCCGACCCACAGCACTGGTCACTACTGAGCATGTACATACAGTGCAGCAAGATTCATCTCACCTAAAAGCCAATCCTTAGATCAGGAACAGAACAGACATTTATAGGACATTTCCTGACTTCAACCCCACAGCACTGGTCACTACTGAGCATGTACATACAGTGCAGCAAAGATTCATCTCACCTAAAAGCCAATCCTTAGATCAGGAACAGAACAGACATTTATAGGACATTTCCTGACTCCGACCCACAGCACTGGTCACTACTGAGCATGTACATACAGTGCAGCACAGATTCATCTCACCTAAAAGCCAAGATCCTTAGTCAGGAACAGAACAGACATTTATAGGACATTTCCCTGACTCCTGACCCACAGCACTGGTCACTACTGAGCATGTACATACAGTGCAGCACAGATTCATCTCACCTAAAAGCCCAGATCTTAGATCAGGAACAGAACAGACATTTATAGGACATTTCCCTGACTCCGACCCACAGCACTGGTCACTACTGAGCATGTACATACAGTGCAGCACAGATTCATTTCACCTAAAAGCCAGATCCTTAGATCAGGAACGGGAACAGACATTTATAGGACATTTCCCTGACTCCGACCCCACGCACTGGTCACTACTGAGCATGTACATACAGTGCAGCACAGTTTTCTCACCTAAAGCCAGATCTTAGATCAGGAACAGGACAGACATTTATAGGACATTTCCCTGACTCCGACCCCACAGCACTGGTCACTACTGAGCATGTACATACAGTGCAGCACAGATTAATCTCACCTAAAGCCCAGATCCTGAGATCAGGAACAGAACAGACATTTATAGGACATTTCCCTGACTCCGACCCACAGCACTGGTCACTACTGAGAGTACATAAAGTGCAGCACAGATTCATCTCACCTAAAGGGCCCCAGAGCCTTAGATCAGGAAATGGACAGACATTTATAGGACATTTCCCTGACTCCGACCCCACAGCACTGGTCATACTGAGATAAGTACAATAAGGACATTTCCTGACTCACCCCACGCATGCCTTAGTAAAATGGCACAGATTCATTCCCTAACCATGCTACAGACGAATGAGAATTAAGGCATCCGATTCACCCCAAGCCTGGCATACTGACAGTAAAAGCAAGATTTATGACTTTCCTGCCGACCTAGACAGGTACAGGCATTATAGGCACCGATCCACCACACAGGTCACTAGCTTACATACAGTCAGACAATTATACAATCCCGACTTGACGGACGACACTTTATAGGAATTTCCCGACTCCACCACAGATGTCCCCTAAGCCATACAGTAGACAGAACTACAAAGCAATCCTGACCAACCAAAGACTTTATAGGAATTTCCGACTCCAGCCACAGATGTCACTAGCAGCTGATCAGGCAGACAGATTATCACCTACCGCCACAGACGGAGACTTATGACATTTCCCTATCGCCAACACTGCCTAAGCATTATCGGACAGCAACATTATGACTAAAACCGACCCTGATGGACAACAGCATTTAAGGACATCCGATTCACTACCACAGCCAGGTCATATCGGAAGACAAATAGACATTTCTACCTAACCCGACCTGATCAGTAAGACAAATATAGGACGATTCTCCCCAAAGCCCATCTAGACAGACTAAGACATTAAGGACGTTTGACTACTCACCCAAAGCTCAATCGCTTGACAAACAGCAAGAATTCATCTTACCTAAGCCTTAGCCAGAACAGAGACATTTATGACATTCCCATGACGCACCACAGCATGTCACTCACTAAAGTCAGTCCTAAGCACAGACATTCATAAGGCATTTCCTGATCCGAACAGACTGGACATTATGGAGTTCATACATGACCCACAGATTTCACTAAAGCCAGTCTACATTGACAGAACAGACATTTACAAACCCTGATCTAGACCACAGCAACGGTCATTAGGACAGTACAAATCAACAATTCATCTCCACTAAGGCCAGATACTAGATACGGAAACAGATTCATGACACTTAAAGGCCAGTCTGACCAGAACAGAGTACATTTAAGACATTCCATCTAACGGCAGCACAGATTCATTCACCTAAAAGCCAGATCCTTAATCACAAAAATTTATAGGCATTTCCTGACTCCAGGACCCACAACGGCTTTATGGCATTTCAGCCCACAGATTATTACTAAATGCAAATCTAGGCAGCAGACAGATTATAGACATTTACCTACTCACACCAGAGAGACATTTATAGATTTAATAGCTACAGAACAGATCCACTTAATGACTAGATTATACAGACAGATATACATTAAAGGCCATTCCTGACTCGACACAGACACTTATAGACATTCTATAGACCTCAGCACAGATTCATTCACCTAAAGCCAGATCTTAGATCAGGACAGAAGACTTATAGGACATTTCCTGACTACGAACCATTGACATTCCCTACTGCGATCCACATGGCACAGATTGATCACCTAAAGGCCATCTTAGATCAGAACAAGGCAGATTTAGATTTCACGATCACATTTAAGGACATTCTGATCGACACTGAGCACAGT
>JARQOD010000001.1:629145658-629217967 GCA_033576555.1 Oophaga sylvatica
TGTGGGGGGGGGGGTGTTTGGGGAAAACGGAGGGCTCAGAAAAAAAGTAATTTGGTTTTTTGGGAAAAAAACTTTGTGGGGGTCTGTTCGTTTTTCAGGCCCTGTGTGCTAAAATTAAACCTCCCCCACGTGACCCCCCTTTTTTGGGAAAAATCCCCCCAAAACAAAAAAGATCTTTGGTGACATTTGAACCCCCGTGCTTCCCCGGGAAAAATATAAGGCCAGACAAATTTAAAAAAAAAAAACTATTTTTTTCCACAAAAAAATTTTCTTTTAGCACAAATTTTTTTTTTTCAAGGGGGGAAAAAAAAAATTGGACCCCCAAAAATTGTTGTCCAATTTGTTGAGTACGCTTTTTACCCCAAAATGGGGGGGAAAAACCTATTTGGGGGCCCCGGGGAAACGGAAGGGAAGGGGCGCCAAAATTTTTTTTTTTTAAAAAACCAAAAAATTTGGGGGAATCGAGATTGGGGGAAAACGGTTTGGGACCCCCTGTTTAGTGAAAACCCCCCCAAATGACCCCCCCTTTTGAAACAGACCCCTAAGGAAATTTTGACTGTGGGGGCATTTTTTCCCCCCAAAAACTAAAACAAGTTTAAACTAGAGCGTAAAAAATTTAAAAAAAATCTTTTTTTCCCCCAAAATTTTTTTTCACCCAATTTTTTTTCCCGGGTAAAAGACCCCAAAAGTTTATTTCAAAATTTTTCCCCCGTATGTGATTTCCCCCTTGAGGGGTAAACCCTGTTTGGGTTTCGACAGAGTTGGGGGGAAGGGGAAAAGGGGCGCCCCCTTTCCCTTTTTTTTAACAGAATTGGTGGAGCCATGTCGGTTTGGGGAGGGCCCCCCCGTGCTTTAAAAAGTGAAACCCCCCCAAAGACATTTTTGGAAACTTTACCCTAAGGGCTTTTAATTTTTTGGGGCATTTGAAAACCCCCGGGGTTTCACTAAAAAATTTTTAAAGCCTAAAAATTTTTAAAAAAAAATCTTTTTTTTTCCAAAACAGATCTTTCGTCCCTTAAAATTTTTATTTTCTCAAAGGGTTTAAAGGATAAATTTTGGAAAAAAACCCCAAAAAATTTTTTCCCCAATTTTTTTCTGGTACGCCCAAAAAAATCTAAATTTTTTCTCTTGTAAAGGAAACCTACGTCGTGATTGGTTGGCCCCCGGGGGATGCGGGCCAAAACAGCGACAGGGCTCCGGGGCCCCCGGGAAATTGGCAGGATTTTTAAAAAGGGGGGCCACCACTATTGAGAGATCAAAGGGTTTTCGTGATCTCCCCGGGGAAAAGGGTAGTCTAAGCCCGCTATCGTCGGGAGATCGCGGGGGTAGTCTTGATCTCCCCCGGGAAAAAGGGGACGTCAGAAGCCACCCCAATCGTCATTTTCCCGTTTTCACCTTCCCTCGCTGCAACCTGTCCCGGGGGCTGCTTTTTTCCTGTTTCGGTTGAGTTACCCCTCTTTAAAGGGGTTTTTTTATATGGGGGGGGAACACCCCTTTGGCGTGGCGTCCCTTTTTTTATTAAAGAGCGGTACCACATGCCCCCTCCACAGAGGAAGAAGTGATGCGGGGGGGGGATGCAGCGGGGTGAGGGGGGTTAAAAATTTATGGGGGGGAGGGGGGGGCCCCGCAGGGTGGGAGCGAAGTTATGTATAAGGGTGGGGGGGTGGGGGCGGGGGATATATAAGGGGGGGGAGGGAAACCCCCTAATAGGGTGGGGGGGGGGGGGTGTAAATTTGGGTGGGAGGGGGGGGTGGAAACCCGTTAAAGGGGGGGGTGGGAGCGGGGCCATTTTATTGGATGGGGGGGTGGAGTGGGCCGTGTATTGGATGGGAGTGTGGGGGCGGGCGTGTATATTTGGGTGGGAGGGGGGAGGGAGCCTTTTTATAGGGGGGGGGGGGGGGAGGGGGATGTTTTGGATGGGAGGGTGGGGCGGACCCTGTATAAAAGGATGGGGGGTGGGTGGACCCCGGGGGATAGGGGGGGTGTGGGAGGGACCTGTATATAGGATGGGAGGGTGGAGTGGAGCCCCCTTATAGGGTGGGAGGGTGGGGCAGAGGGGTGATTTTAGGATGGGGGGGGGGGGGGCAGAGTCGTGTATATAGGATGGGAGGGTGGAGCAGGTGTGTAAATTTTTTTTGGGGGGTGGGAGCGGAGCTGTGTTTTTGGATGGGGGGGGGAAGCGAGGTGTATATTGGATGGGGGGGTGGGGAAAAAGGGGCGGTATATAGGATTGGAAGGGTGGAAAAAGGGGGCCCCGGGGTTTTTTTTGGGGGGGGGGTGGGGTGGAGCCTTTTTTGGATGGGGGGGTGGGAGGGAGCCATGTAAAATTTTGGATGGGGGGTGGGGCGACTTTTATATGGATGGGGGGGGGGGCAGCCCCCTATATAGGAGGGAGGGTGGGGCGGATCCGTGAAAGGGTGGGAGGGTGGGAGGGAGCCCCCAAAAAGGGGGGGGGGGGGAGGGAGCCCCCTTTTTGGGGGGGGGGGGAGGGAGCCCTTATCCCGGAAAGGGGGGGGGGGGCGGGGGGTGTAAAGGATGGGGGGTTTGGGGGGGGAGCCTGTATATAGGGTGGGGGGGGGGGGGGCCATGTTATAGGGGGTTTGGGGGTAGGAAACAGAGCATTATACGGATGGGGGGGGAGCGGGGATTTTACAGTTTGGGAGGGGGAGGGACCATTTTTTTGGATGATAGGGTGGGGCGGACCCCCTATATTGGGTGGGAAAGGGGGGGGGGAGCCATGTAAATAGGGTGGGAGGGTGGGAGCGGAGCGTGGGTATATGAGGGGGGTGGAGGGAACTAGTAATTTTTATGGGGGGGTTTTGGGGCAACGGTATATTGGGTGGAGGGTGGGCCCGGGGCCCTGTTAAGGGGGGGAGGTGGGAGCGGGGGGTTTTATTGGGTGGGGGTGGGAGCGGGCCCCGTATATGGAAAGGGGGGTGGGGGCGGAGTGTATCCCGGGTGGGAAGGAGGGAGCGGGGGATGTATATTGGGGGGGGGGGGGGAGCGGAGCAAGGTTATGGATGGGAGGGTGCGGCGAAACCATTTTTACAGGTTTGGGGGGTGTGAGGGAGCTGCCCTACAGGTTTTGGGGGGTGGGAGCGGAGAAAAAAAATACAAGATGGGGGGGGAGTGGAGCCATTTTAAAGGGTTGGAGGGTGAGTGGGGCCCCCTATATAGGATGGGGGGGTGGGGGGGAGCCCGTTTTTGGGGGGGCGGGCCCCGTATATAGGGGGGAAATGGGAGGGAGCCAAAGTTATAGGTGGGAGGGTGGAGGGGGGGGCCCTGTTTTATAGGATGGGAGGGGGGGGAAGGGCCTGTAAAAAAGGAGGGGGGGGTGGGAGCGGGCCATGTATATGAATGGGGGGGTGGGGGAGGAAACCTGTTAAGGGTGGGGGTGGGGCGGAGCCCCCTATATAGGATGGAGGGTGGGAGGGAGCCCCGTATATAGGAGGGGGGGTGGGACGGGCCTGTTTTAAGGAGGGGGTGGATGGAGCCATGTTTTAAAGGTGGGGGGGTGGGGAGGGCCCCTGTTTATTGATGGGAGGGGAGAGGGGCCCCCTTATGGGGAAAGGGGGGGGGGGCAGAGCCGTGATTTTGGAGGGGGGGGGGGGGAGCGGACCCAAAGTAATAGGGATGGGGGTGGAGCAACCCCTGTTTAGGAAGGGGGGGGTGGGAGGGGGGGCCCCTGCATAAATAAACTACTTAATATTCTAGAATACCGATCGTTTTAAAAAACAGGCCACCTCTAGTACCCCCAAAAAAGGGAGGGAAAAATACGAAAGGGGCAGTCGGGGCTCGGAAAAAGGGGTAGTGAGTTTTGTAATGCAGACTTTGATGGGTGGTCTGGGGTGTATGTCGCTTTGGAAACCCCCCCTGTCCCCAAAACCCGGGGAAACCCCCCAAAAGGGCCCCTTTTTGGGAAAAAAAAACCCCCCAAGGAAAAATATCATCTAGATTGTGGGGGGAGCACTTTTTTCCCCCCCAAAAACTTCCGGAAATTTATAAGGGATAGCCCCCGGGAAAAAAAAAAATCATTTTTTTTTCAAAAAATAATTTTTTTTCCCCAAAACAAAGGGGCCCCCGGCTACCGGGGGCCCAGGGGAGCACAGGGCCCCCCCCGGGGGGGAAAAAAGGGGGGGGGCGCAGGGGGGGAAAACGTGAAAGGGTTAGGGCCACAGGCCCCAACACCGGGGCCCGGGGGGACACGGGGGGGCCCCCCAAGCGACAGGGGCCCCAAAAAAACGCACGGGCCTCAGGTAGCAACAGGGCCCCCCCCAGGTTTTTTGGGGGGGGAGACGGCATAGGTCCCCCGGGAACACGGGGGGGAGACAGCAAATGGGTTTTCCCCCCCCCAGGGCACGGCGCAAGGGGGCCATTTTGGGAAAAACCCCCGGGCCCCCGGGACAAGGGGCCCCCCCTTTCTGCTGGGGCCGTGGCTTCCGGGGTTTTCTGGCCGCGGGGCCCCCTTTTTTGCTGGGGCCCCGTGCACAGCCCCCGGGGACAAGTTGCTGTTGGGGGCCCCCCGTTTTGCCCCCGGGCCCCCCCTGCCAGGAGCCCGTGCGGGTGGGACCCCCTTTTGGTTCCCCCGGGGCCCCCCCCTGCCGCCTTTGGGAAAACCCTTTTTTTTTATTGCCCCCGTGTGCCCCCGGGCCCCGTGCGCTGCCTGGGCCCCCCCCGGGTGCCGGAAAAACCCTTTGAGTCTCTGTCCCCGTGGCTGTCTGGGAAAAATGTGTAAAAATTTTGGGGCCCCCCCCGTGTTTGGGGCCCCGTGGATGCCTGGGAAACCCCTTAGCTGTCTCTTTTTCCCCCCCCTTGCGTTGGGGGGGCCCCCGGGACAGCCTTGGGGGGGCCTTTTTGCGCTGTTTGGGGCCCCCCCTGCGTGGGGCCCCCCTTGTGCCTGGGGCCCGTGTTGCCCGGGGCCGTCACTTCCCGGGGCCCCCTTTTCCTGCCTGGGCCGGGGTTTGCTGCCCCCGGGGCCCCCGGTTGCCTGGGCCCGTGCGCAAACCCGGGCCCCCTTTTGGGGGCCCGGGGGATGGCGCAAACCCCCGGGCCCCCCTGTTTTCTGCTTGGGGGACTGTGCCCTCTGGGGCCAAGGGCTGCCCCCGGGGCCCCCCGCGCGCCTGGGACACCCCCCCTGCTGAGGGGCCTGGGGGCTGTCTGTGGCACGCGCTCTGTGGGGCCCCCGGTGCTTTTCCGGGGTTTTGTGCGCTGCGGGGGGTTTTTTTGCTGCCTTGGGGGGCCCCCGGTGTTGGGGCCCTGTGCTGCCTGGGTTGTTAGTTTCTCGCCCCGGGGTGCCTGGGGCCCTTTTTTGGGCCCCGGGGGCCCCCCGTGCTGCCTGGGGGCCTTCGATGTTCGTTTCCCGGCGCTGTTGGGACCCCGTAATGTTTGGGCCCCCCCCGCGGGGCTGGGGCCCAAAAATGCTGCCCGGGGGAAACCCCCCCGGTCTCTTTTCCCCCGGGGCCTGTCTGGGGCCCCCCCTTTTTTTTTTTGGGCCCCCCGCGAAGTCTGGAGCCCCCCCCCTGATGCCGGGAACCCCCCCGCTTTTTTCTGCCCCCCCTTTTTTTGGGCTGGGCACTTTTCACAGCTGCTCCCCCCGGGGGGCCCCCGGGCCCCCCCCGTGCCGGGGTCCCCCCGGGTTCCCGGGGGGCTTGCGGGGGGGCCCCCGGGCCCCCTGCTGCCCCCGGGGCCCCCTGCGCTGCCGTGGCCCCCCCTCTCCCGGGGCCCCCGGGGGTTTTGGGGCCCCCGGCTTTGGGTCCCCTTTTTCGTGCCCCCGGGGGGGTTTTGTGGGTACCTGGGGCCCCGGGGCGCCGGGGGACAAGTGTGCCCCGGGGGGCCCCTTTTGGGGGGGGGCCCGTGCGGGGCCCCCGGGGTTGTGGTCCTGGGGGGGCCCAAAAAGTGCCTGGGAAAAACCCCTTCGCGTCTCTGCCCCCCCCGGGGGCGGGGCCCCCTGTGCAATGGTTTTTGACCCCCATGCGAAAGGGTTTGGGCCCCCCCCCTCCCCGGGGAAACCCCTTTTTTTTGCCCCCCCGGCTGTCTGGGGCCCTGTGCACAGCCGGGCCGTGCGCTGCTGGGGCCCCCCCTGTGCTGCCCGGGGCCCTGTGCGCTGCCGGGGGGCCGTGTGCGCTGGGGCCCTGGGCGCTTTCTGGGGGCCCCTGTGCTGCCTGGGGCCCCCTGTGCAATGTTTGTACCCTTGCGATGTCTGGGGCCCCCTTGTGCCTGGGAAAACCCCTTTTTTGTCTCTGCCCCCTTTTGGTGCTGGGTCCTGTGACAGTGGGGCCCGTGCGCTGCCCGGGGGGCCCTGTGCTGCTGGGCCCTTTCGCTGCCGGGGGGGCCCGTGTGTGCCGGGGCCCGTGCGCTGCCTGGGGCACCCCCGTGTGCCCGGGGCCCCCCGTGCTGCCGGGCACGTTTCTGGGCCGGGGCCCGTTTTTTTCCTGGGGCCTTTGCCTGCCCGGGGCTCCCCTTGCTGCCTGGGAACCGTTAGGTCTCTCCCGTGTGTGCCTGGGGCTCGTGCGCTTTTCCGGGGCCCCCCCGGGCTGCCTGGGGCCCTTTTTTGCTCGTCCCCTTCCTGTTGGGCCCCGTGCATTTTGGGACCCCTGTGCGAAAAATTTGGGCCCCCCTTTAATTTCCCCGGGGAAAAAAAATTCGCTTCTTGCCCCCTGTGTTGTCTGGGTCACTGTGCAAAACCTGTGCCCCTGGGGGGCCTGGGGCCCCATGTGCTGCCGGGGCCCGGGGTTCCCGGGGTCTCCCTTTCGGTGGGGCCCCTTGTCTGCCGGGGTCCCGTGCTCCCGTGGCCCCCGCTCTGCGGGGCCCCCCGTGCTTCGGGGCTTGTGCGCTGCCGGGGGTCCTGGGGGGCCCCGGGGGACAAGTGTGCCCGGGGCCCTTTCGGCAGGGGCCCCGTGCGGTGCCTGGGACTTGGCCTTTGGGGCCCTGTGTGCCTGGGGGAACCCTTGTGTCTCGCTTTGGCTGCCGGGGGGCCTGTGTGCTTTGGGGGAACCCCTTTTTTTGGCTCGCCCCCCGTGCGCTGTTGGGACCCCCTTTTTGCAAAGTTTGGACCCCCATGCGATGTTGGGGCCCCCCCTTTGCCCGGGAACCCTTTCTGTTTGCCCCCCCCTTTGTGTGGGCCTGTGCCGCCTGGGGCCCCCTGCGTGCCTGGGGCCCCCGTGGGCTGGGGCCCTGGCGCTGCCGGGGGCCCCTGTGCTGCCCCGGGGCCCTTTTTTTGGGGGCCGTCGTACCGGGGCCCCCGTGTGCTGCTGGGGCCCCTGTGCTGGTCTGGGGGCCCGTGTGGCTTTTTGGGCCCCGGGCTTCTGGGGCCCCCGGGGCTGCCCCGGGGGCCCAAAAGTTGCGGGGCCGTGCTGCCGGGGGACCCCCGGGCTGCCTTGGGCCCGTTTGCTGGCCCGGGGCCCCTGTGGCCCGGGCACCCCGCTTGCTGGGGCCCCCCGTGTTTCCCGGGGCCTTTGCGTGCCGGGGCTCCTTTTTCTGCCCGGGGCCTTTTGGGGTGCCTGGGGCCCGTATGCTGCCTGGGGGGCCCGTTTGCTGGGGGCCCCGTGCGGGCCTGGGCTCTGTGCGCTTCCGGGGCCCCAATGCTGCTGGGAAACCCCCTTTGCTGTCTTGCCCCGTGGCTGCTGGGGCCTGTGTGCTGCTGGAACCCTTTTCGTCTCTGCCCCCCGTGTGCTGCTGGGACCCCCCTCTGTTTTTGCCCCTATGCGAGTTGGGGTCCCCTGTCTGCCCGGGAAAAAAAAAACCCTTTGCTGTCTTGCCCCCCCCTTTGCTTCTTTTTCCCTGTGAATGGGGCCCCGTGCGTCCCCGGGGCCCCTTTTCGCTGCCTGGGGCCCTGTGCGCTGCTGGGGGGCCCGGCCTGCCCCGGGGGCTCGGTGTGCTGGGGGCTGGGGTTTTCCTGGGGACCCTGTGCGCCTGGGGGGCCGTATGCTGCCCCGGGGCCCCCCTGCGCTGCTGAGGCCCCGGGGGGCCCCGGGGGCCCGTGGTGCCTGGGGCCGTGTGCTTCCTGGGGCCGTGCGCTGCCCCGGGGAAAGGGGCTGCCTGGGGCCTTCATGGGGGCCCCCCCTTTTGCCTGGGAACCCATTTGCTGTCTTGCCCCCCCGTGGTCTGGGTCCCCTGCAACCTGGGGCCCTGTGGTTCGGGGGGGCCCGTGCCTGCCTGGGGGGCCCCGTGGCTGCTGGGGGGCCGGCACTGCCTGGGGACTGTGTGCTGCCTGGGGGCCCCTGGCTTCCTGGGTCCTTTGCGGCCCGGGGCTCCTCGGCTGCCTGGGGCCGTGCGCGCCTGGGGCCCCAATTGCTGTGGGGCCCGTGTGCTGCCCCGGGGCCTTCGGTGCCTGGGGTCTGGCGCTTCGGGGCCCATGTGCTGCCCGGGAACCCTTCGCTGTCTTGCCCCCTGTGCGCCTGGGCCTTGGTGCCTAGGAACCCCTTTTTGGGGGTCTGCCCCCTTGGTTTGGGGCCTGTGAATGTTTTTTACCCCTATGCGATGTTGGGTCCCCTTGCGCCCGGGAACCCCTTTGCTTTTCTGCCCCCCCTTTGTGTTGGGTCCTGTGCCGCCCGGGGCCTGTGCGCGCCTGGGGCCCTGTGCGGGGCCCCGGGGCCCCTTGATGTGGGGCTCGTTTGTGCCTGGGGCGTGTGCTGCTGGGGCCCCCCCTGCGGGGCCCCCTGTGCTGCCTGGGGGGCCCCGTGTGCCCCATGGGGCCCCCCGTGCTTCCCGGGGTCCCTGTGCGCTGCCTGGGGCCCAAGTGTGCTGCCTGGGGCCCTGTGTGCTGCCTGGGGCCCTGTGCGGTGCCTGGGAGCTCTGTGCGCTTCCTGGGGCCCAATGTGCTGCCTGGGAACCCGTCGGCTGTCTCTTGCCCTGTGTGCTGCCTGGGGCCATGTGTGCTGCCTAGGGAACCTCGTTCGCGTGGTCATGGTCTCTGCCCCCTGTGCGCTGTCTGGGACCCCCTGTGCAATGTTTGTGACCCCCTATGCGATGTCTGGGGCCCCGTGTTCTGCCTGGGAACCCATTTGCTGTCTCTGCCCCCCCTTGTGCTGTCTGGGTCCCTGTGCACAGCCTGGGGCCCTGTGCGCTTCCTGGGGCCCTGTGCGCTGCCTGGGGCCCCGTGCGCTGCCTGGGGCCCTGTGCACTGCCTGGGGACTCGTGTGCTGCCTGGGGACCCGTGTGCTGCCTGGGGCCCTGTACGCTGCCAGGGGCCCCTGTGAGCTGCCTGGGGTACTGTGTGCTGCCATGGGGCCCCATGTGCTTCCTGGGGTCCCTGTGCGCTGCCTGGGGCCCAAGTGTGCTGCTTGGGGCCCTGTGCGCTGACTGGGGCACCGGTTGTGCTGCCTGGGGCCCCGTGTGCTGCCTGTGGCACCGTGCTCTGCCTGGGGCCCCGTGTGCTTCCTGGGGTCCTTGTGCGCTGCCTGGGGTTCCTGTGGGCTGCCTGGGACCCTGTGCGCTGCCTGGGGCCCAAGTGTGCTGCCTGGGGCCCTGTGTGCTGCCTGGGGCCTCATGTGCTGCCGGGGAAAACGCGTTTGCTGTCTCTACCCCCGTGTGCTGCCTGGGACCCCTTGTACTGCCTGGGGCCCCGTTTTTGATGGTTCTCAAAAGCGTGAAAAATCTGATCTACAGCAGTTGGGGTATATTCTGACTCGGAGGGTATAATCTGGCCTAGGCCACATTAACCCTGGGTATATTCTGGGCGGGGGGTTAATCTGGCCTGTTTACACCTGCGGTGTCCCGCTGGTGGTACTACGCAAGGGCCTGGTACCACCAGTGGGTGCCATATTGGAATACCCATCACTTGGGTATTCCAATATGGTCGTTGACGTACTTCCGATGCGGCGCGGCTGATTGTGGGATTCGAGGACATCTGTACGGAAGTGGATGACAGACAATTTTAGGTAATTATATATACAGATATTCGGTAATCATCCTTCAAAATATAACAAGTGTCACGGGGATACTGTGACAGAGAGAGGCCAGAGAATAGCGGTTACCCAAATTCCTGCACTGGTAACTGCTTAACCATCATACTAAACAGTGCAGGTTTTCTTTGCTCTGGCATTGCTAGGGTTAATCAGTTCTGTTGATCTCCTGGAGCTCTCCATCATGGATTGCCTCAGCTGTTCTGTGTTGGACACTCACCTAGGGTATATATACTTGCCACTGGCATTTGGGAATTGGCCAGTGATAGTTCATTCTGCCTGGATTGGAGTTGGAGGAGTTGGCGTTTGGAGAGTTGTTCTGGTGATTTCTGCGTTGAGTTGTTTGCGTGTTCATCCTCATCTATTTGGTTTCACCTCCCTGACTCTCCCCTGTGTTGCACTCTGTTGTTTGGTGAGTGTATTTTGTATGGTTGTAGTTTTCATAGATCCCTGTCTGTCTTCCCTTGTTTGCCTGGTTAGTGTAATACTGTACACTACAGCCTCCCTCCCTGTGTGGGGGAGGGAACAGATAAGGGTAAGTAAAGAGCATAGCAAGGTTTGTGACCCCCGATGTCTCCAGGGATAGGGAAGGAGCCCCTTTTGAGGAGAAATCTTTAAACTGTACCATGACAGTAAGTATACTGACCTGGAGAATCATATTGCCCGGTCCATTCTACTGCATAGTTAACACCATAAAAACAAAATCCAAAAGACTGCGGCAATCCATAATGCTAGATGACGCGCACCACACATGTGGGTACCAGGGCTATGGGGTACTCGGAGCCGAGCCCATGGAAGTCTATGGGAGTTGTCACTGGCAGCAGAGCTCGGTCCGTGGCCCTGGCGGTCATGCAATGGGGGATATTTACAGGGGATATGTAGATTTGAATAGTTCGTGACGCCACCTGTGGTTTCTGATCTGATTGACCAGCGCTGCAGGGTAGATCTCTGAGGGGATGTTATGGCAGCTAGGTGTTAGGTTCCCCACAGGTGGAACTGGTCCCTCAAAGTCTATGGTGGTGATGCAGGGTGCAGATAAGAAGTCAGTCACACACAATGCAGTCTCTTTCCATACCTTTACTTGTAGATGTTGTTGCAGGTATGTCCCGGAAGCTGGTCAGGTTGGAGAATGCACATTCAGGAAAACTGTTGAGCAGGTTAGAGGCCTCCTTTATCCTCTTAATGTGTGTGAGTACAACTTGCATAAAGTCAAGTGCAACTCCTTCAATAGCAACTGCGCCCGGCCAACATTGTGGTGGAGCCTTCTATGTCTCTGATTATCAGATGTTGAGAGAACTAAGTCCTTACTTTTGCAGGGTCCTGCTCAAAGTCCCTGTTCTCCCTGACTCCGGTTACGTATCAGCGCTTAGGGCTACCTTCTGCGACTTGTAGTCCAGAAAGCCTCCGGTTCTCTTATTACTAGGCGTGAAGCACTAGCAACGCTTCGGACCCGGTGTCCGGTTAACTGAGTGAGGGTGATTTGTCCCTTTGTCACTCTTACTTCTCCACTCGCCCTTCGCCCTGCTCTCGCTCTTAACATAAGCACGTGTAGCAATCGTACAAAAGTCAGCTTTCCTTCAGTGCTCACTGACCTGTTCTCTGTTGACTCGTTGTTATAACTGCTGTAATTCCTTTCCTTCTTCTTTCACAGGAACACAGGCAGATTGTTCTGAGTAGCAGGTTAAGGGGTAGCTCTGACTAGGCTAGGATGATTCACTTCACCCGTACTAGCCTCCACTTTCTTATCAGATGAGCTACACAAGCTCTGTCAGATTCAGACTTCTCTCCTCTCCCTCCGTCTGTCTGACTGGAATCAAACTGTCTAGCTCAGGCTGAGCTCTGACTAGAATCTGATCTTCTCTGTCCGAAGACAGGAACTTGAATGGGATGACTCACTCCTGAGCCACCCGGAGCTTGACTGACTAGAAAGACTGAACTGTGCTGTCTCCTCTCCTCCTGCACAGACTGACCAGAAAGACTCAACACTGACTGCTACGTCACACTACTTTAAATAGTCTGATATGCCTCTAGTGGCAATGCTGAGAAGTGTGCGTGAATGAATATCAAGCTTTACAGTTACCTTCCTGTGCATTTTCCAGGAGATATGTGTGCCTTGCGAAGCTGGGCCACACATCCCCCCCCCTAGTTAAACTCAGCACTCCCGGGCTGAAATAGAAAAGAAAAACATTTTTGTTTTGCATATAACATCAACATAATAACTCATCCCATAAGGGAGGTACGAACTCTTGAACGTTACAATTTGTACATAAATCAGTAGAAAATTATCAAAATACTTTTCAATAAATATACACAGTATAAGACAAGATTCTTGTGGAGGACCCGCACCAAAAACCTCCCACGTGGGTCCTGGGTGGGCTGCAGGACTTCATTGCTGCAGATCTCACTCTAGGCCACACCATACGGGTTTTTCTTCAGAGGTAGTTAGGCTTTATGTAAAACCAAAATGGGGCACCGAAGTGAGAACTATTTACAATAAAAGTTTTTGGGCTGGCAAAGTCCACAGCCACGCAGTCTTTTGCATGATAAAACACTTTTCAAGTGAAATCACATTTCAATCAACTTTTACTTTAACTCTTTACCCAGCCGGGTATTCTACTATACGCATAGTAAGCATAGTAGTAAACATTATTCAACATTTCTATATAGTGCAAATTTTTCATAAAACTTCTTCAAAACTTTGTACAGGTTCAGTTGCAGTAAACCCCTGTCTGGGTCATACTAAACTAGTTTGCTAGGACTACTCTTGATAACGAATAGGTAACCTTCCTTTCGTTGTACGTACTGATCTACGTGGAGTGGTGTCAAGTGTAGTAGTCTCTAGTCTGTCTGTTCTGCGTGCCGGCAAACCGTAAATACGACCCCACCTCTCTAGGGATCTGGCAAGCATGCTAGCGACCGGGCGATGCGGTTCTGCTCCGCTAGGGGATTCCACTTCTTGTGGTGCTGCCTCTTGTGGTTCCGCTTCTTGGGACTCCACTGGTTGGGGTTCTGCTGGAACAGGTTCTTCTGGAACTAACTCTACTGGCACAATTGGTGCGACTGGATGTAGAGATTCTTCTTGCGGTTGATAAAACTGCAGCACAGGAATGAATACTGCTTCTCCCATTCTGGCCAATCTGCAGGTAAATCTCCCAAATCCGTATGTATGACCGCTTCATCACTCTCTTCTTGATTGACAACAGGTTCTTCCTCACGAAGTTTTAATGGGCCAGGACACAACTTTAGATGATCTCTAGACACAGTTGCAGTCGTTTTTCCTCCATCCTTACTAATGGTACAGGTCTTTCTGTTATCAAATTTTGAATTTTGCACGACATATGGCTCTTGTTCCCACTGATCATCCAATTTGTGCATTCTTCTTTTTCTTTTTAGCACAATTTCTCCAGGCATAAAAGGCTTAGCGGGAGCATTTTTGTTGTAGTTCTTCTCTTGCCTTTCTCTTAATTTATTGAGACTGTCTTCCACGCAGGCTTGTACTCTCCGGTACTGTTCCTGTCGATTCGTGTCCCAATCTTCAGCAGTGTCATCAGCCTCTGGTTCTACCACACCAAGTTCTAAATCCATTGGCAGCTTCCCTGGTCTTGCTCTCATAAGGTAGGCTGGGGTGCAGTTGGTGGAACTTACTGGTATGTGGTTGTACAAGTCGACCAGGTCAGGTAACAAGTCCGGCCACCGGTTTCTTTCTTCCAGTGATACAGATTTCAGTAAATCAATGACAATGTGATTCATCTTTTCACAGAGGCCATTGGTTTGAGGGTGGTACGGTGTTGTTCTGATCTTCTTACACCCATACAAGTGACAGAATTCCTTAAACAGTTCAGCTTCAAAGGCAGGACCTTGATCAGTCTGCACCTGCTCTGGATATCCGTGTGGTCTGCAGAAACTTGCTTGGAAGGTCTTTGCTGCTGTCTCTGCTGTCAGATCTTTGACAGGGGCGACCACCAGAAATTTGGAATAGTGATCCACCATGGTCAGGGCATATGAGTATCCCGACCTGCTTGGTGACAGCTTGACATGGTCCAATGCCACGATCTCCAAGGGACGAGTCGTCTGGATAGGCTGCAGGGGTGCCCTCTGACTACAGTAGTCTTTTCGTCTGAGGCCACAGGGTCCACAGTTCCGGCACCACTTCTCAATAGAGCTGCGCATCCCTACCCAGTAGAACCGACACCTCAACAGGGTCTCCAGCTTTTTCCAGCCAAAGTGTCCCGCTTGATCGTGGTAGGCTTCCAACACCATTTGGATGTCCGCTCTGGGGACCACTATCTGCCAAACCATCTCATGGGTCCTTGGGTTGACGTACCTCCTGCACAACTTCTCACGGTAGATGAACAACCGGCTTCTCTAGTTCCACAGGAGCTTTGCTGGTATAGGTGCATCTTTCTCCAAGGAGGAACCTTCCTGTCTTATCAGCTCCTTGATACGGCTGACCACTGGATCGCTGTCTTGAGTCTCCTTCCAGCTGTGATGAGGTAAAGGGTTTAACGTCTTTCCACACCGCTTTCCGTGGACTCGTTGCTCATGGATCATCCCATTTCTGTGGAATGCAGGTAGCTCAATCTCTTCCAGGTCATCCGATTCTTCCTCCGTGTCGGATTCATGCGGCATTCTGGACAAGGCGTCAGCGTTGGCATTTTTACGGCCCGCCCTGTACTTGATGGTAAATTGATAGTTTGATAGCCGAGCCATCCAACGTTGCTCCATGGCTCCCAGCTTGGCTGTTTCCAGATGCGTCAAGGGGTTATTGTCTGTATACGCAGTGAACTTGTTGGAGGCAAGGTAATGCTTGAATCTTTCTGTAATTGCCCAGACCAACGCCAGGAACTCCAACTTGAAGCTGCTATAGTTTTCGGGGTTCCTCTCAGTTGGCCGGAGCTTCCTGCTTGCATATGCGATGACTTTTTCTTGGCCATTCTGCTTCTGACTGAGGACCGCTCCCAATCCTTCGTTACTGGCATCGATATACAGCAGGAACGGTTGGCTGTAATCAGGGTAGGCTAAGATTTCATCGCCTGTCAGGATCTCTTTCATCTCTTTGAATGCTTCAGCTTGTTCTTTACCCCAGTGGAATGGAGGGTTTCTGCTCTTGAAGGTTGTCCCACCAGGAGGTCCTGCAGAGGCGCTGCTTTCTTGGTGTAATCTTTTACAAACCTCCTGTAGTAACCTGTTAGTCCCAGGAACTGGCGCACCTCCTTGAGATTCTTCGGCTCCGGCCATTTCTGGATGGCCGTGACCTTCTCGGGATCCGGCGCTACTCCTTCGGAGCTGACAATATGTCCCAAGTACTGTACCTTTCGTTTAAGCAGATGGCACTTTGAGGGCTTCAGTTTCATCCCATACTTGGACAGTGATTCGAATACCTCCACCAGGTGCTTCAGATGATCCTCATAAGTCTTGGAGTACACAATTACATCGTCCAGGTACAGCAACACGGTTTCAAAGTTGAGATGTCCCAGGCAGCTCTCCATCACTCTCTGGAATGTTCCCGGGGCACTGCTGAGTCCAAACGGCATTCTGTCAAACTCACAGAGTCCCATTGGGGTGGTGAAAGCCGTCTTCTCCCGATCCTCCTCAGCCACAGCTACTTGCCAGTACCCACAGTGAGGTCGAGGGTAGAAAAGTAGTTAGCCGTTTTCAAAGCAGCTTAGGATTCCTCAATGCGTGGTAATGGGTATGCATCTTTATGTGTTATGCGATTTACTTGTCTGTAATCTACACACATTATCATGCTTCCATCCTTTTTCTTAACTAGGACTAGAGGTGCTGCCCAGGGACTACAACTATCCCTTATCACCCCGGCTTCCTTCATGTCACGCAACATTTCCTTAGCTTTCTGATAGTGGGCTGGAGGTATAAGGTACTGCCACACTAAACAATCCCGCTAGCGATCACTATAACGACGCATACTAATGCGATCGCTAGCGGGATTGTTTCTATATCGCTAAATGCGGCCACATTTAGCGATATAGTTAACGACGCTATCGCCGTTAGCGATCTTCTTAACGACTTTAGCGGTACAAAAGTACCGCTAAATCGCTAAGAAAAGGTGCCACACAGCGATAAGATACTTACCCAGCGGGAGCGCCGACGAGAAAATAGGGTCCGGAACGATTCCAGCGACGAGCGAGATCACAGCAGGAAGCTCGTCGCTGGAAGCTGCCGCACTGAACAATATCGCTAACGGGATCGCTAAATAGTGACGTTTTTTAGCGATCCCGTTAGCGATATTGTTTAGTGTGGCATACCCTATAGGCCTGTATCGCTCTTTGATGGGAGGATGACTGCCTGTAGGGATATGATGCTGTACTCCCTTAATTGTCCCAAAGTCAAGTGGGTGTTTGCTAAATACCTGTGCGTACTCCTGTACCACCCGTAGTACTCCCTGTTTCTGGTGGGCGGAAGTGGTGTCTGTCCCGACATGGAGCTGCTGACACCAATCCGCCACCTGGGTTGTCGGGTCATTATCCTCCGCTGGTTGGCGGGAGGCTAAGGACTCGGTTGGGAGAATAGAATTGTTATCTACGGTATGTAATTTAGCAACAGTGGCATAACGTGGTAAATTTACTTCATCTTCACCCCAGTTGAGAAGTCGTACTGGTACTCTCCCATTTATTACTTCCACTACCCCTCTAGCAGTCAAGAGTGTAGGTCTGTGCTCTGAACGATGGGGCTCTACTACTGCTTGGTAGTTCTGTCCTTTCAGACCTATTGCTGCTCTACACCATATTAGCATTTCACTCATTGGGGGTATCACAATGGGGTTCGGGTCCGTTACCCGTACATTACCAATTTCACCATCTGTAAGCTCCGCTTGCTGCTGGCACATCAGGGTCCGGATCTCCCTCTGGATCACTCCCTTCTGCTTTGGCTTGGCAACTTCAGCGAGCTGTTGGAGCAAAAACACAACTTCTCCCAGACAGTTACTGATAATGTTAGTACCTAAAACCACATTTAAGCCATTTTCCTCATTTACAGTCTTTACTACTAAGAGTCCCTGATCCTCCAGCTCCACTCTGCCCACCTTTACGTCCACGTTTTTGGCTCCGAGTACTTCAACAGGGAGACCATTAGAGGCGTACAATGTAAAGTCAGGGCTCGGGGGCTGGAGACTGTCCATGGACCAAAACTTATTATAAAGGACATCAGGTATGATGGTCACCTGAGATCCAGTGTCTAGCAGTGCAGGGATTGCGATCCCGTCCAGAATGATGGACAGGTAGGGTCTTCCTCCCACAAACCTGCGGTTCCAGTCTAAGGGGCCTGATGAGTCTACTCCTGGGTGTTGGCCCTCGGACCCAGGATCTGCTCGTTTAAAGGACACTGTTGAGCCATATGACCTTTCCGGTTGCAGCGGTAGCAGATGATCTCTCGGCGAGGCTGTTGCTGATCAGGGGTCGCTCCTGGGGGTGGCGTTGTCCTCCTCCGGTGAAGCGACGTCCTCCATTTCCTCCGGTTCATCCAAGGGACATCCTCTGGACAGTCGGCTAGCATGATCTTTCCTCCTTCCTCTTTCCGCAGTTGCAGGGCACTCATTACAGTGGCCAGGTTTTTAGTCAGCTGGCGCACTTCCGAGCGCAGACAGTCCAACTCAGTAGGGGGTGCCACCTGCGTTTTGGCTTCTGCCACTAGCGGGGAAAAGGTGGGTACTGCCGGCTTTAGAGTGGCTTCACCCGGGTGATACTGGGTTTGCCACTTCAGGCTTTTCCAGGGGTCGCAGTCCTTTTATAGCCATATCCTTTAGGGCATCAAAGGTAGCATCAGGATGATCCAAGGACCACCAGTTCACAGTCCTGCCTTCCGCTTGGGACCTCAGTCCCCGTACAAATTGTTCTTTCAACATTTTGCTTTCATCAATGGCACTTATAGGGTTAACCTGTTTGAGAGCTCGCAGGGCCCCCTGTAGTCGGCAGGCGTAGTCCCTAATACTGTCACCTGGTCTCTGAGAGCATTGCTAAAATGCCATCCGGAGATCTGTTTCTGTGCGGTCCTCAAAGATAGTCTGTAGCTTTAAGAGAATCGCAGGCACCAACTCCTGGTCTGCAGTGGTCCAAGTCTCCACTTCTCTCTCAGCAGCACCAGCTAACTGTCCTATTACCACTGCAGCTCTTTGCTTCTCTGTCATTGAGTACATGTCCAGTACGCTGCATATTTTCCGTTTGAACCCAGACAGGGTGTCTGGCTCGCCGCTGTACTGAGGGAGCCACTTCGCTCCAGGCATGTATGGGAGCGTTAGTGGTATGAGCGGGACCACAGGACCAGGTGAGGGGCCCACATTCCCATCCTGTGCTACAACGCACAAGCGGTAAGTCATTGGGGCCACCGGCCAGGGCCGCGCTGTCTGCCGGTTGCCGTGACATGTTTGCGCCCGCTTCTTTATTCGGAGCCTACCTTCTTCAAAGGCTGCAGCTCTACAGACACAGCGGTGGAGACGGGACCTGAGTCGCTGGCGCTCTGATGTCAGAGCGTTTACTTCCGCTTTCACAGGACCTGCCGCCGCGTCAGCGTTGGGGGCGTGTCCAGGAAACAGCGCGCTCTTTCAGGTACGCCCACAAATGCACGCCCACCTTCTTCACCAGCGCCTCAGGGCGCGAATATGGCGGTAAAAATGGCGGTATTTGGCGCCAAAATGACAAAACAGCAAACAGTCTTTTCTGCACAAAACAGTCAATATAGGCAACACAGGACTCACAATTTTGCAAGCTTCGTATCCTGTTCGTGACGCCAGATTTTAGATGACGCGCACCACACATGTGGGTACCAGGGCTATGGGGTACTCGGAGCCGAGCCCATGGAAGTCTATGGGAGTTGTCACTGGCAGCAGAGCTCGGTCCATGGCCCTGGCGGTCATGCAATGGGGGATATTTACAGGGGATATGTAGATTTGAATAGTTCGTGACGCCACCTGTGGTTTCTGATCTGATTGACCAGCGCTGCAGGGTAGATCTCTGAGGGGATGTTATGGCAGCTAGGTGTTAGGTTCCCCACAGGTGGAACTGGTCCCTCAAAGTCTATGGTGGTGATGCAGGGTGCAGATAAGAAGTCAGTCAACACAATGCAGTCTCTTTCCATACCTTTACTTGTAGATGTTGTTGCAGGTATGTCCCGGGAAGCTGGTCAGGTTGGAGAATGCACATTCAGGAAAACTGTTGAGCAGGTTAGAGGCCTCCTTTATCCTCTTAATGTGTGTGAGTACAACTTGCATAAAGTCAAGTGCAACTACTTCAATAGCAACTGCGCCCGGCCAACATTGTGGTGGAGCCTTCTATGTCTCTGATTATCAGATGTTGAGAGAACTAAGTCCTTACTTTTGCAGGGTCCTGCTCAAAGTCCCTGTTCTCCCTGACTCCGGTTACGTATCAGCGCTTAGGGCTACCTTCTGCGACTTGTAGTCCAGAAAGCCTCCGGTTCTCTTATTACTAGGCGTGAAGCACTAGCAACGCTTCGGACCCCGGTGTCCGGTTAACTGAGTGAGGGTGATTTGTCCCTTTGTCACTCTTACTTCTCCACTCGCCCTTCGCCCTGCTCTTGCTCTTAACATAAGCACGTGTAGCAATCGTACAAAAGTCAACTTTCCTTCAGTGCTCACTGACCTGTTCTCTGTTGACTCATTGGTATAACTGCTGTAATTCCTTTCCTTCTTCTTTCACAGGAACACAGGCAGATTGTTCTGAGTAGCAGGTTAAGGGGTAGCTCTGACTAGGCTAGGATGATTCACTTCACCCGTACTAGCCTCCACTTTCTTATCAGATGAGCTACACAAGCTCTGTCAGGATTCAGACTTCTCTCCTCTCCCTCCGTCTGTCTGACTGGAATCAAACTGTCTAGCTCAGGCTGAGCTCTGACTAGAATCTGATCTTCTCTGTCCGAAGACAGGAACTTGAATGGGATGACTCACTCCTGAGCCACCCGGAGCTTGACTGACTAGAAAGACTGAACTGTGCTGTCTCCTCTCCTCCTGCACAAACTGACCAGAAAGACTCAACACTGACTGCTACGTCACACTACTTTAAATAGTCTGATATGCCTCTAGTGGCAATGCTGAGAAGTGTGCATGAATGAATATCAAGCTTTACAGTTACCTTCCTGTGCATTTTCCAGGAGATATGTGTGCCTTGCGAAGCTGGGCCACACATCATACGCTAAAGTGAATAGTATAATTCAAAGCTACAGTTGGTAGCGACAAGTGTCTTACAGATCAGGGGCCCTGTACGTTACAATGACTGGTATGAACAGGGTATGGTGTCTGTCTATCTGAGCTGGATCTCACGTCTTCTGGTGACTGCGTCACGGGCTCAAGGTGGAAAGAAGGGGCCCTGTGTTGGGCACTGGGAAGCTGACCGGGGCAGTATATATCTGCCAAATTGTGAAATGTCAACAGTAACTTGGAGCGGTGACTGTGGTGTGTATGAGCTGTGCTGGTTACATCGAGGATCTCCTTCTTCACTAATGCTCCACACTACAGCTCTCCGCATTCTATTGTGCTATGACATAACGGAACTGATTACGTCATGGTGATGTCACAATAGAGGAATGAGAGCGCCGCTACTCTCTGATGTTGCAGTGCTCAACCCTCCACATCCAGTCACCTCCTGCTAACAGCCAAGATGAGAGGATGTGTGGCTGATACTAAAAGGGTTAGTGCGGTCTGCACTGTAATGTGTCCTGCAGCCACACAGTTATATTGGCCTTGCTCGTGGGCTCTGTGGCTGTCCCATGTGTGGTGGTTTTTGTGGTTGTCACTGTTCTGGGGGCACTCTGGCTTGCACTGAAAGCATACAAGCTGGTATTGCTATGGGGACACGGTGAAAGGAACTATTCTGAGGATACAGTGACTGGAGACATCAAGAAGCAAATAGCGCAAAATAACAATTGTTCATAAAAAAAAAAACCTTCCAGCTCCAGCACCACTACTCTGGTGCCCTCTGGTCTGAGCCATCCATGCTGCATATACTAAGGGCCATGTGTAAGGGCCTGTGCACACGTTGCGGATTTGCCTGCGTTTCCGCAGCGGTTTTTGCCCTGCAGTTCCGCAGGCAGGGCACTGTGTAATGTAAATCTATGGAAAAAAAAAAAAACTGTGCACATGATACGGAATTTTCCACGCGGATTTGGTGCGGTTTTAAAACTGCAGCATGTCAAGTCTTTGTGCGGATTCCGCAGCGGTTTTACACCTATTCCATTATAGGTGTAAAACCGCAGGGCAAATCCGCACAAAAACCGCGTCAAAACCGCACCTGCGTTTTCTGCAAAGAGATGCGGATTCTGTGCGGAAAAATCCACAGGCAAATTCGCACCGTGTGCACAGGCCCTAAATGCAGTAGCCATGTGCACATGGAGGGCACATTATTGCTACAGGGAAGTGGACACAAACCCCTGGGGGTCCCTGGAGCAGCGGGAACTTAAGAATCATTGTTAGTTTAGCATTTTCTGCCATTAAGGAGATTTTTGTAAAAATCTTAGATAGCCTCGATAAGGTGGAACTAAGATGGCACCGTTTTGTGGGCACTGTGACTGTTGGTAGAAAATCGTAACTGATGACTACAAGTAGTGGGCAATATACCCCCCCAAATTTACATGAGGTCCAGTACAGGACTATGTCATAGCAATACTGACAAAACCTAAATCCAACCACAGCTGCACGTGCCAAATGGACACTGCTCAGCATAAATGAGTACACAGCCTCTGAAAAATGAGATTTTAATCAATATCTCACTGAATATTATAAACAATATTACAATATTAATAATATCAATATCATTTATCGTACTTTAATGTTATGGGTTAAAAAAAAGTTCCATAAAACTCATGTGATGGGTGTGTGACAGAGCACGCGGGGCAGCAAACCAGTGAACAATCCCAAAAAGGGTCTGTCCATGTCAAGTCATCCAACTCTGAGTGTTTTTTCACCAGACATCTTAGGATATTTATTTTCTTTGACGTTTTTTCAAGAGCTACGTTAGTGAATTAAAATAATACGTTTTTAATTTTTATCTTCTTTAGTTCATTTTTCATACATTTCTAAAGTTTTGAAAGCCTGAAATTTGGGCTTGCATGACTTTATATATATATATATAGATATATATAGATATATATAGATATATATATCTATATATATCTATATATATATATATAATATTATCATATCTTTGGCTGAAATTAAGATGGAGGAGGCAGCGTTTTGTTCAGAATTGTACAGGCTTCAATTTGATATGTCACGAGTGTATGTTTGTTAATATTTTTCTTTTGAGGAGTCAAATTCCAAATTTTGATATGCAATTTCGGGAAAACTATATGTTATAAATTATTCAAAAAATGCATATGTGTTATGTTCTTGGTTACATTTATTCAGGGATTCAAGTTGGAATCTCACCGTAGGATCATCTTTAGAAGAGTGATTTTCTAACTGCAGTCTCATCCTAATCATATATGTTTAATACTAAATAAAAAAAATCAATATTCTTTTTACGGTAAATATACATGTAACAATTTTTTTATTACATCACTAGATATGTCCTTTTTCCAGTTTTTATAAAGAAAAGTCCACTAGTTACTTCATTTAGCTATAAAATATAACTATATGAACGAGTCTTAAACAATGGCAAGTCTTTACACTGATCTTTTATCATCAATTTGCCCTTCTACTGGGTGAAATATAATCTTGTCCACAATCTTTTACTAGCAATGGCCGTTTCCTTTTGTGTCAGTATGTAAAGCTGTTATCGTGTTTGGGGTCCACCTGATTTAACCCCTAAACGACTGCCAATGTGCATTAAAACGGTGGTCATTAAGGGGCTTTACTCCCTCATTGCCATTTTAAAACAGCAATGGCGAATAAGGGAAAAGCACTGCTGGGCGGCGGTGATTCCCATGGTTGTCAGCTGTACATGACATCTGACATCCTGCAGCAACCGATCTTGGCCGATTAACCCCTTAAACACCGCTGTCAATCGCAACAACGGTATTTAAGTTGTTGCAAGGGGGTCACAAGACCCCCTTAGTAACCATCGGACCCCCAAGAATCGTTGGTCCCGATGGCTACCATGGTATCCTGAGGTCATGCGGTGACCTCACGGTACTGTGGCCTGTGAGATCCAGCTATAGGCAAGACAGTGAGACACTGAAAGTCTCATACACTGCGTATATGAGTACAGCAGTTTATAAGACAAGTGATTAAAATTATACATGTCCCACAGTGGAACTAAGTGGAAAAAAATATAAAATATGTTAACAAAACACAAAAGTGCACACAAATCAGTAAAATAAGTTTTGCCACTCAAAACGCAGCGCTTGTGATAAAATAAAAATAAAACTGGCAAGTTATTTATTCAGTCTAGCTAACGCTGTAAAAAAAAATGCCAAAAATGTAGCTTTTTTTATCCTACTGATCACAAAAAGAAATCAAAAAGTCATATGTAAAAAAAAAAAATTGTGTATATGAAAACAAGTCCTAATATAGCTCATTCGGCAAAAAAAAAGTCACAGCTCAGAATATGACGATGCAAAAACAAATTAATTTTTGTAAAATATTTTAATCTGTCAAAAGAGCAAAGCATAAAAAGCAATATAAATCTGGTATCACTGTTGTTGTACCGACCTGATGAACAAATCGGTCTTCTTTTATTGCACGATGAACAGTGCAAAAAATAAAAACAATAACTGAATTATTGTTTTTTGTTCATTCTGTATCTGAATAAAAAGCAATCAAAAAGTATTATGTACCCCAAAATGGTACCTAAAAAATCTGCAACTCGTCCCGCAAAAAATAAGCCCTCACACAGCTCTGTTCAACAAAAAATAAAAAAAGTTACAGCTTTCATTATATGGCAACAACAAAAAAACTTTATATAAAAAAAATTGTTACTGTGTGATAGCAGCAAAACCTAAAAAAAAAATATATAAATCTGGTATCTCTGTAATTGCACCGACCCGAAGAATAAATCTGTCTGATCTCTAGCTATGTAAAAATAAAAACTACTCTTGTACTGCTATTTGTTCATTCTACCTCCAAAAAATCGGAATAAGGCTCGGCTCACATCTGTCCTGCGCTCTCCGCTGAGTGCTTACGTTGGGGGTTTCTGTGTAAACTGCCCAAAATCACGATTCAGACAAAACCCCAGAGGGAACCACTCACTTATGAGGCAAATAAGGTCACTTTGGACTGGTCTGTGTTCTGGCGGTTGTCCCATCATTTCAGGCCTCTTTTTAGCACACAAGTGTGGGCGACCACAGATCTGTGCATGCCTAAAGGCCCCGTCTCGCATAGCGAGAACGGTGCTAAACAGCGATCTCAGCAGCGATCTCGCTATGTCTGACACGTACCAGCAATCAGGCCCCTGCTGTGAATCGCTGGACGTGTCAGAAATGCCAGGACTTTTTTTTGATCGCTGGTCTCCTGCTGGCCAGCACTGCACAGCACCTGGAAACCCGAAGTGTACCTTGGTTACCAGCTCCCTGCATCAGCGGGCTGGTATCCAACGTACACTGCGGGTAACTAGGCGACGTTACCCGCAGTGTCGCTGTCCTGATCGCTGCCTGTTTGGCAGCTCAGCAGCGATCATGTAGCGACACCAGCAATCCTGATCGTTGTCGGGATCGCTGGTGTGTCGCTATGTGAGATGGGGCCCTAAAACGATGGAGGCCATCGGAGTAGACGCCAAACGAAAAACAAAGTGTCTCCAATACAAAGTGTCTCCATCTGCCTCAGGCTTATAGTCCAACTTCAGTGGTTTAATGACACTTTAAACAGCAGGTTAGCAGAAAGAAAAGAAATAACAAAAACATACTTCAGCTTGGAGAACCACTGGTTTCAGACTCACCCTTGCACGGAACAGGTTTAACTAAGCGGCTGCCCGGTCAGCGGAGTCCGCCAAGTGCTATTCCCAGGGTTTTTTTTGAGTCTTGCTGCTAAACCTTTGCAGCACGGGTATTCCAACAAAATAAATTCAGGCTAACTCCAGCCTAGTTCCTCACACATTGCACACACACACCCATGTGTCACAAACAATCTCAATTACGTAGCCCATAACCCCATCCACAGGTTAGGTACACATCACATGGACTGATCATGTGATCTTGACATCATTGCAAGTCCTCAACTTTAGGGAAAATGCTGGCCAAATTTTACCCTGCTGGGAGAAATATATCTTCCATACAGCACTACTCTTTGCTGCACCACATACCTCCCCCCTTTGGTCAACCCTAGGGGGATGGACACATGACATACAGTGAACTCTAGACAGGGCATTTGCATTCCCCTGTAGTCTGCCTGCCCGATGTTCTACTGAAAATTTGAAATTTTGCAGGAACAGGAACCACCTGGTGACTCGCGCATTCCTCTCCTTAGCTTGACTCATCCACGTAAGAGGGGAATGATCTGTCACCAAACGAAATGTTCTCCCCAACAAATAATAGCACAACGACTCAAATGCCGACTTAATGGCCAGGCACTTTCTCTCCACAATACTGTACCTGGTTTCGGCTGGGGTAAGCTTCCTGCTCAGGAAACGGGATACTCTTACCCGTTAACCTCTTGAGACAGCACGGCACCAAGACGTATCTCAGAGGCAACAATCTGCATGATGAACTCTCTTTTGAAATCGGGTGTAACCAGAACTGGTGTACAAATTTTAATTTTACAAAGGCCTCCTCTATCTGATCATTCCAGCGGACCATCAGACTTCGTCCCTCTCAAGCAGTCTGTTAAAGGAGCAGACAGGGTTGCAAACTTGGGAATAAACTGCCTGTAACATCCCACTAAACCTAAAAAGGCTTTTACCTGCTTTGTTGTGAGGGGACGGGGCTAGTTCTGAATTGCCTCCACTTTGTTTACTTGGGGCATGAGGACTCCTCTCCCAATGACATTACCGAAGTATCGAGCGTCCTCCAGCCCTATGGAACACTTCTTTGGATTGGCGGTTAGCCCTGCTTGTCGCAGAGAATCTATTACCGCCTGTACCTTTGGTATGTGATTTTTCCCAGTCTGTACTGTACACAACAATATCATCCAGATAGGCTGAGGCATAATGGGGATTGAGAACAATATCCATTAACTGCTGGAACGTTGCTGGTGCGCCATGCAACCCAAAAGGTAATTCTTTATACTGGAACAACCCTTCGGGTGTTACAAAGGCCGTTTTTTCCTAAGCCGCCTCTGTTAGGGTCACCTGCCAAAATCATTTTGTGAGGTCAAGAGTTGAAAAATACCGTGCCTGACCAAACCACTCTATCAATTCATCGACCCGGGGCATGGGGTAGGCGTGAAAAGTTTTCTAAAGTCATTACAGAATCTTAGCGTCCCATCAGTCTTGGGTATTATGACTGTTGTTCTGGTCCATTCACTTTGGGACTCTTCAATGACCCCTAATGCAGCATAATTTTTACCTCCTCCGAGATGGCTTGTCGCCGGGCCTCAGGCACCCGATACAGCTTTAGTCGGACTTTGGCCTGTGGCTCCGTGACAATGTCATGTTGGATTAGGGAGGTGCGTCCAGGGAGCTCATATAAAACGTCTGTATTTCAGCTAACAAACTCCAGGACCTCCTGAACCTGTTTAGGAGACAAAGTATCTGCTATTTTGACTACGGAGAAGATTTCTCCTGACACTCCCAGAGGTAATGGAGCCTTCTCCACATGAAATGCAGGCACCCTACCAAGGTGGTCTCTATCTTTCCATGGTTTAAGCAAATTAATATGGTAAACCTCTTCTGGCTTCCTCCGTCTTGGTTGGTGTACCTTGTAGTCTACCGGCCCCACCTTCTCCATAATCTCGTAGGGCCCCTGCCACCTTGCAAGAAATTTGCTATCCACTGTAGTCAAAAGTACCAACACCCGATCCCCAGGATTAAAAGTTCTTACCCGAGCCTCCTGGTTATAGACCCGACTCTGCGACCGTTGTGCTGCCTCCATATGTTCTCGGACTAATGGTAGGACTGTCTCCATTCTTTCTAGCATTTTTGCAACATGTGGGGGGGTTGGTTGGTTCTCCCAGGCCTCTTTGGCTATGACGAGTAAGCCCCGGGAATGTCTGCCATACAATAGTTCAAATGGCGAAACCCCGTAGATGCCTGGGGCACCTCCCGCACTGCAAACAATAACTATGGCAGTAAGAGATCCCAGTCCTTCCCATCTTTGGAAACTGCTTTTATTAGCATGCTTTTTAGCGTCTTATTGAATCTTTCTACCAGACCATCTGTTTGGGATGATAGACTGATGTGCGCAATTGTTTAACATTTAAAGGGAACCTGTGGCCCCCCCCAGGGCCTTTTTAAGTAAAAGAGCCACCTTCAGCAGCACTAAGGCTGCATTCTGTGAAGGTGGCTCTTATGTTTCTGATTGCCAGGATCGCTGAAACAGACACTTTTATAATTTGTCCGACATACCTGTATTGTGTCAGGGAGATATGTATTCTTCCCGTGTCAACGGTCTCATCGGTGTCAATCATCTCTCTCTTTTTTACTTAAAAAGGCCCTGGGGGGTGACAGGTTCCCTTTAACAAGCGGCAGAGTTACTTCATAATTTTTTACGTAAAGGGGGTTATCTGGTCTGTTAAAATCTCTTGAGGAATCCCCACCCGAGAAAACATACCCATGAGTTCTTTTGCTATGAGCTTAGCTGATGTGTGTCGCAGCGGAGCGGCCTCAGGATACCGGGTAGCATAATCTAGAACTACAAGGATGTGTTGGAGTCCCCTTGCTGACTTATTCACAGGATCACCCAGATCCATTGCCACTCTTTCGAAAGGTACCTCTATAAAGGCACCATAGGACTCCGAAAGTGAGGCTGGGGACTGGTTACCTGGCACACTGGTCAGGAATTACAGTACTGTTTAACTTCTTCATGGACACCTAACCAGTAAAACCACTGCAAAATTCTGTCCAGGGTTTTCATTTGGCCCAAATGCTCACCGAGTACATGCGCATGAGCTAAGTCCATTACCAGCCTATGATATGCCTGAGGTACCAATAATTGTTCTACCATTTCCCCACGTATTTTCTCGACTCGATACAACAGATCTCGATCCAGCTAAAAGCGTGGCAACACTGTAGCTGCCCCAGGTTGTTGGGGTTCCCCGTTAATAAACAGTACATTTCCCCTGGCTCGGGCCAAAGTAGGGTCTCGGAGTTGCGACGTACCAAAATTGTCACCTGATACATTTAAGTCTGACAATTCAGGTCCCAGTGGCAAGTCTTCCACCTCTCCAGCCAATACTTCTATGGGAGAATATTCCCCCTCCTCCACCGAAGAGGAGGTTACCCCTACCACCGGCATTTCTTCCTCTGGGCCACCAGGTTCATGCCCCACTTCTGGAGAATGTAACCTGGTTGCCACCGGTGCCGACAGTTGTTCAGTGAGTGGGACAACAGTTGGCCACAGTACAAAAAATAAAGGAAAGTCTCTTCCAAGTATCACTTCATAATGTAAATTAATCACAACCCCCACCTCGTGGCACCACCTCCCCGCTGGCGTGTTTATCACCACTAGTGCGGTAGGATAGTCCTTTAGGTCGCCATGTATACACAACACCCCAATTTTCCGACCCGTGTACTCGCTGGCGTGTACCAGGCTGGCTCGTACCAGGGTCAACGAGACTCCCTGATTCCAGTAGGGCCACAGCCGGGGTGCCCTCCACTTCAACCTTACACAAATGTTCCATATTGGGACCCTCTGGAGTGCCCATTGCACAAAACGGTTCGGCATAATGGAATTGGCGGTACCCAAAGTTTGTGTCCATGGGCTCAGCCATGTGGGTGGAATCAGCTCTCATATGGCCTGGCTCCTGGCATCGCCAGCAGATTATGGGGCCCCTTTCTTCCCCAGACAAGTCTTGAGCGGCCTTCCTAGGCTCTGCTCGCCAAGCCAGGGGTGGAGATTTGGGGAACTTTCCTATTACCTTCCGGGGAGTCCCTCCCTGTAGCTCTTTGGTAGCCCCAAATCTTTTTATGAGGTCTATCATCTGGAGGGCATTTGTAGGGGATGCCTGTCCAACCCATGTTTGGCGGGAGGGGGCAAAGCCCTCGAAAATTTATCAGTCAATATGCGGTCCAGCATGGCCATGGGAGACAGTACCTCAGGCTGCAACCATTTTTATTTTATTTTTATTACAGGAGATCGTTGCATCACCATGGCAACGATTGGGACTGTCAGCCCTCTGCCGGCTTCCGGAATGATGCGATCGTCTTCGATCGCAGCATTCCGGAGGTTAAAGTGCCAGGAGCGGTCTATGACCTAGCAGTGCCGTTTGTCAGCTGTCAGAATCAGCTAACAACTGGCGGTGATCCCTGTGTGCGCGGCCGATTGCAAAGACATAATATTCCGTCCCTGGTCAAATAGGCCGAGGTCACATGGACGGAATATTACGTACGATGCCAGAAAGGGGTTAAAGTCCAGGCCAAATTTTTGATATCCAACCAGTGTCACTTTATGACGTAGTAACTCGGGAACCCTTCAACAATCCCACTGATTCTGAGACTGTTCTTTCGTGACATATTGTACTTCATAATAGTAGTAACATTTGTTCAATATGACTTGCGTTTATTTGTGAAAATATCTGAAATTTGGCAAAAAATCTTGAAATGTCACAATTTTCAAAATTTTAATTCTTATGCCCTTCAATTAGATAGTTATGTTACACAAAATAGTTAATAAATAACATTTCCGACAGGTATACTTTACATCTGCATCACTTTTTATACATTTTTTTTGGTTAAAAAGTTATAAGGGTTAAAAGTTGATCAGCAATTTCTCATTGATAAAAAAGGAACATTTTTGGCGTGTTTTAATTAATTTTTTTTTTTTTTTTTTTTTTTTACGGTGTTCGCCAAACAGAATAAATGTGCCAGGCGAAACAAATTTTAGTGATTTGTGTGCACTTTTTTTTTTTTTTTTACTTTATCACATATTTTGTTTAACATTTTTACTTAGTCACACTGTGGGACATGTATATATTGCAGATTGTCAGTTGTCATGTACATCCGACACCCGATGAAATTGCCGCCTCTCAGTGACGCTATTCCCTTATTACCTATTGCCGTTTTAAAACGCTGATGAGGGAATAAGTCCCTTAACAATTGCCGTTTTAATGCGTATCAGCGGTCATTAAGTGGTTAAAGCTTCGCCCTAAGTAAACAACACCACAGGGAACATCTTTGAGTTCAGTATTTTAACCCCTAAAACATGTTGTCCTCAGTTTACATAGCAAATACCTGCTGACAGATTGCCTATCACCTTTTGGATTCACAGCACTGTGGGTGTTCAATAATAAAATTAATCATCAAAAATACAAATTGACCAATAATTGTGCACACAGTGTAGTAGTGCCAAAACAATAGGGTTAATAGTGCAACAGCAACAGCACTTTTTAGAAAACACAAAAAAGTCATCAGGAATCGGGTCAGGAAGGCATTAAAGGGAACCTGTCAGGTCCCCATCCCCCCAGAACCACCAGAAGTTGTGTCTGCATATGTAAACTCCCTTTATTACATTACACACAAACAGATCTATAGATAAAGTATTTGTAAAGTCCATTTATGATATGTAAATGATGGCTTTGACTAGTGGATGGGTGTTTTAGTGTCCCCAGACTGGTTGATCAACTTAGATGTTATCACATCCCTGTGGGCGTGATAATATGACTTACAAGCGGCAAAGTCATTGCTAGCTCTATACTTACCTCGCACATGGGCACGGGTGTATGCGTCCCAGCCTTAAGGTACTGCCACACTAAACAATCCCGCTAGCGATCACAATAACGACGCATACAATGCGATCGCTAGCGGGATTGTTTCTATATCGCTAAGTGCGGCCACATTTAGCGATATAGTTAACGGCGCTATCGCCGTTAGCGATCTTCTTAACGACTTTAGCGGTACAAAAGTACCGCTAAATCGCTAAGAAAAGGTGCCACACTAGCGATATATACTTACCCAGCGGGAGCGCCAGCGATAAAATAGGGTCCGGAGCGATTCCAGCGACGAGCGAGATCACAGCAGGAAGCTCGTCGCTGGCAGCTGCCACACTGAACAACATCGCTAACGGGATCGCTAAATAGTGACGTTTTTTAGCGATCCCGTTAGCGATATTGTTCAGTGTGGCATACCCTTTAGAGACGTGCACTGCACATGGTCACAAATTTCTGCACTTCCGATCATGCGCAGTGCGCCTCGCTGAAACTGGGGCGTGTACACCAGGCATCAACAGGTGACTGCATTGGGGGGAAGAAGCGCACACATATGTGAGGTAAGTATAACGCTAGCGATGACCCTGGCGCTTCTAAGTCACGTTATCATGCCCACAGGGAGGTTCTCAGTGAAGGCTCAAAAGGGGAATATACAGAGCAAAAGTGAAAAAATAGGTTGTAAAAGGAAATTCACTAGCGAACACAATGCACAGGGAGTGAATAAAAAATATAATAACTAGTAGCAATATATATATATAAAAAGCAATGACCATCCCTGCAGAGTATATGTCCATAGTACCATACAGAGCACAAACAATTGCACCATATATAATATGGTATACAAATAAACCACCAGTGTGTTGAGCAAGACCTATGTAAATGAAACATAAATACAGGGGATGCTAAACAGTCAGGAGTACCTTACCCATATTTGTAATGTATGCCTCCCAACGCGTGTTTCTCGTGGGCTTCTTGCGGGGGTTGAGCCTATACCTATATACTGACCATACAGGTGTAGATAGCAGTCCTGCAAAACAGATAATAGATTACAGAACAGTTACAGATGGAGACTTACAGGTTACTTACAGCTGAAGTTATTTCTAATCACTTTCCTTTCTTTTCCATTCTGACCAAACAACAATAACCATTTCTTCTTGCCAAGAAACATTTGACTTTTCATATTTCCACCACTATTTATTATCTATTATTATAGCGCCATTTATGCACGGAGCGTTAAATGTGAAAAGGGGTATACATAAAAATGTACAATAATTTTGAACAAAACATGTCACTAACTGGTACAGGAGGAGAGAGGACCCTGCCAGCGTGGGCTCACAGTCTACAAGGGACGGGTGAGGATACAGTAGGCGAGAGTAACTATGGTCGTGCAGTGGTATGGTTTAACGAGGGTCACTGCAAGTTGTCTGCATGTCGGAAGAGGTCTTCATGTTCCTTTTGAATGTTTCCTCGGTAGGCGAGAGTCTGATATGTTGGGGTAGAGACTTCAGAGGGGATGCGCAGGGAAAATCTTGAATGCGATTGTGGGAAGGGACATAAGAGGGGAGTAAGAAGGAGATCTTGTGAGGATCGGAGGTAAGCATCGAGAGACTAGGTCACAGATGTATGGAGGATTGGTTGAGGATGGCAGTGATGCATGGTAAGGGTTTTGAACTGCGTCTCTGGGAAATGGAAGAGCCATTGAAGAGTTGATAGAGAAAATAGCCAGGGAATAGCGGGGGACAGGTGGCTTAGTCGGGCAGCAGAGTTTATCTAAATGAGCAAGTGTTTTGATGAGTGGGAAACACAAATACGTGAGATATATTCTAAGCAACTAGCAAGAGATACCAATGATTTCAGTCAGAAGAAAATGTATAAAATGGAAACGCCCTATTATTGGTCCACGGAATGAGAGACCTAATTCTGTTTCATCCGTATCTTTATCCGTGAAGTTTTTGATTCTTCACAATATTCTATATCGACTCGCTTTGGTAGACAAAAAAAGAAGTGGGATAGGAAACCAAATGGCAAGAAACGTAAAACTGCATCTGAAAGTACCAACATTCCAAAGGTAATTAATCTTTCTCAACAAACCTCTTCTGATGTGGAAATTTCTTATTATCTAGGGGTCTATCTTTCTCACCTCTGCTCGTTTTGATCAATTTACAGTTATAAAGGATTTAAATTTTTTTTGCTCGCTCGCTGATTTTCAAAAAATGGTTACACAATGATGTAAATCAACAAAATCTTTCTAGTCCTGTAGAACAAGAAGCTGTTAAAATTCTAGAGGATCTTCAGAAGGAGCATAATTCTACTTTTATTGGGTAAGGTCTAGGATGAGCGATACGATACTGCAAATATCGGGTATCGGCCGATATTAGCTGTATCGGACTTTCGATTCCGAGTTCCGATATTGTCGTCTTATCGGATACCGGAATCGGAATTGTCACTGTCACTGTCAGTGTCCGTCGGTCGGGTCTGTCAGGAGTCAGCGGCACTTACCTGGCAGAAGATCTCTGGCGGTCACGTCCTGGACTGCTTGATGGCCGCCATCATCTTTCCCCGGCGGTCACATGCAGTTTTCTCGCGATAACTGCAGTGACTGCTGGGTAATCCCGGCCGTAAAGCAGTCAGTCCGATGACGTCACCGCCGGGGAAGCAGGTAATCAGCTGTGCTGCGTCGCGATGACAGGCTCTGCCTGTCATTGCGATGTAGCAGAGCTGGATCGTCGTGGGACAGTCGTTACTATGGACTGCGTCGGACAGGTGGTATACTGTTGGTTTGTTTTTTTCCTTTTTTTACAGGAGATCGATGGCGTCGCAGGAATGAGAGAGTAATAAAAGAAATGAAAAACTGTGTTGTCTCTTTTATTTCATTAAAAGACTTTTTTCTTGCTTTGTCTTTTTTTTATACATTTAAAAACTTTGGGATTAATAATGGATCGGTGTCTTATTGACGCCTATCCATTATTAACCGGGCTTATTGTCACCGTGCAATCAACGGTGACATTAACCCCTTATTACCCCACTTGCCACCGCTACAGGGCAGTGGGAAGAGCCGGGTAAAGTGCCACAATTGGCACATCTTTTGATGCGCCAAATGTGGGGCTGCTGTAGCCTGGTATTATCAGGCTGTTGAGGGCCAAAATCCATGGGCCTTAACAGTCTTTTAATACCAGGCCGCAGCAGTCTGCATTTTACTTGGCTGGTTAACAAAAATAGGGGGACCCCTACGCCGTTTTTTTTTTCGAGGGGATCCCCTATTTTTGTTAACCAGCCAAGCTAAGCAGACTGCTGTGGCCTGGTATTATCAGGCTTGCAAGGTCCATGGATATTGGATCCTTACCAGCCTGAAAAACCAGGCCTCAGCAGTCTGCTTCATCTGGCTGGTTAACAAAAAATAGGGGGGACCCCACGCCAATTTTTTTCGAGGGGATCCCCTATTTTTGTTAACCAGCAAAGATAAGCAGACTGCTGTGGCCTGGTATTATCAGGCTGGCAAGCAGGGTCGGACTGAGCCACCGGGACACCGGAGAAACCTCCGGTGGGCCCCAGCTCCTGCGTGGTGGGCCCTGATTTGAAAGGATAGGTCGCGGGGCAGAGGGGGCGGTGGCTATGCTACAGTTACATTCTGCGGCAGAGCAGGGAAATCGATCTACCTGCTCTGCCGCCCAGAAGCTATGGGGCCTGAACAGGCATTGGGGGGGCCCGTTGCCAGCAGTGGGCCCCCCACCCGTCATCGGAGGGTCAGCTGTATCGGCATCCAGCCGATACAGCTGACCGCATAGAGAGAGAAGGAGCGAGCGCTCCTTCTCTCCCATAATCCCCTCTCAGCGTCTGACAGCGGGCGCGATGACATCACCTGCCGGCGCCCGCTGTCAGACGCTGAGAGGGAGAACAGTGAGCAGCACAGGAGCCGGGAGGTGAGTATTGTTTTTTTTTTTTTTTTTTAATGGGGGTGCATTATACTACAGAGGCTGTATATGGGGGTGCATTATACTACAGAGGCTGTATATGGGGGCTGCATTATACTACAGAGGCTCCATATTGGGGTGCATTATACTACAGAGACTCCCTATGGGGATGCATTATACTACAGAGGCTGCCTATGGGGGTGCATTATAATATAGCGGCTGCCTATGGTGGTGCATTATATTATAGACTCTGCCTATGGAGGTTTATTATAATATAGAGGCTACCTATGGGGGTGCATTATACTATATTGAGGACTATCTGGTGTATTATGCTGTATGGATGCTATCTAGGGGCCATCATACAGTGTTGGACCATTAAATAGTTTGGGGACATTAAGGGGTCAGTATATATCCAGTGAGGGGCATTATTCTGTGTATAGGGGAGATGTACAGGGGGAGACTTGGGACATTATTAAATGTAAAGTGGACACTTATTGTTATAGGGGAACTCGGGTTACTGTGACTGTCAAAGGGGCACACAGGGCATTATTACAGTCTAGGGGACAAAATGTGGTCACTGTTTTCTAGGGCACTTGCACCCGGCATTACTATATTCTAGAGGGGTGCTTTAAAATTTAGAGGTCACACAGAACCACACAGCAGGTGCAGTAATAGGGACACATACGGCAGCAGCAGCAGCTCAGTATTGGGGTATCACGTGCAGTAATAGGGACACATACGGCAGCAGCGGCTCAGTATTGGGGTATCAGGTGCAGTAATAGGGACATATATGGCAGCAGCGGCTCAGTATTAGGGTATCAGCAGGATGAGGAGTTTGTGCAGGTTGAGAATAGTCCAATTGGTGACCAAGACAGTGCTAAAAATATGAGAAGTGAAATGTGTCTTTGTTGTAATCTCTGCAGTCGAGTCCTGGCTGGAGAAGTCGTCATGTCGGTCTGGGCCAGATGGAAAAGAAATGAAAAGTGAACAATTCCATTAGAAAGAACATCAGCGGTAAGTCATTATCTGTACCTGTGCTGTAATCTATTATATGTTCTGTAGGACTGGTATTATTTACCACAGACCATATGGCGGTAATATCAATATTGGTCTTTTTATATATAGATTATTTTTGGCAACAGCGCGGTCATTTGCTGAGGTTCTCTGATGATGGGCCCACTCAGAAGTTTCGCCCCCACTAAACCAAAACCCTAGCTACGCCTCTGGCTCTCTCTCTAGTCTTTCTTTCTCTCTCTAGTCTTTCTCGCTCTCTGATCTTTCTTTCTCGCTCTCTGTTTCTTTTTTCTCTCTGTTCTTTCTTTCTCTCTCTCTTTTCTTTCTTTCCTCTCTTTCTTTCTCTGTTTGTTCTTTCTCTCTCACTGCTCTTTCTTTCTTTTCCTCAGTACCAGCCACTGTGCCCTCATTACCAGTCAGTGTGATCAGCAGTGCTAAATGGGTACGCTTGGGGCCAGGATATGGGTGTGATTAGCTGTTAAATGGGTGTGGTCGGGGCGTGGCCTAAAATTTGCAGCGACGCCCTACGCGTGCCGCAGCCTTTAACCCTCTTTCCTGTCTTCAAAATTTGGGAGGTATGCTGTATGACCTCACTACAACTTCTGGCCATGCTCCTGATGAGCGCGACGGATGGTCTCCTGAGGGATCTCCTCCCACACCTGGACTAAAGCATCCACCAACTCCTGGACAGTCTGTGGTGCAACGTGGCATGGACTAAAATTTCCTGCAGCAGGCACAGCGTGCCACAGCCTTTGTCCCTCTTTCCCTTCTTCAAAGGTTGGGAAGTATGATGGTGGGCCCCAAGAATATTTTTTCTCTGGTGGGCCCAAGGTACTCCAGTCCGACGTTGCTGGCAAGGTCCATGGATATTGGCTCCTTAACAGCCTTAAATACCATGCCTCAGCAGCAGGGGCGTACATAGAAATCATGGGGCCCCATAGCAAAAGTCTGAATGGGCCCCCCCAAAAAAAAAAACCCAGAGCCATTGTAAATGTAAAGTGCCAGCACAGTGAGGGGACACATTAAACAAAAAAATGTATTATGCCCCCATAGATTGTGCCCCCATAGATGCTCCATAGTATAGGCCCTTATGCTGCCGCAGCTGCTGCAACCAAAAAAAAAAAAAAGACATACTCACCTTTCGTCGCTGGGGGCCAGGTGCCGGTGTCCTGAGCAGGGGGTGACACCAGGTGCCGATGTCACCGCTCGCTCAGGGCCCCGGCACCTGAGATATTTACCTGTCCTCTCTCCACTGCTGAGTGCCGCTGTATTCGTGGGTCCTCCAGCAGTGAATGATCAGGCAGAGGGCGCGGCGCGCACTAACGACATCATCGCGCCCTCTGACCTGAACATTGCAGCAAGAGGACGCGAGCAACGGTGGAACGGGACAGGTAAATATCCCTTATACTCACCCTTCCGCCGGCGCGGTCTGTGCAGCCCCTGCTCTTCTCCCACGGTCTCCGCCGCCAGTGTTCAGCGGTCACGCGGGACAGCTCATTAAAGTCATGAATATGTGCGTATTCATGACTGTAATGAGCGGTACCACCTGACTGCTGAACACAGGCGTCGGAGACCGTGGGAGAAGAGCAGGGGCTGCAGAGACCGTACCAGGAGGGGTGAGTATATAGAAGAGCTGCGCTCCCCCTCCCCCGCCGACCCCCTGGTAGTACTGTGTCAGCACAGCTACCCGACCGTCGAGGGCCCCCTCACCTGTCCGGGCCCCATAGCAGCTGCTTGGTCTGCTTCATTCACGGTACGCCACTGCTCAGCAGTCTGCTTCATCAGGCTGGTTAACAAAAATAGGGGGGACCCGACGCCATTTTTTTTTCGAAGGGAACCCCTATTTTTGTTAATCAGTTCCCTCTGACGTCACTGATTGTGTCCCTGGCTGACCTGAAGTGAAAGTGGAAAGCAATCAATTAAGCTTTCCACTTCCTCTCCTGTCAGCTAGGAGAGGAACTCATTCATTTGGGGGTTTACTGTGAGGCTGCAGCATTAGCTGCGGTCCCTGCAGTAAACATTAACCCTTTCTGAAGGATTACACCGTGGGACCTGACTGTGCATGGGATAGGTAAGAATAATTTTGCTTTTTTATTTTATTTTTATTACAGGAAATGGTTTTTGCAGTCAAATAAAAGATGGTCAAAAACATGTGTCTTTATTTCATTAAAATGATTTTTAATTAAAGTGTGTGTGTTTTATTTTTATTTCATGCAATAGGATTAATAATTGATAGTTGTCTAATTGACAGCTCTCAATTATTAACCTGGCTTAAGGTCACCTTTCAATTGCAAGGTGGCTTTAACCCCATATTAACCCATTCGCCACCGCTACAGGGCAATGGGAATAGACGGGCAAAGTGCCAGAAAGGGCGAATCTAATTATAGATTTGTCTTTTCTGGGGTGTCTGGGGGCAGATGTTAGTAGCCAGGGGGGGGGCAAAAATAATGGTCCCTCTCTGGGCTATTATTATCTGCCCCCATTCGCTGGCTTTGTCTGTCTGGTTGCGAAAATAGTGCGGGAGCCCACGCATTTTTTTTTAAACAATTTTACACCTCATATATATATATATACATGTCACTGAATTTGTGACATATATATATATATATATTTATATTTATAGTTCATACACTTCTACATAGTATAATAGCCGCTAATTCAATTGCCGGCTTTTGTGAAAATGCAGAACCCGACATGAAATGACACTTGGTGTACATAGGGTTAACCATGTCTTTTCATGTCCTTTGCTATCTGATTTGCACAAACAATTACATCAGTCTATGTGTGCAAAATTTCACACCTGTAGGGGTTAATTAAAGGTGTAAATTCGTAGCAAAAAAGTCCGTTTTTTTTACAACGAATTTACACCTTTAATTAACCCCTACAGGTGTGAAATTTTGCACACATAAGGTACTGCCACACTACACAATCCCGCTAGCGATCTCGTTAGCGTCGCATACTAATGAGATCGCTAGCGGGATTATTTCTATATCGCTAGTAGCTACCTATTTTAGCGATGTCGTTAGGACGCTATCGCGGTTAACGATCTCCTTAACGACTTTAGCGGTACAAAAGTACCGCTAAATCGCTAAAAAAGGTGCCACACTCAGCGATTAGATACTTACCAGCGGGACGCCAGCGATGAAAATAGGGTCCGGAACGATCAGGACGACGGACGAGATCACAGCAGGGTCCACGTCGCTGGTAGATGCCGCACACAACAACATCGCTAACGGGATCGCTAAATAGTGACGTTTTTTAGCGATCCCGTTAGCGATGTTGTTTAGTGTGGCATACCCTATAGACTGATGTAATTGTTTGTGCAAATCAGATAGCAAACGACATGAAAAGACATGGTTAACCCTATGTACACCAAGTGTCATTTCATGTCGGGTGCTTCTGTCTTTTCACACAAGCCGGCTTTACCCGGCAATTGAATCAGAGGCTATTTTACTATGTAGAAGTGTATAAACTATACATATATGTATATATATATGTCACAATGACATGTGTATATATATATATATATATATATATATATATATATATGTATTCTATGTGTGTATATTTAGTGTTTACAAGGAAATAAAGGTTTTTTTTAGTTGCGATATTTTGTTCCCATAGACTTACATGGGACTTCCGCTATCGGAATCGGATATCGACGATATTTAGTGATATCGGCGATACCATTCCGATCCGATATTTTTAGATATCGAGCAGTATCGCTCAACACTAGTAAGGTCCCTATATCATTGAAACCAAAGTCTCAAAAAATTTCCATCCTTTCCTTTTTGTCCAGGTGTTGATATTTTTGTTTGTTTAGAATCAGCTGAATTTGAACAAATTCCATCAAATATCCACTCAGATAATTTGACTAAAGATGAACGTGCAGCATTAAGTAATCTCAAAAAAATGAAAGATATGATCTCTAAACCAGCTGATAAAGGGGGAATATTGTTGTATGGCCCTCTAATATGTATGAACATGAGGTTAATCGTTTACTTAAGGATCGTCATTGTTATAAGAAATTAACATTTAACCCCCTATTATCTTACAGAGCTCAGTTGGGGTCCTTGTTACAATCTGCACTTGATGGTAATCTTATTACTAAAGAGATACAAGATTTGTTGACTATTAAGGAACCAACTATACCTACAATATACCTGCTTCCTAAAGGGTATGCCACACTAAACAAGATCGCAAACGAGATCGCAAACAAGATCACTAAAACGTCACTATTTTGCGATCTCGTTAGCGACTTAGCTGTGTGTGGCATGTAGCAACTATGTGGCCCCTGCTGTGATCTCGTTGATCGTTCACTAGAGTTCTGGACCGTTTTTTGATCGTTGGCGTCCCGCTGGTGAGCCTATATCGCTGTTTGGCACCTTTTGCGAACGACCTTGTTTGTGACGCATATGGGTTTAGCGTCACGGAATGGATCGCAATATATGTAAGTTCTCTTTTGCGTCACAGAGAGGATCGCAGCAGTTGCAAAGCAGGCTAGCAGGACGCAGAGAGAAGGGGCGATGCTGGAAATTCCTATGAATCAGAAGCGCTCAGTACATGCTAATGACATCCTAACGACCGCCAAAGTCGTTAAAGAGATCGCTGACCGCTGATGAGTCGTTTATGAGATCTCCTGTTTGGCAGCTACTAGCAACCTAAAAGAGATCTCACAAACGATCTCATTAGCTTGCGTCGTTATTGAGATCGCTAACGAGATCACTAAGTGTGGCAGTACCTTAAGATTCACAAACACCCCATTTGCCCTCCAGGTAGGCCAATAATCTCTGGTGTTGGAGGTTTAACTGACAATGTATGTTGTTTACATCGATTCACATCTAAAACCATTGGTTGAAACCATTCCCTCATATTTGAGAGATACTATCGATCTGCTCAGGAAAATTGAAACCATGGTCATAGATGATGACATGATTCTTGTAACCTGTGACATTGAGGCCTTATATACTAGTATCATGCATGATGATGGTCTTAAGGCCACATCATATTTTTTAAGTATGTCCAATCTTAATGCTGAGGAGGTGGATTTTATCAATTCTCTTTTAAAATGTTTTAACTCATAATTTGTTTTACCTTTTAATGGGTCCTTCTTCCTACAGCTCCAGGGAACAGCCATGGGTGCGGCCTGTGCGCCGTCCTAAGCTAATCTGTTCCTGGGGCTGTGGGAGAGGGACCTATTTGCAACGGAAGCCATGGATCGTGTTGTATTTTGGACCCGTTTTATTGACGATATTTTTTTTATTTGGCATGGCGATTCTGTTGCATTATTAGAATTTGTGAATTTTTTAAACTCCAATCTCCTCAATATTAAATTAACTTGACATTTTGATGTCAACAGTGTTGATGTTCTGGATGTAACCATTAAACGTGTTGATTTTGGTATCCTACAAACAGACATTTTTGAAAGAAGACTACAGTGAATTCTTTATTACATGTATCGTCTGCGCATCCTGGTCATGTTATTAGAGCTATCCCTACAGGACAATTTTTGAGACTTCGTCGTTTGTGCTCCTCTATGGAAGATTTTAAAAGTCGAGCAGATGAAATGAAGAAAAGGTTCATCGAAAGTGGATATAGTCACCGGAGCATCAAGAAGGCATATTCTCGTGCACTAAACAGTGAAACAGAATCTTATCTTCCCCACACAGAAACCCAGAACTGTGAATAAGGTTAGATTAATTACTATCATTACCAGTGGGATCGGATGCGAGCAGTTCTTTCCAAACACTGGTCTATATTGACCAGTGATGCAATTTTAGAGCAATATCTCCCACTGGAACCATGTACAGTATTACTGCACGTCGTGCACGTAATTTGCATGATAATCTGGTTAAAAGTTTCTACCCCATTAATAATCAATCTACTATTTTTCCATCATTATGTCCTAAACCTATAGAACAATGGGGTTGTTCCCCATGTGGGAATTGTATTGCTTGTTCAAACATAGATTGTGCTACAACTTTTTATTCTTCTAATAACAAGCCATACAAAATTGACCATTAATTGCAATACCAAGGCAGTTATTTATTACGCTACATGTCCCTGCTCCAAAATCTGCATTGGGCTGACAATGCGACATTTGAAAATCCGTGTAAGGGAACATGTGAGGGATATTATTGCCGCTGAAAAAGAAAGTCATTGACCACCTCAAAACCATACCGAGGCATTTTAAAACCTATCATAACTGATCAATCCGGGTTAAGGGTCATTGGTGTGGTGACAGATTTTTGCGGCGGCAATATTAGTCACCGTCTTGCACAGAAAGAAACCAGATGGATCTGAACCCTCCGTATCCTTCAACCTCTTGGACTTAATGAGAATTTAAGTTATTCCAGTTTTCTCTGATCATCAGCTTCCCTTTTATATTTCTATTTTTATTTCTATTGGCATGTTATATTTCTTTGATATTAATTATTATATTTGTATTTTTAGCATTTCTATTTCATTATCAATGTACTAATTTTCGTACAAGACTGAAGTCTATCACAAGAGATTTAAAGAGAAGAATTAGACAAGAATCTGAACAAGAATATAAGAAATATGTTTATTGCAATATTCTTTTTCTCTCTACATTTATGCAATTTGCTATGTATAATATATATTTTTGTTCATGACTGTATTTGTAATATATTTATATATTTATGATAACATATATGGTTATATGCACTTTATATATAAGAATTTTTTTGCAATTATTTTTTGCATATATAACTATGACATTGTTTATTATTATATATATATGGTAGTATATTTATAATGATTTTTCTAGCACTTTTCATACTTTATGCATCATATACCACCTTCCACACATTCATTTTGCACACATCATATGCATCATCAATATCACCTATTTATATAACACCATACATCACATTTACACATTTTTTTCTGTGGATCAGCCTGCAATTCTCATGCAGAGTCTGTCATGAAATTCTGGTTGTGCGCAGTTTTCCCAGTCACTGCTTACATTCATTGCGGCGTCTATTTCCATGGAGCAACATGGGGGTTTGCTCACGTGATCTACGTGGGGCGTGATGCCGTCCCTCGCTATGTTCCCATGGTGACGCCCTAGTTTATGTGACCGTGTGTTCTGGGCAACTGCGCACACGCCGCTTTCGTACCAGAAAGACGTCACTTCTCATCTGTGATTGAGGGTTTTATAGCCAATTGGGAGGAGACGTGTAGCACATGCTCATTTGCACTTATTCGGTTATTAATTTTAATGCTGAGATGATTGGTGAATTGGACAAACCTATTGCTGCGGCCTCTAATGAACTGAAGTCCAGCTGTGCTAGTGATAAAATTCAGTCCATTAATCTCGATATAGAAAAAACTCTTGATGGAACTGTGAAGAAAATCCAGGAGACGCAAGTCTCCAAGTTTAATAGAGACTTAAAGGATTACCAGACTAAGAAGGTTATCTATGGAGAAATAAGGGTAATTCCAACATTTCACGTAATCCTTCTGTCACATCTATATCTTCACTGAGTGAAAGGTCTGATCATTCTACGTCATCGATGTCTATTCGAGTTGGTTCCAACAGATTACGAGATCATAGTTTTCATCCATACAGAAGGCGTATGGCCGATACACCTAAACCCCCTAATAAAGATAATAAGGTAATTAACCTTAGTATAAGCTATCACAAGCAGACTTAACCTAAAACCCCAGTCACACACAGCGATCTCGCTGGCGAGATCGCTGCTGAGTCACTAGTTTTGTGACACAGCAGCGATCTCTCCAGCGATATCGCTGTGTGTGACATTCAGAGATGATCAGCCCCCTTGCTGGTATCGCTGATCGTCGCTGAATGTCCTGGACATTTGTTTGATCGTTGGTCTCCCGCTGGCCAGCACGCATCGCTGCGTGTGGCAGGCAGACCAGCGATCAGCTGGTAACCAAGGTACACATCGGGTTACCAGGCGCCGCGCAGTGCCTGGAAACCCGATGTGTATGTTGCATATCAGCGCGCTGCTGCAGGGGAGCTGGTAACCAAGGTACACATCGGGTTACCAGGCGCCGCACAGTGCCTAGAAACCCGATGTGTACCTTGGTTACCAGCTCCCTGCACCAGCGGACTAGTATCCAACGTACACTGCGGGTAGCTAAGCGACGTTACCCGCAGTGTCGCTGTCCTGATCGCTGCCTGTTTGGTAGCTCACCAGCGATCATGTAGCGACACACCAGCGATCCTGACAAGTGAATATCATTGTCGGGATCGCTGGTGTGTCGCTATGTGTGACGGGGCCCTTACTTGGTAAGGGCTTATCCTTTTCACCCACCTGTGGCTATGACACCTTCACGGCTGTGAAGGATGTCCACATTTTTGCACGGTCCTTGTTACTTTGGCGACAATACTTTAATGATGATATCAATAAATTGTTTCCCACAGAAGAGGAAAAAAAAAGCATTAAGAATTCTAGAGGATTTGGCTGATGAACACAACCAAGATGGAGGCAAGATCCCTTCATGCATTATGCCGCGCTCCAGGAGGTTTCCTCCTCTATCCTCTTGCCCTAATGTCGATCTATTTGTTCAGGTGGTGTCTAATGAGCTAGCTTAAATTCCTAGTCCTATGCCATGTGATAATCTACGGGGGGAGGAGCGTAGACGGTTGATGTACCTCAAGGATTTAGCGGGTGTTATCATCAAGCCCGCAGATAAAGGGGGCAACATCGTTATCTGTCCGAAAACCATGTGCAAGGAGGAGGCCCTCCGCCAGCTTAACGATGTTGCTTGCTACAGGGAACTTACATACAGTACAATCCCCTTATGGCATATTGTAGCCAACTTAAAACTATTTTGAAACGGGCTGTTACCAATGAGGTCATCAATAAGGATTTAGCATCTTCTGGTTGATGAACCCACCATATCTACATTGTACCTCCTCCCTAAGATCCCCAAAAATGCCAAGACACCTCCTGGTAGACCTACCATCTCGGGCAGAGGGGGCTACCTGGAGCGCATCAATCGGTGATCGACTTCCATTTACAGCCTCTTGTTGTGAATCTCCCTTCTTTTTTAAAAGATACCGGAGAACTTCTCCGAAAGTGGATGGTCCTATACTTGGAGTCCAACAGTATTCTGGCATCCGCCGATGTGGAATCATTATATACGAATATTACGCACGCTGACGGATTAAGAGCTGTGCGATTTATTTATTTATTTTTCCTCAGTACATCAAATCTGCCCACAAGCGTGTTAGGGTTCGAGTTCCCGCTGCTGCACAAGGGAAATCTCGAACCAGTCCCGCTGCGGTCCCCCATCTATCTCCGGCCGCAGTGGAGCCTGCTCAGCAGAGACATCGGTCCCAGCGTCTCGCTCGGTCTAATACTGTGCAGAGGTTTGTTACTGCCTCTCCTGGTTCCTCTATTATAACCAGTGCTGGAGCAGGCAGCTCTGGGACTAAGTCCTCGCTTTCTCCATCTGAGCATGTCCAGGGCAAGATCTCCCATTGGAGATCAGGGGTCACATGCTCGGTTACAGCAGCGACTCCCATTGGTCCTCCAGGAAGGTCCTGAAGCTGTTTGTGTTCTGGAAGCAGTTTCCCATTGGTCCTTTTCAAGAAGGTCCTGTAGCTGCTACTATAAAAGGTGCACATGACCGCACGGCCATGCGCTAGTATCAATCCTGTTATGTGCTTTGCGCCAGTGTGTTCATGTACGCATTCGGTTAGGGCTCGGCTGAAATAAGCCCCTAGAATACCGGCACCTCCTGTGAGGAGTTTTGTATGCACGTGTTCAGGGCTTCGCTGAAATAAGCCCCTAGAATACCGGCACCTCCTGTGAGGAGTTTTGTATGCACGTATTCAGGGCTTAGCTGAAATAGCCTCTACTATACCGGCTACTCCGGTGAGGAGTTGGTTGTTTGCGTTTTTGTTTGCATGACCACAGACTGCTATCCGCTCTGCAGTTATCTGTGTACTCTTGTGGGGTTAACAGGACACAGTCTCTACCACAGCGACTCTGTGGAGTAACAGAGTTCGCTTATACCGCCATATAGTGCCACAGCATCTTTGTCAGCGACTCTGTGGTGTAACAGAGTTCGCTTATACCGCCATATAGTGCCACAGCATCTATGTCAGTGACTCTGTGGAGTAACAGAGTTCGCTTATACCGCCATATAGTGCCATCTTACTAGCAGCAGGCTCTGCCTGCACTGTGGACCACGGGATGCAAACGCACTTAGTATTTATAGTTATTTGATGCGTTCCGCAACCCTTAACAAGGCGTGAGAGAATTACTGTTGGAACTCCTTGAATTTACCCTCACCCAAAACTTTTTCCTTTTTAAGGGGTCCTTCTACCTGCAGCTCCAGGGTACAGCTATGGGAGCGGCCTTTGCGCCATCCTATGCCAATCTGTTCCTGGGGCTGTGGGAGAGGGACCTCCTCCTGTAAGACCAACAGACATCAATGGACCGAGTCTCCTTTTGGATGCGGTACATTGATGACATTCTCTTGGTCTGGCAGGGAACATCCACTGAACTTCTAGAATTCTTTGATAGCCTAAATGACAATGACCTTAACATACGCCTTATCCACACTTGGGATCTGAGTAGGATTGAGTTTCTGGATGTCACAATCAAAAAAGATTCAGAGGGTATTATACAAACTGATATTTTCAGAAAGAAGGCAGTCACTAATATGTTGATACACGCCTCCTCTGCCATCCTCAACACATGATTAGGTCATTAACCAAAAGGTCAGTTCCTCAGACTCCGTCACTTGTGTTCCACTGATGAGGGCTTCAAAACACGGGCTGAGGAGCTGACTATACGTTTTATTGAGCGTGGGTATAGTCGGCGCTTACTTAAGCAAGCGTTTAATAAGGCCAAACATATCCCTCGTGACCAATTACTATATGGTAACAGGAATAATAACACTTCTGAGGAATCGAGTAAATTACGCTTCATTACGAATTATCATTCTCGTCATAGGCAAGTGTTATGATTTGGTAGCCGAGGAGGACAGTAGCAAAAATAGGCGTAACAACCAGACACCCAGAGAGGTTGGTAACTAGCAGATTGCAGACCCCTAAACTGACAGCACAACTAGAAGTAGCCATGGGACGTGCCTACGGTGCCCTAGACGCCTCGACATAGCCGGAGAGTTAGCTAAGCCTAAAGAGAGAAAGGGGAAAGCTAACTGCCCCGGAGTAGACCCCCAAAGGAATAGTTAGCCGCCAAACATATATTGGCGGTGACACAAGATGAAATACAAACACAGGCAGAAAATAGAACAAGCAAATGCTGGGGCACAAACTGTCTAGATAGAATAGGACAGGAAAGAATACTGTCTGCAATCCAGCAGAAACTCTAAGAAAAATTCCAACCCTTCTGATATGCAAAAATACTGAGACCACACGATCTCTCCCCCGCTAGATTAGAACTCTGGTGTAACTGGTAGCAAATCAGCAGATACAGAAATAACAGGGAACTGAAAACACATAAACAGTGGCAAATGAGAAACAGTGTCCAGCGCAGGCCCCCGCAGGGGAACCTGGCTGTACAAATCCAAAGGCGCAGAAAAATGAGATAAACAAAAACAAATGCCACAGAAATAAACAGCAAATAACTTATCAGAAAGTTGCAGGAAGCAAGCTGACTTCCAAAAGAGACCAGGAAGCAACAAATCACTGGCGAGGATCATGGGAAGGTTGCTCACTTATATCTCCCCAGTCATTAACATCTGATTGCCAATCATCGCCCCCAGCTGATAGATCTCAAGCAGCTTCATTACTATCAGCAGCCAAAACTCAGAAGTCAGATCCAGAGCGTTCACAACAGGCAAGTAAGACTGGCTCTTGCAAAAGCATGGCCAACATTACAGATAGACCCTATCATTAGAAAGTTCAGCCGATAATCCAGCAATTACTTTCAGGCGCGCAAAAAAATTGCGCGAATACCTAACTCGCAGTCATTATACTGGTGAGAGAAGTGGTACATTTTTAGATCAGATTACACAAAGAAGTGGATGTACCCTTGTGGCCGCTGCGTGGCATGCCCTAATATCGACAAAAGTGATTGTTTCACTGATTCAATTGGCACACTAAGAAATTTAAAATTAATAAATCTATCAGTTGTACTACGAGATATGTTATTTATCATGCCACTTGTCCGTGCGGCCTTATATTGGTTTAATAACTCGACAACTCAAAGTTCGCGCCCGTGAACATGTCCTGGGTATTCAGGCCGCAGCGGACCACTTTTTACACATCTTCTTTGAAAACCATTCCGCGCCACTTCAAAATGCATCACAATTGTGATAGTACTTTGCTGAGAGTAAGAGGTATTGATGCACTGAATATTAGTATATGTGGTGGTAACCTATCCCAGAGACTAGGTCAACTAGAAACCCGATGGATTTGGACCCTTAAAACGGTCCATCCATTGGGATTAAATGAGAATCTAAGTTTTGTCCCTTTCCTTTGAACATCCTACTGCTGTTTTTTAAAAGGTTGTATTTGATCCCTTCTTGGTTTTAATATTGCGTTTTAATTTTTAGATGACGTTTACGTACTCATTTATGTGAGGCTGATTGGGATTGACTGTTTCTGAAGACTTGGACGTGACAACATGCATCATTCAAACAATCTATCAGCATCCAACCTCTTGTCTCCTATAATGTCTGACAATTGGCTGTCATATGAATTACTGTATTGTACATATTCTTATATATTATATATTTTTTATATGATTGCAACCATTTCATTAGGTATGTTGATACATTGTCAATTCGTGGGGCCTCACTATTGTTTTTGGCATAAACATATATATTGGTCCAAAATATACAGTACAGCCCAAAAGTTTGGACACACCTTCTCATGTAAAGATTTTTCTGTATTTTCATGACTATGAAAATTGTACATTCACACTGAAGGCATCAAAACTATGAATTAACACATGTGCAATTATATACTTAACAAAAAAGTGTGTAACAAATGAAAGTATGTCTTATATTCTAAGTTCTTCAAAGTAGCCACCTTTTGCTTTGATGACTGCTTTGCACACTCTTGGCATTCTCTTGATGAGCTTCAAGAGGTAGTCACCGGAAATGGTCTTCCAACAATCTTGAAGGAGTTCCCAGAGATGCTTAGTACTTGTTGGCCCTTTTGCCTTCACTCTGCGGTCCAGCTCACCAAAAACCATCTCGATTGGGTTCAGGTCTGGAGACTGTGGAGGCCAGGTCATCAGGCGTAGCACCCCACCACTCTCCTTCTTGGTCAAATAGCCCTTACACAGCCTGGAGATGTGTTTGGGGTCATCGTCCTGTTGAAAAATAAATGATGGTCCAACTAAACGCAAACCGGATGGAATAGCATGCCACTGCAAGATGCTTTGGTAGCCATGCTGCTTCAGTATACCTTCAATTTTGAATAAATCTTTAACAGTGTCACCAGCAAAGCACCCCCACACCATCACACCTCCTACTCCATGCTTCACGGTGGGAATCAGGCATGTAGAGTCCATCCGTTCACCTTTTCTGCATCGCACAAAGACACGGTGGTTGAAACCAAAGATCTCAAATTTGGATTCAACAAGACCAAAGCACAGATTTCCACTGGACTAATGTCCATTCCTTGTGTTCTTTAACCCAAACAAGTCTCTTCTGCTTGTTGCCTGTCCTCAGCAGTGGTTTCCAAGCAGCTATTTTACCATGAAGGCCTGCTGCACAAAGTCTCCACTTAACAGTTGTTGTAGAGATGTGTCTGCTGCTAGAACTCTGTGTGGCATTGACCTGGTCTCTAATCTGAGCTGCTGTAAACCTGCGATTTCTGAGGCTGGTGACTCGGATAAACTTATCCTCAGAAGCAGAGGTGACTCTTGGTCTTCCTTTCCTGGGGCGGTCCTCATGTGAGTCAGTTTCTTTGTAGCGCTTGATGGTTTTTGCAACTGCACTTGGGGACACTTTCAAAGTTTTCCCAATTTTTCGGACTGACTGACCTTCATTTCTTAAAGTAATGATGGCCACTCGTTTTTCTTCACTTAGCTGCTTTTTTCTTGCCATAATACAAATTCTATCAGTCTATTCAGTAGGACTATCAGCTGTGTATCCACCAGAGTTCTGCACAACACAACTGATGGTCCCAACCCCATTTATAAGGCCAGAAATCCCACTTATTAAACCTGACAGGGCACACCTGTGAAGTGAAAACCATTTCCGGTGACTAACTCTTGAAGCTCATCAAGAGAATGCCAAGAGTGTGCAAAGCAGTCATCAAAGCAAAAGGTGGCTACTTTGAAGAACCTAGAATATAAGACATAATTTCAGTTGTTTCACACTTTTTTGTTAAGTATATAATTCCACATGTGTTAATTCATAGTTTTGATGCCTTCAGTGTGAATGTACAATTTTCATAGTCATGAAAATATAGAAAAATCTTTGAATGAGAAGGTGTGTCCAAACTTCTGTTCTATACTGTATATATTGGGTCTCTACAACAGATATTAAGATTTAGGCCTCATTCACACATCCGGCGGGCGCCTAAACGGCGCCCCCGGCATTTAGCCGCAGCGCCGCATCCGGTATTTTGTATGAAAACCGGATGCGCCGCATCCGTTTTTTCGCCGCATCCGGTTCACGAATGCGGCAAAAAAACGCATCCGTCTCATCCGGTGTATCCGGTTTGGCATCCGTTGACGCCGTATGCGCCGGATCCGGTTTTTTAAGACCGCCCTTTTTGGGGTTCCAAATATGATTGGCTACTGTAATCCTATATATACACTGCTCCTACAGCCCATCTTTGACAGGTTGTAGAGGAGCAAGTGCAGTTTTGAGAGAAGAGCAAGTAGCAAGTGATTGGCGAACATAGATGTCATTATCGCAATATCTTCAGGAATCTTGTTGATTTTACTGCGGAGATGAATCGATTGAGGTTTATCGTTCTGGAGAAGGAGCGAAAGTTTGAGGAGCAGCGCATTAGACGTCAGCGAAGACGCCGCCGTTTGTGGATCCACCCCATTACGGCACAGAGATTAACTCGTGGTGTCTATTCCACACTGAACATGGAGCTGCGACAAAATCCAGATAAGTTCTTTGCCTATCTGCGGATGAAAAAAGAAAACTTTGATGATTTGCTGGAGTGTGTTGGAGACCAAATTAAAAAATCAGACACCTACTGTCGGTTCTCGATATCTCCGGCGGAGCGTCTCATGGTGACTATAAGGTAAGCTATATGTATTGGATCTGTTTGCTTGAGCGCACTTGTAATTTTATCATTAATTGAACATCACAGGCCAACTAGGAAACCACATGAGTATCCCCAAATGTAGTTATAAAACAGTCTTTGTCATAGATGTGATTATGTTTGGTATCTCCAATAGTCGTAGCTAAGTTCTGGTATGTAATGCTGCGTTTCTGAAATAATTTGTATTTTCTAATTTGTTTTCAGATTTCTGGCAACTGGTGAGACGCTGGCATCGCTACATTTTCAGTATCGGATTGGAATCTCCACACTATCCGGCATAATTAAGTACACTTGTCGTGCTCTGTGGGATACTTTGGTTGGAGAATTTATTCCAGAGCCAACAACAGAGCGATGGCTTCAAATAGCGGACCAGTTTCTACTCATCTGCCAGTTCCCCAATTGCCTGGGGGCCGTTGATGGAAAGCACATCCGCATTCAAAAGCCAAAAGGAACTGGATCTGAATTCTTTAACTATAAAAAGTATTTCTCTATCGTCCTGATGGCTATTGCAGATGCGCACTACAAGTTTATCGCGGTGGACATTGGGTCTTATGGACGGTCTAATGACTCCCAAGTGTTTAAACTATCTGCTATGGGACGTAAATTGTATGGAAACAGTTTTCATTTCCCCCCCCTAGGCCACTGCCTCAAACCTCAGGCCCACCGATGCCATTCGTGTGTGTATGTGATGAGGCATTCCAGCTGTCCCAACACCTATTGAAGCCGTATGCCAGCAGAGAATTGACACATACAAAGCGGATATTTAACTACCGCCTCACAAGAGCCAGGCGGATGGTGGAGTGTGCCTTTGGCATTATGACAGCAAAATGGCGTGTCCTTTTGACTGCAATTAACTTGAAGACCGAGACTGTTGATGATGTAGTGAAAGCGTGCGTGGTCCTCCATAATTTTGTCCTAACCAAGGAACCAATTTCTCTGGAGGACCACAATCAAGAAACAACTTTGCACGACTACAGCAACATTACCACTCGCAGTACAGTCGCGGTTTCCAGAATGAGGGACAAGTTTGCTCAATACTTTGTGTCACCGGAAGGTAGTGTTGACTGGCAGGATGACAGAGTGTGATAAATGTATTGTTTCTTTTAATAATTTTCTTTACCCACAATAAACCAATAGTTTTACTTGTCTACCTTCTTGTGTGTTTTCTACTGTAACCTTTTTGCCATTGTTGTGTCCATGGCTGTTTAACAAAACTATTTCACCTTTTGTCAAAAAAAGTCTACATTGTAGGCCATGGTTCCCCAAATCCAGTCATCAAGGCCCACCAACAGGTATTGTTTTCAGTCTTTCCTTTGTATTGCTCAGGTGATAATTGCCTCACCTGTGCAATACAAAGGAAATCCTGAAAACAATACCTGTTGGTTGGCCTTGATGACTGGATTTGGGGACCCATGGCCTACAATGTACCCTTTTTTGGACAAAAGGTGAAATTGTATTAACAAAAGTATTTCACCATTTGTCAAAAAAAAGTGTACATTCTAGGCCATGTTTCCCCTACTCCAGTCCTCAAGGCCCACCAACATGTCAAGTTTTCAGTCTTTCCTTTGTATTGCTCAGGTGATAATTGCCTCACCTGTGCAATACAAAGGAAATCCTGAAAACATGATATGTTTTTGGTGGGCCTTGAGGACTGGAGTAGGGGAAACCTGGGGTAGGGGATAATCTAAAAAAGTACACATTTTTAGTGAAAAGATAATAGAAACCTGGGACATAACTTTGTAAAAAAGGTTTCATTTATGAACCTTTTAGCCAAAGTTAGCTGTACCTGTATAACAAATTTAATACTTAACATCCTATAAATTAAAGACAGACAACAATGTTAAACCAATGAACAATTTATTGAAACATTTTTTTTTTAATATAATTGTTATAAAATTAGGCCTTTTGGCCAAATGTTTAACATAGAAATAACCTTTTTTTATATTAAACTTTATTTATTCAACTTTATTTTTTTATTAAACTTTATTTATTCAACTTTATTTTTTTATTAAATTTTTTTTTCATTCAAAAAATTATAAACAAACACATATTTAACCCCTTAATGTCCACTGACGTGCAGAGTCCGTCATGGCAAGGTGCCAGTTCCGGCACCAGGACGGACTCTGCACGTCATGGCTTTGATCTACCACTGCGTGTAAACACGCAGTGGTAGATCAGTGCCGACAGCTGTCACAGACAGCTAACAGGCACGGCAAGCGGTGCGGGGACCTTTGCCGTCGGTCCCCGCACCCACAGCACTGTGATTGGTCAGTCAATCTGACTGACCAAACACAGCAGCGATCGTGCAGGAGAAGCTGAAATTTCAGCTTCCCCAGCGCGATCAGTGCAGGAGCCGGCGCTGCAGTGGCCAGGCTTCCTGCACTGACAGCCAGGAGCGGAGCCCCCACCGCCCCTGGCTGTTAACCCCCTGACTGCTGCGATCCAGCGCGATCGCAGAGCTCAGGGGGGGAGGCAGAGGGTCGGGAGCTCCCTCTGCCTCAGATCAGCGCCACCGCAATGTGTTTGCAGGGCCTGATCTCTGCCTTGATGACCCGGGGGTTGTCATGACAACCTCCAGGTCATCTAGCTACGGGAAGCTGCTGTGATCATGTCACAGCAGCTTTCCCCATAGGTACAATGCATTGCAATGCCAGAGCATTGCAATGCATTGTAACTGCAATAAAAAGTAAAAAAAGTGAAAGTCCCATAAAGGGACAAGTTAAAAAAAATCATTTTTTTAAAAAAATTGTAAAAAAAAATATTAAAAAATAATTTAAAAAAAATCCCCTAAAAAATACACATTTTTATGTAATAAAAAAAATAAAAAACAAAAAACATACACATGTTAGGTATCGCCACGTCCGTAAAAATCCCATCTATAAAAGTGTAACCCTAGTTAACCCCTTCAGTGAAAGCCGTAAAAAAAAACACAAAAAAGTAGTAAATTATACTTTTTCCAAGCGGTATCATTATACCGCTTGGAAAAAGTGCAATAACACGCGATCAAAAAGTCAGATATAAATAATCATGGTACCGCTGAAAACATCATCTTGTCCCGCAAAAAACAAGCCACTATACAGCATCATCAGCGAAAAAATAAAAAAGTTATAGCTCGCGGAATAAACTGATGCAAAAATAATTATTTTTTCTATAAAATTTTTTATTGTGTAAAAAACGCCAAAACATAAAAAAAATATATAAATGAGGAATCGCCGTAACCGTAGTGACCCGAAGAATAAAGCTGCTTTATCAATTTTACCACACACGGAACGGAGGGAAAAAAAAAAAAAAAAAACAATTCCTGAATTGCTGGTTTTTGTTCATTCTGATTCCACAAAAATCGGAATAGGAAACGATCAAAAAACGTTATGTGCCTGAATATGGTACCAATAAAAACGTCAGCTCGTCCCGCAAAAAATAAGCCCATAGATAACTCTGTCGGCCGAAATATGGAAAAATTATAGCTCTCAAAATACGGCGATGCAAAAATTTCTTACAAAAAATTATTCCAAAAAAAAGCATCTTTTAGTGTGTGACAGAAGCTAAACATGAAAAAGGGTGTAAATCTGGTATCGCTGTAATCGCACCGATCCGAGGAATAAAGTCGCCTAATCACTAATACCGCACGAGGAACGGCGCAAAAAAGAAAACCAATTCTTCACCTTTTGTGGATTTGTTCATTGTGCCTCCCAAAAATCGCAGTAAGGCGATCACAGTGGTTCCCCCCCACATATGGGGTATCAGCGTACTCAGGACAAAATGCACAATAGCTTCTGGGGCCCTATTTCTCCTGTTACCCTTAGAAAAATAAAAATTTGGGGCAAAAAGATTATTTTTGTGGAAAAAAAATATGATATTTTTATTTTCACGGCTCTACGTTATAAACTTCTATGAAGCACTTGGGGGTTCAAAGTGCTCACCACACATCTAGATAAGTTCCTTGGGGGGTCTAGTTTCCAAAATGGAGTCACTTGTGGGGGGTTTCTACTGTTTAGGCACATCAGGGGCTTTCCAAACGTGACATGACACCCGCAGACCATTCATCAAAGTCTGCATTTAAAAACGGTGCTCCTTCCCTTCCGAGCTCTGCCATGCGTCAAAATAGTGGTTCCCCCCCACATATGGGATATCAGCATACTCAGGACAAATTGCACAATAGCTTTTGGGGTCCTATTTCTCCTGTTACCCTTATAAAAATAAAAATTTGGGGCAAAAAGATTATTTTTGTGGAAAAAAATATGATATTTTTATTTTCACGGCTCTACGTTATAAACTTCTGTGAAGCACTTGGGGGTTCAAAGTGCTCACCACACATCTAGATAAGTTCCTTGGGGGGTCTAGTTTCCAAAATGGAGTCACTTGTGGGGGGTTTCTACTGTTTAGGCACATCAGGGGCTTTCCAAACGTGACATGACACCCGCAGACCATTCCATCAAAATCTGCATTTGAAAAAGGCGCTCCTTCCCTTTCCAGCTCTGCCATGCGTCAAAATAGTGGTTCCCCCCCACATACGGTATATCAGCGTACTCAGGACAAATTGCACAATAGCTTTTGGGGTCCTATTTCTCCTGTTACCCTTATAAAAATAAAAATTTGGGGGCAAAAAGATTATTTTTGTGGAAAAAAATATGATATTTTTATTTTCACGGCTCTACGTTATAAACTTCTGTGAAGCACTTGGGGGTTCAAAGTGCTCACCACACATCTAGATAAGTTCCTTGGGGGGTCTAGTTTCCAAAATGGAGTCACTTGTGGGGGGTTTCTACTGTTTAGGCACATCAGGGGCTTTCCAAACGTGACATGACACCCGCAGACCATTCCATCAAAATCTGCATTTGAAAAAGGCGCTCCTTCCCTTTCCAGCTCTGCCATGCGTCAAAATAGTGGTTTACCCCCACATATGGGGTATCAGCGTACTCAGGACAAATTGCACAATAACTTTTGGGGTCCTGTTACCCTTTGGAAAATAACAATTGGGGGTGGAAAGATCATTTTTGTGGAAAAGATATGATTTTTTAATTTTACTGCTCTACGTTATAACCTTCTGTGAAGCCCTTGGGGGTTCAAAGCTTTCACCACACATCTAGATAAGTTCCTTGGGGGGTATAGTTTCCAAAATGGGGTCACTTGTGGGGGTTTCCACTGTTTAGGCACACAGGGACTCTCCAAATGCGACATGGCGTCCAATCTCAATTCCAGCCAAAAAAGTCAAATGGCGCTGCTTCCCTTCCAAGCTCTGCCATGCGCCAAATAGTGGTTTACCCCCACATATGGTGGTATAAGCGTACTCAGGACAAATTGCACAATAACTTTTGGGGTCCTGTTACCCTTTGGAAAATAAAAATTGGGGGTGGAAAGATCATTTTTGTGGAAAAGATATGATTTTTTAATTTTACTCTCTACGTTATAACCTTCTGTGAAGCCCTTGGGGGTTCAAAGCTCTCACCACACATCTAGATAAGTTCCTTGGGGGTCTAGTTTCCAAAATGGGGTTATTTGTGGGGGGTTTCCACTGTTTAGGCACACAGGGAGCTCTCCAAATCGACATGGCGTCCAATCTCAATTCCAGCCAAAAAAGTCAAATGGCGCTGCTTCCCTTCCGAGCTCTGCCATGCGTCAAATAGTGGTTTACCCCCACATATGTGGTATCAGCGTACTCAGGACAAATTGCACAATAACTTTTGGGGTCCTTTTACCCTTTGGAAAATAACAATTGGGGGTGGAAAGATCATTTTTGTGGAAAAGATATGATTTTTAATTTTACTGCTCTACGTTATAACCTTCTGTGAAGCCCTTGGGGGTTCAAAGCTTCACCACACATCTAGATAAGTTCCTTGGGGGTATAGTTTCCAAAATGGGGTATTGTGGGGGGTTTCCACTGTTTAGGCACACAGGGACTCTCCAAATACGACATGGCGTCCAATCTCAATTCCAGCCAAAAAAGTCAAATGGCGCTGCTTCCCTTCCAGCTCTGCCATGCCCAAATAGTGGTTTACCCCCACATATGTGGTATAAGCGTACTCAGGACAAATTGCACAATAACTTTTGGGGTCCTTTTACCTTTGGAAAATAAAAATTGGGGTGGAAAGATCATTTTGTGGAAAAGATATGATTTATTAATTTTACAGCTCTACGTTATAACCTTCTGTGAAGCCCTTGGGGGTTCAAAGCTCTCACTACACATCTAGATAAGTTCCTTGGGGGTCTAGTTTCCAAAATGGGTTATTTGTGGGGGGTTTCCACTGTTTAGGCACACAGGGGCTCTCCAAATACAACATGGCGTCCAATCTCAATTCCAGCCAAAAAAGTCAAATGGCGCTGCTTCCCTTCCGAGCTCTCTCATGCACCCAAATAGTGGTTTACCCCACATATGGGTATCAGCGTACTCAGGACTAATTGCACAATAACTTTTGGGGTCCTTTTATCCTTTGGAAAAAAAAATTGGGATGAAAAGATCATTTTTGTGGAAAAAATATGATTTTTTAATTTTACGGCTCTACGTTATAACCTTCTGTGAAGCCCTTGGGGGTTCAAAGCTCTCACTACACATCTAGATAAGTTCCTTGGGGGGTCTAGTTTCCAAAATTGGGGTTACTTGTGGGGGGTTTCCACTGTTTAGGCACACAGGGCTCTCCAAATGCGACATGGCGTCCAATCTCAATTCCAGCCAAAAAGTCAAATGGCGCTGCTTCCCTTCCGAGCTCTGCCATGCACCCAAATAGTGGTTTACCCCCACATATAGGGTATCAGCGTACTCAGGATAATTGCACAAATAGCTTTTGGGGTTCCTTTTATCTTTGAACACTGACAAATTGGTATGAAAAGATCATTTTGTGGAAAAAAAATTGAATTTAATTTTAAGGCTCTAGTTAAACCTTCTGTAAGCCCTTGGGAGTACAAAGCTCTACTACACATTTTAGATGTTACTTGAGGGGTCTAGTTTCCAAAATGGGGTCACTTGTGGGGATTTCCACTGTTTAGGCACACAGGACTCTCCAAATGCGAATGGCGTCCAAATTCAATTTCAGCAAAAAAGTCAAATGGCGCTCTTCCCTTCCAGGTCTGCCATGGCAAAATGTGGTTTACCCAACACATGGGTATCGTGTACTCAGGGAAATTGTACAACAAATATTTGGTTCATTTTCTACTGATTACCTGCAAAAATGTTAAAAAATTGTGTGAAAGAAAAATTTTGGGAAAAAAAGTTAAATGTTAATTTTTTCCTTCCACATTGCTTCAATTCTTGTGAAGTACCTAAAGGGTTAATAAACTTCTTGAATGTGGCTTTGAACACGTTGAGGGGTGCAGTTTTTAGAATGGTGTCACTTTTGGGTATTTTCTGTCATATTGACCCCTCAAATTCACTTCAAATGTGAGATGGTCCCTAAAAAAATGGTTTTGTAAATTTTGTTGGAAAAATGAGAAATTGCTGGTCAACTTTTAACACTTATAACTTCCTAGCAAAAAAAAATTTTGGTTCCAAAATTGTGCTGATGTAAAGTAGACATGTGGGAAATGTCATTTATTAACTAATTTTTGTGACATATCTCTCTGATTTAATGGCATAAAAATTAAAAGTTTGAAAATTGCAAAATTTTCAAACTTTTTGCCATATTTCCGTTTTTTTCATAAATAAACGCAAGTTATATTGAAGAAATTTTACACTATCATGAAGTACAATATGTCTCGAGAAAACAATCTCAGAATCGCCAAGATCCATTGAAGCGTTCCAGAGTTATAACCTCATAAAGAGACAGTGGTCAGAATTGTAAAAATTGGCCTGGTCTTTAACCTACAAAATGGCTTGGTCTTTAAGGGGTTAAAGGTCTGTGTAGTGTGGGGTGGAAATACTGCTGGAGGGGCTGCGGGACACTTCGACCGTGGGAGTGTGGAGAGTGTGGAGGGACGAACGGGATGGTGGTGGGGAAGGAACAGGAAGAGGTGAAGGGGTGGAAAGACCAAAAGAATGGGAAGACAAGGCAGAACAGGTGGGTGGTGGTGGAGTGGAGGGTTGTGCATGAGGAGCAGGTGACATAGTAGGTATTTGGAAGGGGGAAGGAGATTGGTAGGTAGAAGTGTGGTAGGGGGTAGGTGGCTGGTAGTGGGTAGGTTGTTGGTACTGGGGAGGTGACTGCAGTTGGGGAGGTGGTTGGACCTGGGGAGGTGGTTGATATTGGGGAGGCGGTTGGACCTGGGGAGGTGGTTGATATACTGGAGGTTGATGGAGCTGGGGAGGTGGTTGGTATTGGGGAGGTTGATATTGAATAGGAGGGGGAGGAGGTATGGCAGGTGGAGGGGGGGAAGATGGACGGCGGCTGTAGGGGGGGGAAGTGGTGGAATGACTGGGGTGGATTGAGGATGGGAGACAACCTGCGCTAGAGCAGAGTGGCACGTGTGCATCACATACATCTGCTGGTCATAAGATAGCGGATCTATGCGCTCCGCAACCGACCTAAAAAAGCTGTAGTTCGGGGGTGTTCTTAACTCAGAACGCACAGTTTCCACAAGTGTCTTGACCTCACCAACTAGTGTGGTTATCTGACGAATGCCTGCGGCAACTTGTTCAGATAGCAACTTAAGGCAGTTCTGGAAAGATGCGTTCATGTGTAAGAACTCGGGCGCATAGTTATTTTCCTGACCCTTCTGACGCTGCCGCCCAGTACCCGCAGCTGTACTAGAGGTGGCAGGGTCAGAAGGGTGGGGTAAAGGGAAGGCTATATCCTGACCAGCAGATTCATGTAATGCAGCCGGCCACGATGCTCCAGCGCTGGTGAGGGGACAGCGGGATCAAGTGTGTGTGAAGTCTGGGAAGGGGCAGATGTGGAGGGTTGGTCAAAGTGTCCCTCGGTGTCGGTCTCCTGAGGGATCGCTCTAGAAGGCTCCAACTCTGCGGGCGCCGAGTGCTGCTCACCGTGCTGTGGAAGAAACAAAAACATAAAATTAATATACAGATGTGGAATGACCCTGGCTGTAAAAAAAAAAAAGTTAACATTTTATGGTTATATTTACCTTCTGGTGACCATTGTTTCACGCAGGAACGCCAGAGCTCGTGCATATTTGTACTTGTATAAGAACGCTAACCAGCTCAACGATTTGTAGAAGCACGGATCCTCCGCTTGATCAAACGTGAAGATACATGAGAAAATGAAGGAAAAAGGGATCCAGCTTCAATAAAATCTTCATCTTTATTGATTCATAAAAACATGAATAATGGCATGCTCCTGGACAAGCTCAGGACAAGGCTACGCGTTTCGATCACAGGGATCTTTATCACAGCTGACATATTCAGACAAAGGCACATATTTAAGACAAAGGAAGACCAATCACAATCAGAAAAAATGTCATGTGATTTTTGACAAGTCCTTTAACAATTTTCACATAACGAATAAAGAAAAAAAAAAATATCAATATTTGCACAAATAAAATCAATGCAAAGAAATAAAATTAATAATGGAACATCAATTCGTTTCTTTTGTTGAGACCTAATGGATGTCTGGTATGTAGATTAAAGATCCAGAAAGCTTCACGTGTGAGGAGTCGCTGACGTGCATCTCCACCTCGGGCAGACAGGTTAACACTTTCAATACCTGTGACTTGGAAGGAAGAAACATTGCGAGCATGCTGAAAAATAAAATGTTTAGCAGCAGCAGAAATATTGCGATTCGAAGAAACATTCTTTACATCCTGCAAATGTTCAGCGATCCTGATTTTTAGTTTCCTAGTAGTGCAGCCTATATAAGATAAATTGCAAGTAGTGCACATAATTTTATATACCACATAGCATGAATTACAATTGATATATTTGTTAATGGTATAAATCGCAGTGCTGTCATTATTTTCAAAGGTTTTCGTTACACAAACATATTTGCAAAGTGCACATCTATTGTGGCCACATTTATAAAAACCTGTATGTTCTAACCACGAAATTCGCGCCATCCCTAGCTAATCTTGTTATGTCATATTGGGAATATTTTTTTATTTTTTCAGCTACTAATCCATTTATTGACTCGATTGCTTGGTATGGTAGATATATTGATGATTTACTCATCATTTGGAGTGGTGATGTACCTGCCATATCCGGATTTATTGATTATATCAATTCTAATTCATTCAACATACATTTTACTCATAAATTTCATCATAACAAAATTTCTTTTTTGGATCTTGATTTATATGGGGTACATGACTCTGTTATTATTACTAAAACGTTCAGCAAACCTTGTGCTGGTAATTCTATCTTGCATGCAGCAAGCAGTCACCCCAAACATACTATTAAATCGATTCCTTTGGGTGAATATACCAGAATTTTGAGAAACTGCAGCGATCCTACAGCTTTGGAAACGGAATTTAATTGTGTGGATACAAAATTAAAAAACAGAAATTATCCTAAATGGTCATTAAAAAGAGCACGAACAATTGTAAGTAATAAAAACAGAGAGGATCTCATTAGTGGAGGGCGACAACAAAAAAATGATCTTGCAGTGAAACCATATTTTTGTGCTCAATATAGTCCTCAATTTGGGGACATCAAAAAAATCATTTTGAGATCGCTGACTATTTTATATGAAGATCCCTCTCTTGCTGACATTCTTTCATCAGGTATTAATGTTGTTTCAAGGAAAGCGCCATCTATTGGTAACAAAGTTTCTCCAAGCATGTTCAGTAATAATTTCTCTTCTCATAAAACATCGTGGTTAGAACATAAAGGTTTTTATAAATGTGGCCACAATAGATGTGCACTTTGCAAATATGTTTGTGTAACGAAAACCTTTTAAAATAATGACAGCACTGCGATTTATACATTAACAAATATATCAATTGTAATTCATGCTATGTGGTATATAAAATTATGTGCACTACTTGCAATTTATCTTATATAGGCTGCATACTAGGAAACTAAAAATCAGGATCGCTGAACATTTGCAGGATGTAAAGAATGTTTCTTCGAATCGCAATATTTCTGCTGCTGCTAACATTTTATTTTCAGCATGCTCGCAATGTTTCTTCCTTCCAAGTCACAGGTATTGAAAGTGTTAACCTGTCTGCCCGGGTGGAGATGCACGTCAGCGACTCCTCACACGTGAAGCTTTCTGGATCTTTAATCTACATACCAGACATCCATTTGGTCTCAACAAAAGAAACGAATTGATGTTCCATTATTAATTTTATTTCTTTGCATTGATTTTATTTGTGCAAATATTGTTTTTGTTGTTTTTTTTTTTTTTTTTCTTTATTCGTTATGTGAAAATTGTTAAAGGACTTGTCAAAAATCACATGACATTTTTTTGATCGTGATTGGTCTTCCTTTGTCTTAAATATGTGCCTTTGTCTGAATATGTCAGCTGTGATAAAGATCCCTGTGATCGAAACGCGTAGCCTTGTCCTGAGCTTGTCCAGGAGCATGCCATTATTCATGTTTTTATGAATCAATAAAGATGAAGATTTTATTGAAGCTGGATCCCTTTTTCCTTCATTTTCTCATATTTGTACTTGCTCTGGCGTCTGAAGATCCACTCGGGGCCCGCATCTCTTTGTTAAATTCCTTCTTAAAGCGATCCTCACAGACCGCCACCCGCTTCATAATTCTCTCCCCTGAAACGAGAAAGCACACATTGGTTACTATACAACAACCACACTTTAGTTCCTCGTGTCCCCAGAGTTAATGTTTTCATTGTTTCCATAGTGTTTCACAAAAGAAAATAAGGAAACAAGAAGCGTTGGTTACACGAGGACAGAAGTTTTGAAAAAACACCTTTACAGTCAGCAACATGAACTATACTTACGTAATTTAGTCTGGGACCTAGGTTGAGGTCCTCCCAGCGGTGCACCATTGCTGCTGCCACTTCTGTCCAGAGCCGTCGTGTCACAATTTGATCCGCATGCTGGCGGTCCCCCATGTTCACACAGCGGCTCCCTTTCTCGGACCAGGTCGATCATCAACTCCACGTCCAATCCCTCCTCCGTGTCCGAGTCGGGAGCACGCTGTGAAGCCTGTGAAATTAACAAAGGAAAAAAAAAAAAACATCAGACACATTGTTTGAAATTTGCAAAATTATACATGTTACAATGGGAAAATTAATGCACAAAATATTTTTAGATAACACGTTTTGTACAAATGAAAAATTATAGAAAATGGCACAAAAAAAAACTTACCGTTGAGAACCGCCGACAGTCTCACGACGACTCGGGAGGCGCTGGGAGAAACCCTCTGGCTCCCAGATGCGAGAGACTAAAAATGAAAAGAAAAATTAGGATATTGGCAGGTGTTGGCCGCTGTGTGAAGTATGTACTAAATGTTTTTCTATGTGTTGTGTGTACTGTGATGGTGTGTTTCTGCGATTGATGCAGGATACTTACGAATTGTGAGCCCACTCCGGGTATCTCTCCACCCCGTCCTTCTTCCTCTGGGAGCTCCTCGTCATCTTCAGATTCCTGTTATTAAAAAAAAACAATCAAACATATAGCCCACAGATGGATTGTGGATAGAAAAATTAAAAATACATATTTTTACCGCCAATTCCTGACGATGGCTAGGAGGGCTCCCAGAAGAAGATGTTCATGCTTTGGCGGCTCTGCTCTGGCTGGGAGGGAGGAGATGGCGATGCCGGTGTGCTGCCGCCGCTGCTTCACCCGCTGCCTCTTCTGCCAAACCACCGCCATTGCGGCGCTGCAGCAGCTGTTTGACGTTGTCTGTGTGGAAGAAAACAAGAAGGGACAGCCCATATATTTCAAATATTCCTGGCCCTGGCTGAAAGGAAAAACAAACATGTATTTTTATTGAAATGGGGGATGTAATCTTTACTTTCTACTGGCTTCCCTCCTTGCCGCCTCTCCTCCTCTCGTCTATCTCCAGCCGCCGCCTCCCCTCTTCTTGACGTCTTCTGCTGTTAAGTAAAAGGGGACTGTAAATTTTATATTCCTTGTTCCATGGCTGAAAGAAAAACAACATGTAATTTACAGCAAAATGTGTGCTGTAATACTTACTTTCTGCGTGCTAGCCTCCTAGCTTGGAGGTCCTTCCTCCCCTCTGCTGAACTTGCGCTTCAGCCGCCGCCGCCCGGTGAAGTCTTCGGCTGTTGAATAAGGACACAAAAACGGACAGTGAATATATCTGTATTCCTTGCCCTGGCTGAAAGAGAAAAACAAACATGTAATTTAGAGCAAAGTGTGCTGAATACTTACTTTCGCTTGCTAGTCTCCTAGCTTGGAGGTCTTCCTCCCCTCTGCTCAACTTGCGCTTCAGCCGCCGCCGCCGCCGCTCGTTGATTCTTCTGCTGTTGAATAAGGACACAAAAAGGGACAGTGAATATATGCGGATTCCTTGTCCCTGGCTGAAGAGAAAAAAAAAACATTTAATTTTTAGGCCACATGGAGGAGTCATATTTATTTTTCTCTGGCTTGCCTCCTTGCATCAAGGATCTCCTGCGCCCTTGGATCAGCAGCATCAATTTTCTGCTGTGGAATTAACAGACAAAAAGGAATTGTGTTTATATGTATTGATTGTCCCTGTTTTAAAATATAACATTCAAACAAGGACTTATTCCGACCACATGCAATCTTTGTAGCCATCACAGTACCATGGGTAAACCTTTATCCCTGGACAAAAAAAAAAAAAAAACAATAAATAAAAAATTAACAGTTTGAATCAACCGATCCCAAATAACAAAAAAAAACAGTACAAACATAATGAAATAAAAACATGGACATTTCACATACGAGCATGAGTAGATTTAAGGTCAGAGGCACCCAAAAAAAAAAAAAATTGCAACAAAAAGAAAAGTAGATCAAATTTGGTTACTAAACACATGCAAATGTATAGCAGCATGAGTAGATAAACCGTGACAGGCCACAAAGAACAAAGATTGAACAAAAAAACATTAGCATACTAAACAAATGCAAGAGACCATGAGTAGATAACCGTGACAGGCCACAAAGAACAAATATTGCAAACAAAAAACATTAGCATACTAAACAAATGCAAGAGACCATGAGTAGATAAACCGTGCAGACCACAAAGAACAAAGATTGCAAACAAAAAAAATTTGCATACTAAACAAATGCAAGAGACCATGAGTAGATAAACCGTGACAGGCCACAAAGAACAAAGATTGCAAACAAAAAAACATTTGCATACTAAACAATGCAAGAGACCATGAGTAGATAAAACCGTGACAGGCCACAAAGAACAAAGATTGCAAAACAAAAAAGCATTAGCATACAAAACAAATGCAAGAGACCATGAGTAAAAACCGTGACAGGCCACAAAGAACAAAGATTGCAAACAAAAAAAAACATTAGCATACTAAACAAATGCAAGAAAGCATTAGTAGAAAAACCATCACAGGCCAAAAAAAATAAACATTGGCAAAAAAAATGGAGATAAACATTACCATAGTAAACACATGCACATTTCAGATAGTAGCAGGACAAGCAACCACATCACAGGCCCAAAAAAAAAAAAGATTTAAAAACACAAAAAAAAAAACATTATATGATACACAAATACATCAACATTTCATATTGTCGCAGGGAGACCAAGCCATCACTGCAAAAAACAGTACATTAGATCTACATTATAACATTCACAACAGTAGTAGGGAATACACAATAAGTTCCCAAACAAATGCAATTTTAAACTCGGGGACCCACCCATCATCGGCAATTTAATTTCATACAATACCAGGGGAACCAATCCCATCACAGAAAAAACATGAATATAAAATGTACCAGGGTGCCAAAAATAAACTCAGCTCACACAGCATTGGTGACATATGTATTGTAAATTTGGATTTTTGGGGGGGGGCCTATTTAGCGTCTGTTTTCTGGCGCTCCATGGTGCGGTCCTGCTGCGAGTCTCCGGTGGCTGAGTGTCCGGTGGCTGAGGCGTCGGTGGCTGAGGCGTCGGTGGCTATTCTCCGGTGGCTGAGTCTCCGGTGGCTGAGTCTCCGGTGGCTGAGTCTCGGTGGCTGCGTCGGTGGCTGCGTCGGTGGCTGCGTTGTTGGCTCTGTGGCTTCTGTGGTGTGTCTGATGTCCCACAAATTTTTTTTTTTATTATGTTTGCTGAGGGGTGGTATCTGTCTGGTATCTGTTTGTTGTGGGTTTGGTATATCAATTAAAAAAACCGGATGCGGCTACCGGATGCGGCTCAAGCCGGATGCGGGGCATTGCGGCGTCCATAGACTTTCATTGTTAAAAAAAACGCCGCGCGATCCGGCGCATGCGGCTTTTTCGCCGCAGACAAAAACTTACATGGGAACGTTTTTTCCAGACACCGGCGGTGCCAGACACCCATCCGGCACCACCGGACGCGCCGCAGTGACATGCGGCGCCATCCAGCGCTAATGAAAGTCTATGGGAAAAAAACGCATGCGGTGTACGGTTTTGTGATGCGGCGCTGCGGAAAAATGCCGGGGGCACGCAAGGAGAAAAAACGGATGTGTGAAAGAGGCCTTAGTGGTCTGTTTTTTTGTCTTTTATTTTTCTGTTGGCTGTTCGTCTAATGTTCATCATCTATGGCACATTTATGGATATACATGTGTTGTGTGTGTATATATTGTTATTTACACTCCAGATTCAGCCTAACATATATAGTAATCTTTAGTTTTGCTTGTGTCCCTCTTATTGTCCTCTATGTATTAAGGGTTTTGGGGTTATTCATTATATTTCTAGCAGGTCGTGCTGCTGAGCTATTAGATTCATTTTCTATTATTTTTTATTTTTATGCCTCCCCATCTGATTGTTTTCTTTCATCCACCAGCAGATTGCAGTGCAGTTTTCGTCTGACTCACGGGGGCCTCGTCTGTGTCTGGCATGTACCGCCGTGTCATTATGCTGATGTGATATTATTTTCCTCTCTGCAGCGTGTTGTCTTAACATAACATGTTCCATTTTTGTGGATAGGTTGGTTCTTTATTGGGCATTGACTTATTTTGTGCCTTATTTTTTGACAATATACAGCGCTGCAGCTTCTAGCTGGTGACGTATTTTTTGTTACCATGGTAGCGCTTCTCGCATTTGCAGACATGCGCAGTCACGGGTCCGTTTCTTATGATCATGTGACCGGCTTCCATCAGTAAACATTTACTTTGGTTCACCTTGCCACGTGTGATGCTTTTGGATTTAGTGTCTTTGGTAGCCATGGTGCCTGTCTGCTGCGGTACATTGATGGACGGGTAGGAGATCGCGGTACCCGCGTTGTTTCCTCCTGCCCACCTTGCTGCGAGTTGGTGGACGGCATCATGGTTGCCATAGTTACTCTGCTACATTACTCTTGTCATTTCTGTTCCTTCCCTATATAACGTCATATGGTTGTTACATTTACACGCCCCCTGATTAAAGGAGTGTTCATCCGAAACATACGTAGGGGTGGCAGGCAGGTTCTTGGGACTCCACCTGGTTCTTTGCTATTTGAGGTAATTTTCATTACTAATGAACATGCGTGTGCACCTATATGGTTTGATATTTATCTTTGGCCTTTTTTCCTTATTTAAGGACTGTGTTTGTTCATTCATACATATTCATTATTACTCAGGCAATTATTTGCGGCCTTAATTATTATATAGCGCTCAATCTGCTTACGCATATTGGCTGCTATTATGCATTTTCTGGCCAACTTCCATATGCACCTAGCCTGTCCTGTTGTGTGAGGGTTTCTATTACACCCATGTTTTTTACTGCAATTTTTTATCTGCTTCTTTGTAAATATCGTATATACTCGGAGTAAACCCACCCGAGTATAAGCGACCCCCCTAATTTGCACAAAAAAATAGGAAAACTTATTGACTCAAGTATAAGCCTAAGGTGGAAAATGAGCAGCTCTGGTAAATTTCAAAAATAAAAATAGATACAATAAAAGTAAAATTTAAAGTAGGTTAAATGTTTTTGAATAGCCTATTGAATCAGGAGCCCCATTCATGCTCCATACAGTTCATGATGGCCCCATCGATGCTCCATACAAAATATGCCCCATTATAATGCTGCACAAAGGTTAATATGGCCTATGAGATGATCCATAGAATAAGACACATATCCTGCTCCATAAAGTTTATGGCCCCATAAGATGCTCCATTAGATGATGCTCCATATATTATGCCCCCATATGCTGCCCCATAATTTTGCCCCATATGATGCCCCATATATTATGCCCCATATGGTGCCCTATATATTATGCCCATAAGATGCTCCATATATTAAGCCCCTATGCTGCCCATATTATGGTCCATAAGATGCTCCATAGATTATGCCCGTATTGCTGCTGTGAATATAATAATAATTAAAAAAAAAACATACTCACCTCTCGTCGTGGGGGCCAGGTGCTGGAGTCCTGAGCAGGCAGGGACACCGGCGCGCTATTGGGGACAGATGCGGGGTCACCACTGGCTCAGGCCCCAGCACCTGAGATATTCACCTGTCCCCGGTCCAACCACTGCACGCCGCTATCTTCCGGGTCCTCTGTCAGTGAATGCTCAGGCAGAGGGGCCGGCGCGCCTAACCACATCATCGCGTCCTCTGACCTGAACATTCACAGCCAGAGGAAAACGAGGACAGAGTGGTGCGCAGCGGTGGACGGGGACAGGTGAATATCGCTTATACTCACCCCCTCCTGGCGCGGTCTCTGCAGCCCCTGCTCTTCTCCCACGGGTCTCGGCAGCTATTCCTAACTTCAGCGGTCACGTGGTACCACTCATTTAAAGCATGAAATGCACATATTCATGACTTTACCACGTGACTGCTGAACACAGGCGCCGGAGACCATGGGAAAGCAGGGGGGGCTGCAGAGACGTACCAGGAAGGGGTAAGTATATATGAACAGCTGTGCTTCCCCTCCACCGCGACCCCCTGGTATATGACTCGAGTGTAAGCCGAGAGGGGACTTTCAGCCCTAAAAATGGGCTGAAAATCTCTGCTTATACTCGAGTATTATACGGCTATCAATAAAGTTTTGTATATGTTTTTCACTAATTTATTTGCTAGTTGTCTTTTGTTGGAATTTTATTCCTTCCCCCCCTTTTATATCACTTTTTGTGACAATTGGTTTTTTACATGTCTATCTCATGCATCTGATCAATTTTGATCATTTTTTAGAATTCTAATTCTATTGTTTGGAATTTTTTTCTATATGTCATCCATTGCTGACTATTGATAAATTGATATCAGATGTCTGTCATATTTTTTACATAATCTGTGATTGTAGTTCATCTCATAAATATCCTGAGTTCCTGTTTCAAATTATCACGCCCCGGAAGAAGGCTGCTCCCAAAGTGCGTAGGACCCTGGCAGAACGCTCATATGGAATTTATGCCCTATCAGCATTATTTTTGCACTTGGACTTTTTTGCTAATGAAATTGTCTAGCCCTATTTGCTTTTGTTCGTCTTTTTTGCAAGTACACTTTTTCTTATCAATGTTTGCAATACTGTTGATCCTTTTAATTTAATTACTTTAATTGAATGCATTCTTTTTTTAATTTGGGCACTTAGCACTTTTGTTTTTTATCGACCTTGTGATTTTAATAGCTTGGGCTTTGCTTTTATTGACAATGTGATTGGGAGAACTTTAGCAGTTTCTTGGGCATTTCATTATCTTCTTTGTGCCCCCAGTAATTTTTCAGCCTAACTAATTTTTTCAAATTATTTTACAAATAAAATACATTTTTTATATTCTTCTTGGTACCGTGTCTTTGTGGCACTTTTTTTTTCAGGATTATATTGTTTGTGCTTGTATTTTTTCTATGCAATTGGTAATCTTTTAATAGAGTTTAAAAGATTGGGGGGCAAAGAGTGTTACAAGGAGGCCAGGAGCAGGAGGTTGAAGTAGTTGAGGCGGGAGTGATTAGGGAATGCACTAGGTTTTGAAGATTCTTGAATAAGGAATGTACAACAGAGAACTATTTTGGTTGGGCAACAGAATGGAAAGGGCGGTATGTTAGTGTAAAGCAGGTTCGGTCAAGGGTACTCCGAGGCAGTGGCTTGGGGGCTGGGGGGGTGAGCGTCACTACTTTGATTGAAGGTTTTAGTACTGTCACGCTGGTGGCATGGTAAAAGATTCCTACGATGCCCCACAACAATAAGCCTATACGTGACCCCTTACATAGTAATAATGCCCACATTAACCTGGAAATTTAGGCCAGTGGTTAACATCTATGTGGGTAAAATCCGGAGGGTTTTTTAAGGATACTTTTTTTATTGAGGTGAATAACCTCATGACACGATCCATGGGTTTCGAGGGACCGTTCTTGTCAGCTAATCTGATGCTTTTTGAAGGGGTTAAGTTCCCGGATGGACCAAGGGAAAGCGTGGACGTGGTGTTCATGGATTTCAAAAGCTTTTGATACGGGCCACACAAAGGTTGATACAAAAAATGGAACATGGGGATAGGGAAAATTGGTAAGTGGGTTAAGAATGGCTATGGATTGGAAACAAAGGGTGGTTATTAATGGGCACCTCGGCTGGGTACGGTTAGCAGTGGGGTACCACAGGGGTCAGTATTGGGGCCGCTTCTCTTTAAATATTTATTAATGACCTTGCAGGGGGCAACAGAGTGATTTCATTATTTGTAGACGACCTAAACTTGCAGGGTAATAAATACAGAGGAGGAAAATTTTTTAAAATTACAGGAGGTTTATGTAAACAAGAAGCTTGGGTGATAAATGGCAAATGAGCTTTAATGGGGAAATGAAGGTATGACTTGGGTAGAACAAAAAAGATGTTAATTATGTGCTTAACGTAAAACCTGGTCAAACTGTCAGGGAAAAAGACCTGGGTGTATGGGTGGACAACAAACTCACATTTAGTGGCATTTCAGGAGGGTGCGCCAAGGCAAATAAATAATGGGATGCATTAAAAGAGGTTAGGTCATGAGGAGAAATAATTTTTCCTCTATACAAGTCATGGTGGACCCCACTTAGAATACTGGGTTTTCATTCTGGTCTCCGTGTTAAAAAGCATGCTGAACTGGGCGGGTGCAGGAAGGCGACCAAGGTTATTAGAGAAAGGGATTGAATCCAGGACAAGTTTTAACTTGGGGTATTTAGTTTGGAGAAACGAAGGCTTGGGGTGATCTTATACAATGTTTTAAAAAAAAATGGGGGACAGTCAAAGACCTTTCTAATGACTTTTTCTCTTAGACCGTGACGGGGACAAGGGGGCTCCTTCATCTGGAGGAAAGAAGGTTTACCTAATCACAGACGCAGATTTTTACTGTAAGAGCAGTGAGACTAGGAAAATCTTGCGTTAATGTTGTAAGAGTGATTCCTTACAAAATTTAAGAAGGGTGGATGCCTTTTTGAAATATAAATTACAGGTTATTCATAGTTTCCTAGATATTGCGTTGATCCGGGAGCAGCTGATTGCGTATGTGGAGGGGAAGGATTTTTTTTTTCCCCAATGGTGAAGTTCTGTTTGCCTTGGGATTTTTTTGCCTTCCTCTGGATCAAATGTTAGGGCAGGTTAGGTAGGTTTGGGTTGAAAGTGACTTAAAGTCTTCCTTCAAAACCTTAATAATATGTTATTGTTACATGCTGCCCTCAATGGAAAAAATTGCCCTCAGAAAATTAAATGCCCTCTCTGGTGCCCCAAAGTATGTGTCCACTTTTGGGCCTAAAGAATGATAATTTGTCCCCTTTAATGGTTTTAATACCGATGCCACAATAATTAATAACCTCTTAAATAGTACCTAAACAGCAATCCGTGCCTGTTTTTATTTAAAACAAAGGGCAGGGCCGATTAGTGATTTTTCTAAATATAAATTACTCGAAGAGCCGGTTAGTTATAACAAATTAAATGGTTTTTAAATATAAAGTGGTTACCCCGCACATCCCCAAAAGCCCATTCACTATAATATCCCCCAATCCGTCAGCCAGGCACCGGACTAAACCCTTAATACCCCCCACATCATCCCGTACCAGAGCCACCGGACTACTAATATCCCACATCATCCCGTCAAAGCCACCGGACTACTACCCCTAAACCCACATACCTGTCACCAAGCCACCCGGGCTCTACCACTATAACCCTATCATCCCGTCAGCCAGAGCCAATGAACTATACCCCTAATACCCACACATCCGTCGCCGAGCCACGGACACTAATACCTACAACATCCTTCCCAACCACCGGACTACTACCCTAATTCCATATCATCCTTCAGCCAAGCCAACGGTACTCCACTAATATCCATATCATCCCGTCAGCCGGCCAATGGTAAACCCTTTATCCCACCCTCCCGTACCAGAGCCCAAGACTACTAAATCCCCCATCATCCCGCGCAGGCCACCAGATACTACCCCTAAATCCCACATCATCCCGTCACCAGAGCCACCGGACTACTACCACTAATATCCCACATTCCCTTCAGCCAGAGCCCCAACTATACCCCAATATCCCACACATCCCGTCACAACCGCCAGATACTACCCTAATATCCACATCTCCCGTCAGCCAAGCCCCCGGGCTACTCCCCTAATATCAAACATCTCCCGTCAGCCTGGGGTCGAACCAGAGCGTGATGGATTTGCCCTGACTTCCTCCATGATCCCTTTAATAGAAGCCTGGGGTGAGAATCAGACCTGAGGATTTACCTA
>JARQOD010000001.1:629218067-629336751 GCA_033576555.1 Oophaga sylvatica
GAACATCAATTCGTTTCTTTTGTTGAGACCTAATGGATGTCTGGTATGTAGATTAAAGATCCAGAAAGCTTCACGTGTGAGGAGTCGCTGACGTGCATCTCCACCTCGGGCAGACAGGTTAACACTTTCAATACCTGTGACTTGGAAGGAAGAAACATTGCGAGCATGCTGAAAAATAAAATGTTTAGCAGCAGCAGAAATATTGCGATTCGAAGAAACATTCTTTACATCCTGCAAATGTTCAGCGATCCTGATTTTTAGTTTCCTAGTAGTGCAGCCTATATAAGATAAATTGCAAGTAGTGCACATAATTTTATATACCACATAGCATGAATTACAATTGATATATTTGTTAATGGTATAAATCGCAGTGCTGTCATTATTTTCAAAGGTTTTCGTTACACAAACATATTTGCAAAGTGCACATCTATTGTGGCCACATTTATAAAAACCTTTATGTTCTAACCACGATGTTTTATGAGAAGATAAATTATTACTGAACATGCTTGGAGAAACTTTGTTACCAATAGATGGCGCTTTCCTTGAAACAACATTAATACCTGATGAAAGAATGTCAGCAAGAGAGGGATCTTCATATAAAATAGGCAGCGATCTCAAAATGATTTTTTTGATGTCCCCAAATTGAGGACTATATTGAGCACAAAAATATGGTTTCACTGCAAGATCATTTTTTTGTTGTCGCCCTCCACTAATAAGATCTTCTCTGTTTTTATTACTTACAATTGTTCGTGCTCTTTTTAATGACCATTTAGGATAATTTCTGTTTTTTAATTTTGTATCCACACAATTAAATTCCGTTTCCAAAGCTGTAGGATCGCTGCAGTTTCTCAAAATTCTGGTATATTCACCCAAAGGAATCGATTTAATAGTATGTTTGGGGGACTGCTTGCTGCATGCAAGATAGAATTACCAGCACAAGGTTTGCTGAACGTTTTAGTAATAATAACAGAGTCATGTACCCCATATAAATCAAGATCCAAAAAATAAATTTTGTTATGATGAAATTTATGAGTAAAATGTATGTTGAATGAATTAGAATTGATATAATCAATAAATCCGGATATGGCAGGTACATCACCACTCCAAATGATGAGTAAATCATCAATATATCTACCATACCAAGCAATCGAGTCAATAAATGGATTAGTAGCTGAAAAAATAAAAAAATATTCCCAATATGACATAACAAGATTAGCTAGGGATGGCGCGAATTTCGCACCCATCGCCACGCCAGATTTTTGTAAAAAAAATTTATTGTCAAATGAGAAAAAATTGTGGGTTAATAAAAATTGAATAACTTGTAAAATATAATTAATGAGATCCTGGGAATAATTACTGAATTTCGTTAAGACAAACTGCAGCGCTGTCATGGCAACATTGTAAGGTATACAGGTATATAAAGAAGTCACATCACAACATAACCAAGTATTTTCTTTAAACCAGATTTTCTTGGAAAACATTCTCAGCACTTCTTTAGAATCTTTAATATAACCAGGAGTGATTTGTACTAGTGGTTGAAGTAGTGAGTCAACCCATTCACCCAGATGTTCATTTAAAGATCCAATCCCTGAGACAATAGGTCTCATGGGGGGGATTTTCATATCCTTGTGAATTTTTGGGAGACCATGCATGATAGGATAATAGGATGAGACACTGTGAGATAATTTGTTTTTTGGTTAAAATGCCAAGGCTGAAACCCTCATTGATAATTTGGATAATCTCACTTTTAAATTTATCAGTAGGATTTGTATGGAGTTTTTCATATACATCACTGTCAGACAAGAGAGACATAATTTGATAATGATAATCCTCTTTATTCAGGATAACTACCATGCCACCCTTGTCGGACATTTTAATTATTATATCTGACATACTTTTGATCTCATCTAATGCAGTTTTCTGGGCTTTTGTTAAATTGGAATGATTTCTGCTGCTGCCCATTTTAACCCTATCATGCAGGATTTTTAAATCCCTCTCTATCACCTCCTGGTATTTAGTCATGCAATCAGGCCTGGATTGAATGGGAATAAAAAGAGGGATTTTTTGTTTTAAACACAGGTGCATGAATGGTATCAGATTCATTATCATAGGAATGAGTAGACAAACTAAACAAAGTGTTGAGAGATACCTGTTCTCTGAAAGACAAGTCAGTAAATTCATTATTATATGTCAGCGACTCCTGCAAAGGGGTCTCATCAGAATGATTTAAAAAATGCTTTTTGATGGTAAGGTCTCGCATAAACTTATTGACGTCCAAAATAGTAGAAAAAAGATTGAAATTCTGATCGGGCACAAAATTCAGACCTAAGGACAAAACATCTAATTGCGTTTTGGTAAAGTCTCGTGCAGATAAATTCAAGACATTATCATGGTTTATTATTTGCGATAATTCTTCCTGCGGCGTGTAATCATGACATGATCTTTGTCGGTGTTTTCTGCCACCCCGCCTTTTACGTTTTTTGAATGACGAAAAAACTTAGTGGTGTGAACACTGTCATTAGAGGAAACACTCAGATTATTGTCAGATGAATCCAACTCAGAGGATGTAAAACAGACATGTGGTTTAGATACCGGTTCATTGAGAGCATGGTTGCGTTTTAAAATAGATTTAGGAGTTCTATGACCCCGCTCCCAATGGCCCCAGTCATAGACTTTCTTGGTTGAATAGTCTCTTAGATCACGAGAAAATTTTCTTTTTTTCCGGTCCATGATATCCTTTTCTAGGCTAGAGACATTATCTTGCATTTTAGCCACAAGTGAGTCATACTGAGTCAACGATTTAAATTCAGTGAGCGCAGTATCTGCATCATTCATTTGTTTCTGAATATCCTCCAATTTATTACTCTCATATTTGACTATGAGTTGCATTAGTTTGGAAGAACAATTACTGAGTATCTGATTCCACTCTTCAATGAAAATGTCAGAAAAAATTGTAGTGGGGATTTTTTTAATACGAAGCCCCCTTGGAATCATATCCTTAGCTAGATTATTTTGGAGGGTAGTATGATCCCACCACAACTTTGTTTCTTGAAGCAAAAGTTTTTCCATGTTGTTGATATTTTCATTCAGATCAGGCATGTCTGGAATTTCGTTAATATCACCAGAAAACACTTGTGCCGCTTTGACAGATCTGTCTTGAACAAAAATAGATGCCATAATAAAGCTGGTGCCTGAGCTTAATGACTGAGTCCACTTTCAAAATACTTGAAAATATTGAGCATGAAACCGGGGGCACGGTAATCAAAAGTACAAATATAAGAACGCTAACCAGCTCACCGGTTTGTAGAAGCACGGATCCTCCGCTTGATCAAACGTGAAGATACATGAGAAAATGAAGGAAAAAGGGATCCAGCTTCAATAAAATCTTCATCTTTATTGATTCATAAAAACATGAATATGGCATGCTCCTGGACAAGCTCAGGACAAGGCTACGCGTTTCGATCACAGGGATCTTTATCACAGCTGACATATTCAGACAAAGGCACATATTTAAGACAAAGGAAGACCAATCACGATCAGAAAAAATGTCATGTGATTTTTGACAAGTCCTTTAACAATTTTCACATAACGAATAAAGAAAAAAAAAACAAAAAAAACAATATTTGCACAAATAAAATCAATGCAAAGAAATAAAATTAATAATGGAACATCAATTCGTTTCTTTTGTTGAGACCAAATGGATGTCTGGTATGTAGATTAAAGATCCAGAAAGCTACACGTGTGAGGAGTCGCTGACGTGCATCTCCACCTCGGGCAGACAGGTTAACACTTTCAATACCTGTGACTTGGAAGGAAGAAACATTGCGAGCATGCTGAAAAATAAAATGTTTAGCAGCAGCAGAAATATTGCGATTCGAAGAAACATTCTTTACATCCTGCAAATGTTCAGCGATCCTGATTTTTAGTTTCCTAGTGGTGCAGCCTATATAAGATAAATTGCAAGTAGTGCACATAATTTTATATACCACATAGCATGAATTACAATTGATATATTTGTTAATGGTATAAATCGCAGTGCTGTCATTATTTTCAAAGGTTTTCGTTACACAAACATATTTGCAAAGTGCACATCTATTGTGGCCACATTTATAAAAACCTGTATGTTCTAACCACGAAATTCGCGCCATCCCTAGCTAATCTTGTTATGTCATATTGGGAATATTTTTTTATTTTTTCAGCTACTAATCCATTTATTGACTCGATTGCTTGGTATGGTAGATATATTGATGATTTACTCATCATTTGGAGTGGTGATGTACCTGCCATATCCGGATTTATTGATTATATCAATTCTAATTCATTCAACATACATTTTACTCATAAATTTCATCATAACAAAATTTCTTTTTTGGATCTTGATTTATATGGGGTACATGACTCTGTTATTATTACTAAAACGTTCAGCAAACCTTGTGCTGGTAATTCTATCTTGCATGCAGCAAGCAGTCACCCCAAACATACTATTAAATCGATTCCTTTGGGTGAATATACCAGAATTTTGAGAAACTGCAGCGATCCTACAGCTTTGGAAACGGAATTTAATTGTGTGGATACAAAATTAAAAAACAGAAATTATCCTAAATGGTCATTAAAAAGAGCACGAACAATTGTAAGTAATAAAAACAGAGAGGATCTCATTAGTGGAGGGCGACAACAAAAAAATGATCTTGCAGTGAAACCATATTTTTGTGCTCAATATAGTCCTCAATTTGGGGACATCAAAAAAATCATTTTGAGATCGCTGACTATTTTATATGAAGATCCCTCTCTTGCTGACATTCTTTCATCAGGTATTAATGTTGTTTCAAGGAAAGCGCCATCTATTGGTAACAAAGTTTCTCCAAGCATGTTTAGTAATAATTTCTCTTCTCATAAAACATCGTGGTTAGAACATAAAGGTTTTTATAAATGTGGCCACAATAGATGTGCACTTTGCAAATATGTTTGTGTAACGAAAACCTTTGAAAATAATGACAGCACTGCGATTTATACCATTAACAAATATATCAATTGTAATTCATGCTATGTGGTATATAAAATTATGTGCACTACTTGCAATTTATCTTATATAGGCTGCACTACTAGGAAACTAAAAATCAGGATCGCTGAACATTTGCAGGATGTAAAGAATGTTCTTCGAATCGCAATATTTCTGCTGCTGCTAAACATTTTATTTTTCAGCATGCTCGCAATGTTTCTTCCTTCCAAGTCACAGGTATTGAAAGTGTTAACCTGTCTGCCCGAGGTGGAGATGCACGTCAGCGACTCCTCACACGTGAAGCTTTCTGGATCTTTAATCTACATACCAGACATCCATTTGGTCTCAACAAAAGAAACGAATTGATGTTCCATTATTAATTTTATTTCTTTGCATTGATTTTATTTGTGCAAATATTGTTTTTGTTGTTTTTTTTTTTTTTTTTTCTTTATTCGTTATGTGAAAATTGTTAAAGGACTTGTCAAAAATCACATGACATTTTTTCTGATCGTGATTGGTCTTCCTTTGTCTTAACCCCTTCACCCCCAAGGGTGGTTTGCACGTTAATGACCGGGACAATTTTTACAATTCTGACCACTGTCTCTTTATGAGGTTATAACTCCGGAACGCTTCAACGGATCTTCGCGATTCTGAGATTGTTTTCTCGTGACATATTGTACTTCATGTTAGTGGTAAAATTTCTTCCATATAACTTGCGTTTATTTTTGAAAAATACGCAAATATGGCGAAAATTTTGAAAATTTAGCAATTTTCAAACTTTGAATTTTTATTCCCTTAAAACAGAGAAATATGTAACACAAAATAGTTAAGAAATAACATTTCCCACATGTCTACTTTACATCAGCACAATTTTGGAATCAAAATTTTTTTTTGTTAGGAAGTTATAAGGGTTAAAAGTTGACCAGCGATTTCTCATTTTTACAACAAAATTTACAAAGCCATTTTTTTTAGGGACCACCTCACATTTGAAGTCACTTTGAGGGTCTACATGACAGAAAATACCCAAAAGTGACACCATTCTAAAAACTGCACCCCTCAAGGTACTCAAAACCACATTCAAGAAGTTTATTAACCCTTCAGGTGCTTCACAGGAACTAAAGCAACGTGGAAGGAAAAAATGAATATTTAACTTTTTAGCCACAAAAATGATCTTTTACAAACTTTTTTTTTATTTTCACAAGGGTAAAAGGAGAAAATGGACAGATAAGGTTGTTATGCAATTTCTCCTGAGTACGCCAATACCCCATATGTGGGGGAAAACCACTGTTTGGGCACACGGCAGAGCTCGTAAGGGAAGGAGCGCCGTTTGACTTTTTCAAACTAAAATTGGCTGGAGTTGAGATTGGACGCCATGTCGCGCTTGGAGAACCTCTGATGCGCCTAAACAGTGGAAACCCCCCACAAGTGACACCATTTTGGAAACTAGACCCCCTAAGGTACTTATCTAGATCTGTTGTGAGCACTTTGAACCCCCAAGTGTTTCACAAAAGTTTATAATGCCTGGGTGTGAAAAAAAAAAAAAAAAATTCCACAAAAATGATTTTTTAGTCCTAAATTTTTGAATTTTCCCAAGGAAATTGGACCCCAAAAGTTGTTGTCCAATTTGTCCTGAGTACGCTGATACCCCATATGTGGGGGGGAAAACTGTTTGGGCGCACGGCAGGGCTTGAAAGGAAGTAGTAACGTTTTGGAATGCAGACGTTGATGGGGGTCATGTTCCGTTTGCAGTGCCCCAGATGAGCCTAAACAGTGGAAATCCCCCACAAGTGACCCCATTTTGGAAACTAGACCCCTAAGGAACTTATCTAGATCTTTGGTGAGCACTTTGAACCCCCAAGTGCTTCACACAAGTTTATAATGCCCGGGCATGAAAATAAAAAATCCTGATTTTTTTCCCACAAAAATTATCTTTTAGTCACTAATTTTTTATTTTCCCAAGGGTATCAGGAGAAATTGGACCACATAAGTTGTTGTCCAATTTGTCCTGAGTACGCTGATGCCCCATATGTGGGGGGGAACCACTGTTTGGGCGCACGGCAGAGCTCGGAAGGGAAGGAGCACCATTTGACTTTTTCCAACCAAAATTGGCTGGAATTGAGATTGGATGCCATGTTGCATTTGGAGAGCCCCTGATGTGCCTAAACAGTGGAAACCCCCCACAATGACCCCATTTGGGAAACTAGACCCCCTAAGGAACTTATCTAGATCTTTGGTGAGCAATTTGAACCCTCAAGTGCTTCACACAAGTTTATAACGTAGAGCCGTAAAATTTAAAAATCATATTTTTTCCACAAAAATGATCTTTTCACCCAATTTTTATTTTTCCAAGGGTAACAAGACTCCAAAAGTTATTGTGCAATTTGTCCTGAGTACACTGATACCCCATATGTGGGGTATACCACTGTTTGGGTGCATGGCAGAGTTTGGAAGGGAAGGAGCGCCTCTCACTTTTTCAACGCAGAATTGGCTGGACGCCATGTCGTGTTTGGAGAGCTCCTGATCTGCCTAAACAGTGGAAACCCCCCACAAATGACACCATTTTGGAAACTAGACCCCTCAAGGAACTTATCTAGATGTGTGGTGAGAACTTTGAACCCCCAGGTGTTTCACTAAAGTTTATAACGTACAGCCTTAAAATAAAAAATCCTTTTTTTTTTTTACAAAAATGATTTTTTCGCCCCCAATATTTTATTTTCACAAGGGTAACAGAAGAAATTGGAACCCAAAAGTTGTTGTCCAATTTGTCCTGAGTACGCTGATACCCAATATGTAGGAGAAAACTACTGTATGGGTGCACGTCAGGGCTCGGAAGGGAAGTAGTGACGTTTTGGATTGCAGACTTTGATGGAATGGTCTGGGGGGTCATGTCGCATTTGGAGAGCCCCTGATACGCCTAAACAGTGGAAACCCCCCACAAGTGACCCCATTTTGGAAAATAGACCCCACAAGGAACTTATCTAGATGTGTGGTGAGCACTTTGAACCCCGAAGTGCTTCACAGAAGTTTATAACGCACAGCCGTAAAAATAAAAAATCCTTTTTTTTTTTACAAAAATGATTTTTTCGCCCCCAATATTTTATTTTCACAAGGGTAACAGGAGAAATTGGACCCCAAAAGTTGTCCAATTTGTCCTGAGTACGCTGATACCCAATATGTGGGAGAAAACTACTGTATGGGCGCATGTCAGGGCTCGGAAAGGGAAGTAGTGACGTTTTGGATTGCAGACTTTGATGGAATGGTCTGGGGGCGTCATGTCGCATTTGGAGAGCCCCTGATGCGCCTAAACAGTGGAAACCCCCCACAAGTGACCCCATTTTGGAAAATAGACCTCACAAGGAACTTACCTAGATGTGTGGTGAGCACTTTGAACCCCGAAGTGCTTCACAGAAGTTTATAACGCACAGCCGTAAAAATAAAAAATCCTTTTTTTTTTTACAAAAATGATTTTTTCGCCCCCAATATTTTATTTTCACAAGGGCAACAGGAGAAATTGGACCCCAAAAGTTGTTGTCCAATTTGTCCTGAGTACGCTGATACCCAATATGTGGGAGAAAACTACTGTATGGGCGCATGTCAGGGCTCGGAAAGGGAAGTAGTGACGTTTTGGATTGCAGACTTTGATGGAATGGTCTGGGGGCGTCATGTCGCATTTGGAGAGCCCCTGATGCGCCTAAACAGTGGAAATCCCCAACAAGTGACCCCATTTTGGAAAATAGACCCCACAAGGAACTTATTTAGATGTGTGGTGAGCGCTATGAAGCCCCAAGTGCTTCACAGAAGTTTATAAATGTACAGCCGTAAAAACAAAAAAATCTTATTTTTTTTACAAAAATAATATTTTCGCCCCCAGTTTTTTATTTTCCCAAGGGTAACAGAAGAAATAGGACAAATTTCACAATAACTCTTGGGGTCCAGAGTACGCTGATACCCCATATGTGGGGATAAACTACTGTTTGGACGCATGGCAGAGCTCAGAAGTGAAGGAACACCGTTTGACTTTTTCAACGCAGAATTGGCTGGAATGGAGATCAGACGCCATGTCACATTTGGAGAGCCCCTGATGTGCCTAAACAGCGGAAACCCCCCAATTCTAACTCCAACCCTAACCCCAACACACCCCTAACCCTAGTCCCAACCCTAATCCCAACCCTAACCCTAATCCTAACCCCTAATCCTAACTTTAGCGCCAACCCTAACCCTACTTTAGCCGAAACCCTAACCCTAACCCTAATGGAAAATGGAAATAAATACATTTTTTTTTTTATTATTTTTCCCTAACTAAGGGGGTGATAAAGGGGGTTTGATTTACTATTTATAGCGGTTTTTATGATTGGCAGCTGTCACGCTAAAAGACGCTTTTTATTGCAAAAAGTAGTTTTTTGCATCGCCACATTTTGAGAGCTATAATTTTTGCATATTTTGGCCCACAATGTCATGTGAGGTCTTAATTTTTGCGGGACGAGGTGACGCTTTTATTGGTACCATTTTTGAGCACGTGACATTTTTTGATCGCTTTTTATTTCGATTTTTGGGAGGTTAGAATGAACAAAAATCAGCAATTCATGAATTTCTTTTGGGTGAGGCGTTTTTATTGTTCCGCGTGTGTAAAATCGATAAAGCAGTTTTATTCTTCGGGTCAGTACGATTATGGCGATACCTCATTTATATAATTTTTTTATGTTTTGGCGCTTTTATAGAATAAAAACAATTTTATATAAAAAATAATTATTTTTGCATCGCTTTATTCTGCGAGCTATAACTTTTTATTTTTTTGCTGATGATGCTGTGTGATGGCTCGTTTTTTGCGGGACAAGATGACGTTTTCAGCGGTACCATGTTTATTTATATCCGTCTTTTTGATCGCGTGTTATTCCACTTTTTGTTCAGCGGTATGATGATAAAGCACTGATTTTTTGCTTCGTTTTTATTTTTTATTTTTTAAGGGGTTCACAAAAGGGTTAACTAGTGGGACAGTTTTATAGGGGGGTCGTTACGGACGCGGCGATACCATATATGTGTACTTTTATTGTTTTATTTTTTTTTATTTACAATAAGTAATGAATTTATTGGGGAATATTTTTTTTTTTTTTTTTTTTTTGGATTTTTTTTACACATGTTTATTTTTACTTTTTTTTACTTTTTTACTTTGTCCCAGGGTGGGACATCACTGTATTTCATCAGATCGCTGGTGTGACAGTGTGCACAGCACTCTGTCACACCAGCGATGTGACAGGCAGTGCAGGACGCTTCCTCATGCCTGCTCTCGGCAGGCACTGAGGAAGCCGCCTCCCTCCAGGACCCCAGCGCCATCTTGGATCCGGGTCCTGGAGGGAGGAAGCCCTCAGAGCAGCGCGATCACATCGCGCTGGTCTGAGGGTCTCAGGGGGGCGCGCAGGGAGCCCCCTGCCTGCGCGATCCTCCCCTGTGCCCCCAGTACACCGCGATCATGTTTGATCGCGGTGTGCAAGGGGTTAATGTGCCGGGAGCGGTCCGTGACCGCTCCTGACACACAGTCACGGGTGTCAGCTGTGATAATCAGCTGACACCCGGCGGCGATTAGCTGCGCTCCCGAGGGAGCGCAGCTAATCGCCTATGACGTACTATCCCGTCCATGGTCAGAATGGCACGGGTTTTATGGACGGGATAGTACGTCTAATGTCAGAGAGGGGTTTAAATATGTGCCTTTGTCTGAATATGTCCAGCTGTGATAAAGATCCCTGTGATCGAAACGCGTAGCCTTGTCCTGACTTGTCCAGGAGCATGCCATTATTCATGTTTTTATATCACGTCAGAAAGAGAATGAGAGTAATCCCTTTATTGGTACTAGCCATGCCACCCTTTCGCTTCATTTTCTCATGTATCTAATCATTTCGGTTTGTCAAGATTCGGAGGATCCGTGCCTCAAACATCAGGTGAGCTGGTAATCGTTCTATCACCTCTGGTACTTGATTAGCGTGCCCCCCGGTTGACAAAGCTAGATATTGTTTCAAATCACGGTTTATGAAAGTGGACTAATGTCATTAAGCTCAGGCACCAGCTTTATTATGGCATCTATTTTTGTTCAAGACAGATCTGTCAAAGCGGCACAAGTGTTTTCTGGTGATATTATGAAATTCAGACATGCCTGATCTGAATGAAAATATCAACAAAATGGAAAAACTTTTGACTTCAAGAAACAAAGTTGTGGTGGGATCATACTACCCTCCAAAATTATCTAGCTAAGGATATGATTCCAAGGGGCTTCGTATTAAAAAAATCCCCACTACAATTTTTTCTGACATTTTCATTGAAGAGTGGAATCAGATACTCAGTAATTGTTCTTCCAAACTAATGCAACTCATAGTCAAATATGAGAGTAATAAATTGGAGGATATTCAGAAACAAATGAATGATGCAGATACTGCGCTCACTGAATTTAAATCGTTGACTCAGTATGACTCACTTGTGGCTAAAATGCAAGATAATGTCTCTAGCCTAGAAAAGGATATCATGGACCGGAAAAAAAGAAAATTTTCTCGTGATCTAAGAGACTATTCAACCAAGAAAGTCTATGACTGGGGCCATTGGGAGCGGGGTCATAGAACTCCTAAATCTATTTTAAAACGCAACCATGCTCTCAATGAACCGGTATCTAAACCACATGTCTGTTTTACATCCTCTGAGTTGGATTCATCTGACAATAATCTGAGTGTTTCCTCTAATGACAGTGTTCACACCACTAAGTTTTTTCGTCATTCAAAAAACGTAAAAGGCGGGGTGGCAGAAAACACCGACAAAGATCATGTCATGATTACACGCCGCAGGAAGAATTATCGCAAATAATAAACCATGATAATGTCTTGAATTTATCTGCACGAGACTTTACCAAAACGCAATTAGATGTTTTGTCCTTAGGTCTGAATTTTGTGCCCGATCAGAATTTCAATCTTTTTTCTACTATTTTGGACGTCAATAAGTTTATGCTGAGACCTTACCATCAAAAAGCATTTTTTAAATCATTCTGATGAGACCCCTTTGCAGGAGTCGCTGACATATAATAATGAATTTACTGACTTGTCTTTCAGAGAACAGGTATCTCTCAACACTTTGTTTAGTTTGTCTACTCATTCCTATGATAATGAATCTGATACCATTCATGCACCTGTGTTTAAAACAAAAAATCCCTCTTTTTATCCCATTCAATCCAGGCCTGATTGCATGACTAAATACCAGGAGGTGATAGAGAGGGATTTAAAAATCCTTCATGATAGGGTTAAAATGGGCAGCAGCAGAAATCATTCCAATTTAACAAAAGCCCAGAAAACTGCATTAGATGAGATCAAAAGTATGTCAGGTATAATAATTAAAATGTCAGACAAGGGTGGCATGGTAGTTATCCTGAATAAAGAGGATTATCATTCTCAAATTATGTCTCTCTTGTCTGACAGTGATGTATATGAAAAACTCCATACAAATCCTACTGATAAATTTAAAAGTGAGATTATCCAAATTATCAATGAGGGTTTCAGCCTTGGCATTCTAACCAAAAAACAAACTGATTATCTCACAGTGTCTCATCCTATTATCCCTATCATGCATGGTCTCCCAAAAATTCACAAGGATATGAAAATCCCCCCCATGAGACCTATTGTCTCAGGGATTGGATCTTTAAATGAACATCTGGGTGAATGGGTTGACTCACTACTTCAACCACTAGTACAAATCACTCCTGGTTATATTAAAGATTCTAAAGAAGTGCTGAGAATGTTTTCCAAGAAAATCTGGTCTAAAGAAAATACTTGGTTATGTTGTGATGTGACTTCTTTATATACCTGTATACCTTACAATGTTGCCATGACAGCGCTGCAGTTTGTCTTAACGAAATTCAGTAATTATTCCCAGGATCTCATTAATTATATTTTACAAGTTATTCAATTTTTATTAACCCACAATTTTTTCTCATTTGACAATAAAAATTTTTTACAAAAATCTGGCGTGGCGATGGGTGCGAAATTCGCGCCATCCCTAGCTAATCTTGTTATGTCATATTGGGAATATTTTTTTATTTTTTCAGCTACTAATCCATTTATTGACTCGATTGCTTGGTATGGTAGATATATTGATGATTTACTCATCATTTGGAGTGGTGATGTACCTGCCATATCCGGATTTATTGATTATATCAATTCTAATTCATTCAACATACATTTTACTCATAAATTTCATCATAACAAAATTTCTTTTTTGGATCTTGATTTATATGGGGTACATGACTCTGTTATTATTACTAAAACGTTCAGCAAACCTTGTGCTGGTAATTCTATCTTGCATGCAGCAAGCAGTCACCCCAAACATACTATTAAATCGATTCCTTTGGGTGAATATACCAGAATTTTGAGAAACTGCAGCGATCCTACAGCTTTGGAAACGGAATTTAATTGTGTGGATACAAAATTAAAAAACAGAAATTATCCTAAATGGTCATTAAAAAGAGCACGAACAATTGTAAGTAATAAAAACAGAGAGGATCTCATTAGTGGAGGGCGACAACAAAAAAATGATCTTGCAGTGAAACCATATTTTTGTGCTCAATATAGTCCTCAATTTGGGGACATCAAAAAAATCATTTTGAGATCGCTGACTATTTTATATGAAGATCCCTCTCTTGCTGACATTCTTTCATCAGGTATTAATGTTGTTTCAAGGAAAGCGCCATCTATTGGTAACAAAGTTTCTCCAAGCATGTTCAGTAATAATTTATCTTCTCATAAAACATCGTGGTTAGAACATAAAGGTTTTTATAAATGTGGCCACAATAGATGTGCACTTTGCAAATATGTTTGTGTAACGAAAACCTTTGAAAATAATGACAGCACTGCGATTTATACCATTAACAAATATATCAATTGTAATTCATGCTATGTGGTATATAAAATTATGTTCACTACTTGCAATTTATCTTATATAGGCTGCACTACTAGGAAACTAAAAATCAGGATCGCTGAACATTTGCAGGATATAAAGAATGTTTCTTCGAATCGCAATATTTCTGCTGCTGCTAAACATTTTATTTTTCAGCATGCTCGCAATGTTTCTTCCTTCCAAGTCACAGGTATTGAAAGTGTTAACCTGTCTGCCCGAGGTGGAGATGCACGTCAGCGACTCCTCACACGTGAAGCTTTCTGGATCTTTAATCTACATACCAGACATCCATTTGGTCTCAACAAAAGAAACTAATTGATGTTCCATTATTAATTTTATTTCTTTGCATTGATTTTATTTGTGCAAATATTGTTTTTTTTTTTTTTTCTTTATTCGTTATGAGAAAATTGTTAAAGGACTTGTCAAAAATCACATGACATTTTTTCTGATCGTGATTGGTCTTCCTTTGTCTTAAATATGTGCCTTTGTCTGAATATGTCAGCTGTGATAAAGATCCCTGTGATCGAAACGCGTAGCCTTGTCCTGAGCTTGTCCAGGAGCATGCCATTATTCATGTTTTTATGAATCAATAAAGATGAAGATTTTATTGAAGCTGGATCCCTTTTTCCTTCATTTTCTCATATTTGTACTTGCTCTGGCGTCCTGAAGATCCACTCGGGGCCCGCATCTCTTTGTTAAATTCCTTCTTAAAGCGATCCCTCACAGACCGCCACCGCTTCATAATTCTCTCCCCTGAAACGAGAAAGCACACATTGGTTACTATACAACAACCACACTTTAGTCCTCGTGTCCCCCAGAGTTAATGTTTTCATTGTTTCCATAGTGTTTCACAAAAGAAAATAAGGAAAACAAGAAGCGTTGGTTACACGAGGACAGAAGTTTTGAAAAAACACCTTTACAGTCAGCAACATGAACTATACTTACGTAATTTAGTCTGGGACCTAGGATTGAGGTCCTCCCAGCGGTGCACCATTGCTGCTGCCACTTCTGTCCAGAGCCGTCGTGTCACAATTTGATCCGCATGCTGGCGGTCCCCCATGTTCCACAGCGGCTCCCTTTCTCGGACCAGGTCGATCATCAACTCCACGTCCAATCCCTCCTCCGTGTCCGAGTCGGGAGCACGCTGTGAAGCCTGTGAAATTAACAAAGGAAAAAAAAAAAACATCAGACACATTGTTTGAAATTTGCAAAATTATACATGTTACAATGGGAAAATTAATGCACAAAATATTTTTAGATAACACGTTTTGTACAAATGAAAAATTATAGAAAATGGCACAAAAAAAAACTTACACGTTGAGAACCGCCGACAGTCTCACGACGACTCTGGGAGGCGCTGGGAGAAACCCTCTGGCTCCCAGATGCGAGAGACTAAAAATGAAAAGAAAAATTAGGATATTGGCAGGTGTTGGCCGCTGTGTGAAGTATGTACTAAATGTTTTTCTATGTGTTGTGTGTACTGTGATGGTGTGTTTCTGCGATTGATGCAGGATACTTACGAATTGTGAGCCCACTCCGGGTATCTCTCCACCCCGTCCTTCTTCCTCTGGGAGCTCCTCGTCATCTTCAGATTCCTGTTATTAAAAAAAAACAATCAAGACATATAGCCCACAGATGGATTGTGGATAGAAAAATTAAAAATACATATTTTTACCGCCAATTCCTGACGATGGCTAGGAGGGCTCCCAGAAGAAGATGTGTCATGCTGTGGCGGCTCTGGCTCTGGCTGGGAGGGAGGAGATGGCGATGCCGGTGGTGCTGCCGCCGCTGCTTCAGCCGCTGCCTCTTCTGCCAACACCGCCATTGCGGCAGCTGCAGCAGCTGTTTGACGTTGTCTGCTGTGGAAGAAACAAGAAGGGACAGTCAATATATTTCTATATTCCTTGGCCCTGGCTGAAAGAGAAAAACAAACATGTATTTTTATTGAAATGGGGATGTAATCTTTACTTTCTACTGGCTTCCCTCCTTGCCCGCCTCTCCTCCTCTCGTCTATCTCCAGCCGCCGCCTCCCCCTCTTCTTGACGTCTTCTGCTGTTAAGTAAAAAGGGACTGTAAATTTTATATTCCTTGTCCATGGCTGAAAGAAAAACAAACATGTAATTTACAGCAAAATGTGTGCTGTAATACTTACTTTCTGCGTGCTAGCCTCCTAGCTTGGAGGTCCTCTCCTCCCTCTGCTGAACTTGCGCTTCAGCCGCCGCCGCCCGGTGAAGTCTTCGGCTGTTGAATAAGGACACAAAAACGGACAGTGAATATATCTGTATTCCTTTGCCCTGGCTGAAAGAGAAAAACAAACATGTAATTTAGAGCAAAGTGTGCTGTAATACTTACTTTCTGCTTGCTAGTCTCCTAGCTTGGAGGTCCTCTCCTCCCCTCTGCTCAACTTGCGCTTCAGCCGCCGCCGCTGCCGCTCGTTGAATTCTTCTGCTGTTGAATAAGGACACAAAAAGGGACAGTGAATATATGCGGATTCCTTGTCCCTGGCTGAAAGAGAAAAACAAACATTTAATTTTTAGGCACATGGAGGATGTCATATTTACTTTCTACTGGCTTGCCTCCTTGCATCAAGGATCTCCTGCGCCCTTGGATCAGCAGCATCAATTCTTCTGCTGTGGAATTAACAGACAAAAAGGATTGTGTTTATATGTATTGATTGTCCCTGTTTTAAAATATAACATTCAAACAAGGACATTATTCCGACCACATGCAATCATTTGTAGCCATCAACAGTACCATGGGTAAACCGTATCCCTGGACAAAAAAAAAAAAAAAACAATAAATAAAAAATTAACAGTTTGAATCAACCGATCCCCAATAACAAAATAAAAAAACAGTACAAACATAATGATAATAAAAACATGGACATTTCACATACGAGCATGAGTAGATTTAAGGTCAGAGGCACCCAAAAAAAAAAAAATTGCAACAAAAAGAAAAGTAGATCAACATTTGGATACTAAACACATGCAAATGTAATAGCAGCATGAGTAGATAAACCGTGACAGGCCACAAAGAACAAAGATTGCAAACAAAAAAACATTAGCATACTAAACAAATGCAAGAGACCATGAGTAGATAACCGTGACAGGCCACAAAGAACAAATATTGCAAACAAAAAAACATTAGCATACTAAACAAATGCAAGAGACCATGAGTAGATAAACCGTGACAGACCACAAAGAACAAAGATTGCAAACAAAAAAACATTAGCATACTAAACAAATGCAAGAGACCATGAGTAGATAAACCGTGACAGGCCACAAAGAACAAAGATTGCAAACAAAAAAACATTAGCATACTAAACAAATGCAAGAGACCATGAGTAGATAAACCGTGACAGGCCACAAAGAACAAAGATTGCAAACAAAAAAGCATTAGCATACTAAACAAATGCAAGAGACCATGAGTAGATAAACCGTGACAGGCCACAAAGAACAAAGATTGCAAACAAAAAAACATTAGCATACTAAACAAATGCAAGAAAGCATTAGTAGAAAAACCATCACAGGCCACAAAAAATAAACATTGGCAAAAAAAATGGAGATAAACATTACCATAGTAAACACATGCACATTTCAGATAGTAGCAGGACAAGCAACCACATCACAGGCCCAAAAAAAAAAAAAGATTTAAAAACAACAAAAAAAAAACATTATATGATACACAAATACATCAACATTTCATATTGTCGCAGGGAGACCAAGCACATCACTGCAAAAAAAACAGTACCATTAGATCTACATTATCAACATTCACAACAGTAGTAGGGAATACACAATAAAGTTCCCAAACAAATGCATTTTAAACTCGGGGACCCACCCCATCATCGGCAATTTAATTTCATACAATACCAGGGGAACCAATCCCCATCACAGAAAAAACATGAAATATAAAATGTACCAGGGTGCCAAAAATAAACATCAGCTCACACAGCATTGGTGACATATGTATTGTAAATTTTGGATTTTGGGGGGGGGCCTATTTAGCGTCTGTTTTCCTGGCGCTCCATGGTGCGGATCCTGGCTGCGAGTCTCCGGTGGCTGAGTGTCCGGTGGCTGAGGCGTCGGTGGCTGAGGCGTCGGTGGCTATTCTCCGGTGGCTGAGTCTCCGGTGGCTGAGTCTCCGGTGGCTGAGTCTCCGGTGGCTGCGTCGGTGGCTGCGTCGGTGGCTGCGTTGTTGGCTCTGTGGCTTCTGTGGATGTGTCTGATGTCCCACAAATTTTTTTTTTATATATGTTTGCTGAGGGGTGGTATCTGTCTGGTATCTGTTTGTTGTGGGCTGGTATATCAATTAAAAAACCGGATGCGGCTACCGGATGCGGCTCAAGCCGGATGCGGCGCATTGCGGCGTCCATAGACTTTCATTGTTAAAAAAAACGCACGCGCCGCATCCGGCGCATGCGGCTTTTTCGCCGCAGACAAAAAACGTTACATGCAACGTTTTTTCCAGACACCGGACGGTGACCAGACACCGCATCCGGCACCAACCGGACGCGCCGCAGTGACATGCGGCGCCATCCAGCGCTAATGAAAGTCTATGGGAAAAAAACGCATGCGGTGCATACGGTTTTGTGATGCGGCGCTGCGGAAAAATGCCGGGGGCACCGCAAGGAGAAAAACGGATGTGTGAAAGAGGCCTTAGTGGTCTGTTTTTTTGTCTTTTATTTTTCTGTTGGCTGTTCGTCTAATGTTCATCATCTATGGCACATTTATGGATATACATGTGTTGTGTGTGTATATATTGTTATTTACACTCCAGATTCAGCCTAACATATATAGTAATCTTTAGTTTTGCTTGTGTCCCTCTTATTGTCCTCTATGTATATAGGGTTTTTGGGTTATTCATTATATTCTAGCAGGTCGTGCTGCATGAGCTATTAGATTCATTTTCTATTATTTTTTATTTTTATGCCTCCCCATCTGATTGTTTTCTTTCATCCACCAGCAGATTGCAGTGCGGTTTTCGTCTGACCTCACGGGGGCCTCGTCTGTGTCTGGCATGTACCGCCGTGTCATATGCTGATGTGATATTATTTTCCTCTCTGCAGCGTGTTGTCTTAACATAACATGTTCCATTTTTGTGGATAGGTTGGTATCTTTATTGGGCATTGACTTATTTTGTGCCTTACTTTTTTGACAATATACAGCGCTGCAGCTTCTAGCTTGGTGACGTAATTTTGTTACCATGGTAGCGCTTCTCGCATTTGCAGACATGCGCAGTCACGGTGTCCGTTTCTTACTGATCATGTGACCGGACTTCCATCAGTAAACATTTACTTTGGTTCACCTTGCCACGTGTGACTGCTTTTGGATTTAGTGTCTTTGGTAGCCATGGTGCCTGTCTGCTGCGGTACATTGATGGACGGGTAGGAGATCGCGGTACCCGCGTTGTTTCCTCCTGCCCACCTCTGCTGCGAGTTGGTGGACGGCATCATGGTTGCCATAGTTACTCTGCTACATTACTCTTGTCATTTCCTGTTCCTTCCCTATATAACGTCATATGGTTGTTACATTTACACGCCCCCTGATAAAGGAGTGTTCATCCGAAACATACGTAGGGGTGGCAGGCAGGTTCTGTGGGACTCCACACTGGTTCTTTGCTATTTGAGGTAATTTTCATTACTAATGAACATGACGTGTGCACCTATATGGTTTGATATTTATCTTTGGCCTTTTTTCCTTATTTAAGGACTGTGTTTGTTCATTCATACATATTCATTATTACTCAGGCAATTATTTGCGGCCTTAATTATTATATAGCGCTCAATCATGCTTACGCATATTGGCTGCTATTATGCATTTCTGGCCAACTTCCATATGCACCTAGCCTGTCCTGTTGTGTGAGGGTTTCTATTACACCCATGTTTTTTACTGCAATTTTTTATCTGCTTCTTTGTAAATATCGTATATACTCGAGTATAAGCCCACCCGAGTATAAGCCGACCCCCCTAATTTTGCCACAAAAAAATAGGAAAACTTATTGACTCAAGTATAAGCCTAAGGTGGAAAATGAAGCAGCTACTGGTAAATTTCAAAAATAAAAATAGATACCAATAAAAGTAAAATTTAAAGTAGGTTAAATGTTTTTGAATAGCCATATTGAATCAGGAGCCCCATATCATGCTCCATACAGTTCATGATGGCCCCATACGATGCTCCATACAAAATATGCCCCATATAATGCTGCACAAAGGTTAATAATGGCCTCATGAGATGATCCATAGAATAAGACACATATCCTGCTCCATAAAGTTTATGGCCCCATAAGATGCTCCATAGATGATGCTCCATATATTATGCCCCCATATGCTGCCCCATATATTATGCCCCATATGATGCCCCATATATTATGCCCCATATGGTGCCCTATATATTATGCCCCATAAGATGCTCCATATATTAAGCCCCATATGCTGCCCCATATATTATGTCCCATAAGATGCTCCATAGATTATGCCCCGTATGCTGCTGTGAATAATAATAATAATTAAAAAAAAAAACATACTCACCTCTCGTCGCTGGGGGCCAGGTGCTGGAGTCCTGAGCAGGCAGGGACACCGGCGCGCTATTGGGGACAGATGCCGGGGTCACCACTGGCTCAGGCCCCAGCACCTGAGATATTCACCTGTCCCCGGTCCACCACTGCACGCCGCTATCTTCCGGGTCCTCTGTCAGTGAATGCTCAGGCAGAGGGCGCGGCGCGCACTAACCACATCATCGCGTCCTCTGACCTGAACATTCACAGCCAGAGGAAACGAGGACAGAGTGGTGCGCAGCGGTGGAACGGGGACAGGTGAATATCGCTTATACTCACCCCCTCCTGGCGCGGTCTCTGCAGCCCCTGCTCTTCTCCCACGGTCTCCGGCAGCTATTCCTAACTTCAGCGGTCACGTGGTACCACTCATTTAAAGCATGAAAATGCACATATTCATGACTTTACCACGTGACTGCTGAACACAGGCGCCGGAGACCATGGGAAAAGCAGGGGGGCTGCAGAGACGTACCAGGAAGGGGTAAGTATATATGACAGCTGTGCTTCCCCTCCACCGCCGACCCCCTGGTATATGACTCGAGTGTAAGCCGAGAGGGGGACTTTCAGCCCTAAAAAATGGGCTGAAAATCTCTGCTTATACTCGAGTATATACGGCATATCAATAAAGTTTTGTATATGTTTTTCACCTAATTATTTGCTAGTTGTCTTTTGTTGGAATTTTATTCCTTCCCCCCTTTATATCACTTTTTGTGACAATTGGCTTTATTTACATGTCTATCTCAATGCATCTGATCAATTTTGATCATTTTTTAGAATTCTAATTCTATTGTTTGGAATTTTTTTCTTATATGTCATCCATTGCTGACATATTGATAAATTGATATTCAGATGTCTGTCATATATTTTTACATAATCTGTGATTGGTAGTTCATCTCATAAATATCCCTGAGTTCCTGTTTCAAATTATACACGCCCCCGGAAGAAGGCTAGCTCCCAAACGTGCGTAGAGACCCTGGCAGAACGCTCTATATAGGTAATTTATGCCCTATCAAGCATTATTATTTTGCACTATGGCACTTTATTTGCTAATGAACATTGTCTAGCCCTATTCTGCTTTCTGTTCAGTCTTTATTTGCACAGTAGCACTTTTTCTTATCAATGTTTGCAATACTGTTGATCCTTTTATATCTTAATTACTTTACATATGAATGCTATTCATTGTTATATTTGGCACTTCAGCACTTTTGTTTTTTATCAGCACCTTGTGATTTTTAATAGCATATGGGCTTTGCTTTTATTGACAATGTGCATTTGGGAGATACTTTATGCAGTTCTTGTGGCATTTCATTATACTTCTTTGTGCTCCAGTAATTTTATTCAGCTCTATACTAATTTTTTCAAATTATTTACCTAAATAAAATACATTTTTTATATTACTTCTTGGTACCGTGTCTTTGTGGCACATTTTTTTTTGCAGGATTATATTGTTTGTGCTTGACTATTTATTTCTATGCAATTGGTACATCTTTTAATAGAGTTTAGAAAGATTGGAGGGGCACAAGAGTGTTACAAGGGAGGCCACGGAGCAGGAGGTTGAAGTAGTTGAGGCGGGAGATGATTAGGGAATGCACTAGAGTTTTTGAAGATTCTTGAATAAGGAATGTACAGATCAGAGAACTATTTTTGAGTTGGAGCAACAGAAAGTGGAAAGGGCTTGGCTATGTAGTGTGAAGCAGAGTTCAGAGTCAAGGGTTACTCCGAGGCAGTGAGCTTGCGGGACTGGGGAGAGTGAGCAGTCACTGACTTTGATTGATAGGTCTTATTAGTACTGTACACATGCTGTGTGGCATGGTAAAAGATCTCCTATCGATGCCCCACAGAGCAATAATGCCTACTACTGTGACCCCTTACATAGTAATAATGCCCACATTAACCTGGAAATTATAGGCCAGTGAGCTTAACATCTACTGTGGGTAAAATCCTGGAGGGTTTTTTAAGGGATACTATATTGGTGTATCTGAGGCTGAATAACCTCATGACACAGTATCAGCATGGGTTTACGAGGGACCGTTCTTGTCAGACTAATCTGATAAGCTTTTATGAAGGGGTTAAGTTCCGGACTGGACCAAGGGAAAGCAGTGGACGTGGTGTTCATGGACTTCTCAAAAGCTTTTGATACGGTGCCACACAAAAGGTTGATACAAAAAATGAGAACAATGGGGATAGGGGAAAATATGTGTAAGTGGGTTAAGAACTGGCTCATGGATAGGAAACAAAGGGTGGTTATTAATGGAGCACACTCGGACTGGGTCACGGTTAGCAGTGGGGTACCACAGGGGTCAGTATTGGGGCCGCTTCTCTTTAACATATTTATTAATGACCTTGCAGGGGGCATACAGAGTAGTATTTCAATATTTGTAGACGACACTAAACTCTGCAGGGTAATAAATACAGAGGAGGATAATTTTATATTACAGGAGGATTTATGTAAACTAGAAGCTTGGGCTGATAAATGGCAAATGAGCTTTAATGGGGATAAATGTAAGGTCATGCACTTGGGTAGAACAAACAAGATGTATAATTATGTGCTTAACTGTAAAACACTGGTCAAAACTGTCAGTGAAAAAGACCTGGGTGTATGGGTGGACAACAAACTCACATTTAGTGGCCAATGTCAGGCAGCTGCTGCCAAGGCAAATAAAATAATGGGATGCATTAAAAGAGGTATAGATGCTCATGAGGAGAACATAATTTTACCTCTATACAAGTCACTGGTGCGACCACACTTAGAATACTGTGTACAGTTCTGGTCTCCGGTGTATAAGAAAGACATAGCTGAACTGGAGCGGGTGCAGGTAAGAGCGACCAAGGTTATTAGAGAACTAGGGAGTCTGCAATACCAGGACAAGTTATTACACTTGGGGTTATTTAGTTTGGAGAAACGAAGGCTTAGGGGTGATCTTATTACAATGTATAAATATATGAGGGGACAGTACAAAGACCTTTCTAATGATCTTTTTACTCTTAGACCTGTGACGGGGACAAGGGGGCATCCTCTACGTCTGGAGGAAAGAAGGTTTAGCCATAATCACAGACGCAGATTCTTTACTGTAAGAGCAGTGAGACTATGGAACTCTCTGCCGTCTAATGTTGTAATGAGTGATTCCTTACTAAAATTTAAGAAGGGACTGGATGCCTTTCTTGAAAAGTATAATATTACAGGCTATATTCACTAGTTTCCTAGATATTGCGTTGATCCAGGGAGCTAGTCTGATTGCCGTATGTGGAGTCGGGAAGGATTTTTTTTTTCCCCAATGTGAAGCTTACTGTTTGCCACTTGGGATTTTTTTGCCTTCCTCTGGATCAACATGTTAGGGCAGGTTAGGATAGGATATGGGTTGAACTAGATGGACTTAAAGTCTTCCTTCAACCTTAATAACTATGTTACTATGTTACATGCTGCCCTCTAGATGGTAAAATTGCCCTCTAGAAAATATAAATGCCCTCTCTGAGTGCCCTCCAAAGTAGTAGTGTCCACATTTTGGGACCTAAAAGAAATGACTAATTTGTACCCCTTTAATGGTTATAATACCGAGTGCCACTATAATGTAATAACACCTCTTAAATAGTACCTATCAGCAATCCGTGCCTGTTTATATTTAATAACAAAGTGGGCAGGGCCAGATTAGTGATTTTTCTAAATATAAATTACTAGCTGAAGAGCCCGGTTAGTTATAACAAATTATAATGGTTATAAATATAAAGCTGTGTATAGCCCCGCACACTCCACATAGCCACATTCACTATAATATCCCACACAATCCCGTCAGCCAGAGCCACCGGACTACTACCCCTAATACCCCACATCATCCCGTCAGCCAGAGCCACCGGACTACTAATATCCCACATCATCCCGTCAAAGCCACCGGACTACTACCCCTAATATCCCACATCATCCTGTCAGCCAGAGCCACCGGACTACTACCACTAATATCCCATATCATCCGTCAGCCAGAGCCAATGAACTACTACCCCTAATATCCCACATCATCCCGTCAGCCAGAGCCACCGGACTACTAATATCCTACAACATCCTGTCAGCCAGAGCCACCGGACTACTACCACTAATATCCCATATCATCCTGTCAGCCAGAGCCAACGGACTACTACCACTAATATCCCATATCATCCCGTCAGCCAGAGCCAATGGACTACTACCCCATATATCCCACATCATCCTGTCAGCCAGAGCCACTAGACTACTAATATCCCACATCATCCCGTCAGCCAGAGCCACCAGACTACTACCCCTAATATCCCACATCATCCCGTCAGCCAGAGCCACCGGACTACTACCACTAATATCCCACATCATCCCGTCAGCCAGAGCCACCAGACTACTACCCCTAATATCCCACATCATCCCGTCACAACCGCCAGACTACTACCCCTAATATCCCACATCATCCCGTCAGCCAGAGCCACCGGACTACTCCCCTAATATCAAACATCATCCCGTCAGCCTGGGGTCAGAACCAGAGCGCTGAGTGGATTTGCCCTGACTTCCATACCAATGATCCCTTTAATAGAAGCCTGGGGTGAGAATCAGAGCGCTGAGGGATTTACCCTAAGGCCGGAGTCACACTGGCGACAAAATCGGACGACTGCAATGCGATGAAATATCGCATTGCAGTCGGACCTATGTTAATCTATGGAGCAGCTCCCAGTATCAGATTTTTTGTGGTCCGTTTTAAACGTCCGTGTACAATCGCAGCATGCTGCGATTGTCACCGATTGTCGGTCGACAATCGCCAATGCAAGTCTATGGGAGCGATGAAAAATCGGATTACAAACGGACCACACTGTGTGACTTGCGATGAAATCGCATCGGTGTCCTTTAGAAAAGCCGGCAATTCATCCCCGGCTATACTGTAAAATCACACTGACAGCTTTAATAAAGACTAGAAAGAATAGATATATACACATAGAACACATATATATATATATACACATGCCATTGTGACATGTACATATACATATATTTATATTTCCTAGACTACTACATACTGTAATAGCCGCTAATTCAATTGCCGGGTTTTGTGAAATCACAGAAGCCGACATGAAATGATACATTGTTTCCACACATTTAACCATGTAATTTCATGTATTTTTATATATGTTTGAAACATACAATTACATGAGTGTATTTGTGCAAATTTCAGACATGTAGGGGTTAATTAAAGGTGTAATTTCGTTGAAAAAAAATGCGTGGGCTCCCGCTGTATTTTCTCCACCAGACAGACAAAGCAAAGCGAGTGGGGGCAGATAATAATAGCCTAAGGAGGGTACATTTTTTTTGTGCCCCCCCTGGCTACTAACATCTGCCCCCAGACACCCCAGAAAGGGCAAATCTATAATTAGATTCGCCCTTTCTGGCACTTTGCCCGTCTATTCCCATTGCCCTGTAGCGGTGGCGAATGGGTTAATCTCACCTTACTGTCACCTTAGTATTGAAAGGTGACCTTAAGGCAGGTTAATAATTGAGAGCTGTCAATTAGACAACTATCAATTATTAATCCTATTGAAGTAAATAAAAAAACACACACACTTTAAGAATAAATAATTTTAATGAAATAAAAACACATTTTTTTGACCATATTTTATTTTACACTTAATCCGTGCGAAGCCATTGATCTCCTAAAATAATGAAAAAAAAATAAAACAACATTATTCTTACCTATTCCGCCGATCTGTCACGTCCCACGCTGTAATCCTTCACAAAGGGTTAACTAGCTTTGAGCCAAGCAGTGCAAGTAATCCTGCATGCTCAGCTCAAAGCTCCTGAATGAATAAGTTCCTCTCCTGGCGACAGGAGAGGATGTGTTTCATGAATGAAGCTTAATTGATTGTGTCCACTTTCCCTTTAGGTCAGGTCACTACAGTTAAATTGGCAATAAATCAATTAAGCTCCATTCATGAATCTATTCCTCTACTTTCGCTGGGAGAGGAACTTATTCATTCAGGGGAATACAGGTCTGAGACAGCATTATTAGCTCTCTGCGACCTGTAACCTGTTAACCCTTTCTGATGGATTACACCGTGGGACCTGACTGTACATCGGATTGGTAAGTATAATTTTGCTTTTTTATTTTATTTTTATTACAGGAAATGGTTTTAGCAGGAAAATAAAATATGGTCAAAAACTGTGTGATTATTTAATTAAACTTATTTTTTATTAAACTGTGTGTGTTTGATTTTTCTTTCATACAATAGGATTAATAATTGATAGTTGTCTAATTGACAGCTATCAATTATTAACCTGCCTTAAGGTCACCTTTCAATACTAAGGTGACAGTAAGGTGAGATTAACCCATTCGCCACCGCTACAGGGCAATGGGAATAGACGGGCAAAGTGCCAGAAAGGGCGAATCTAATTATAGATTTGCCCTTTCTGGGGTGTCTGGGGGCAGATGTTAGTAGCCAGGGGGGGCACAAAAAATGTACCCTCCCTAGGCTATTATTATCTGCCCCACTCGCTTTGCTTTGTCTGTCTGGTGGAGAAAATACAGCGGGAGCCCACGCATTTTTTTTCAACGAATTTACACCTTTAATTAACCCCTACATGTCTGAAATTTAGCACACATATACTCATGTAATTGTATGTTTCAAACATATATAAAAATACATGAAATTACATGGTTAAATGTGTGGAAACAATGTATCATTTCATGTCGGCTTCTGTGATTTCACTGAAGCCGGCAATTGAATTAGCGGCTATAACAGTATGTAGAAGTGTAAGAATTATAAATATATGTATATATATATGTCACAATGACATATATATATATATATATATATATATATATATATGTGCTCTATGTGTATATATCTATTCTTTCTTTTGGCATTTAAATACTATTCTTTTGGATCCATTATATGTCAGTTTTGCAAGCCTGCGAGAAAATCTCGCAAGTCGGATGAAAATCGGATGTTACAAGGTACACACACATGCGATTAAATCGCATCTTTGAAGGAAAATCGGATGCCAGAAGGATGTGTGATGTTTTTATTTTGATCCGATTGTCGACCGTCTAAAACGGACCGATTTTTTGTGGTTGTGTGTGACTCCGGCCTAACTTCCATACCGGAGATCCCTTTAAGAGAGGCCTGGGGTCAATACCAAAGCGCAGAGTGGATTTGCCCTCACTTTCGTACCGGGATCTCTTTAAGAGGGGCCTGGGGTCAGAACCAGAGCGCTTAGTGGAATTGCCCTAACTTCCATAACAATGATCCCTTTAAGAGGCCCTGGGGTCAGAACCACAGAGCTGAGTGGAATGGTCCTAACTTCCATACTGGTGATCCCTTTAAGAGAGGCCTGGGGTCAAAACCAAAGCGCTGGATGTATTTGTCCTGACTTCCATACCAGTGATTCCTTTAATAGAAGCCTGGGTGAGAATCAGAGCACTGAGGGATTTACCCTAACTTACATACCAGCGATCCCTTTAAGAGAGGCCTGGGGTCAATACCAAAGTGCAGAGTGGATTTGCCCTCACTTCCGTACCGGGATCTCTTTAGGCTGTGGTTCCACGGTCCGGAACCACAGCGCTTTGGACGGAGCGGAAATTCCGCTCCGTCTAAGCCCCGCCCCCTTTATGACGCGCGATCTTTCCGGAGGTGTTCAGGACACCTCCGGAACACCTCCGGAAAGAGCGCAGGGCTACATAGCCCTGTGTTAATTCTGTTGCGGCGACGCACCGTCGCCGCAATACGCGAGGACATGCTGCGGTCTAAAAAGACGCGCCGCATGTCCGTTTACGCTGGTCTGCCACCTGCGTATTGTTACGCATAGTGGAGACGGGATTTCTTGAAATCCCCTCCACTATGCTGTAACATCTGGACGCTGCGTGTTTGACGCTGCGCCAGCGCACAGCGCCAAACACGCAGCGTTTCCTGACCGTGGAAACTCACCCTTAAGAGGGGCCTGGGGTCAGAACCAGAGCGCTTAGTGGAATTGCCCTAACTTCCATAACAATGATCCCTTTAAGAGGCCCTGGGGTCAGAACCACAGAGCTGAGTGGAACGGTCCTAACTTCCATACTGGTGATCCCTTTAAGAGAGGCCTGGGGTCAAAACCAAAGCGCAGGATGGATTTGCCCTGACTTCCATACCAATGATCCCTTTAATAGAAGCCTGGGGTGAGAATCAGAGCGCTGAGGGATTTGCCCTGACTTCCATACCAATGATCGCTTTAATAGAAGCCTGGGGTGAGAATCAGAGCGCTGAGGGATTTACCCTAAGGCCGGAGTCACACACAACCACAAAAAATCGGTCCGTTTTAGACGGTCGACAATCGGATCAAAATAAAAACATCACACATCCTTCTGGCATCCGATTTTCCTTCAAAGATGCGATTTAATCGCATGTGTGTGTACCTTGTAACATCCGATTTTCATCCGACTTGCGAGATTTTCTCGCAGGCTTGCAAAACTGACATATAATGGATCCAAAAGAATACTATTTAAATGCCAAAAGAAAGAATAGATATATACACATAGAGCACATATATATATATATATATATATATATATATATATATATATTATGTCATTGTGACATATATATATACATATATTTATAATTCTTACACTTCTACATACTGTTATAGCCGCTAATTCAATTGCCGGCTTCAGTGAAATCACAGAAGCCGACATGAAATGATACATTGTTTCCACACATTTAACCATGTAATTTCATGTATTTTTATATATGTTTGAAACATACAATTACATGAGTATATGTGTGCTAAATTTCAGACATGTAGGGGTTAATTAAAGGTGTAAATTCGTTGAAAAAAAATGCGTGGGCTCCCGCTGTATTTTCTCCACCAGACAGACAAAGCAAAGCGAGTGGGGGCAGATAATAATAGCCTAGGGAGGGTACATTTTTTTTGTGCCCCCCCTGGCTACTAACATCTGCCCCCAGACACCCCAGAAAGGGCAAATCTATAATTAGATTCGCCCTTTCTGGCACTTTGCCCGTCTATTCCCATTGCCCTGTAGCGGTGGCGAAATGGGTTAATCTCACCTTACTGTCACCTTAGTATTGAAAGGTGACCTTAAGGCAGGTTAATAATTGATAGCTGTCAATTAGACAACTATCAATTATTAATCCTATTGTATGAAAGAAAAATCAAACACACACAGTTTAATAAAAAATAAGTTTAATTAAATAATCACACAGTTTTTGACCATATTTTATTTTCCTGCTAAAACCATTTCCTGTAATAAAAATAAAATAAAAAAGCAATATTATACTTACCAATCCGATGTACAGTCAGGTCCCACGGTGTAATCCATCAGAAAGGGTTAACAGGTTACAGGTCGCAGAGAGCTAATAATGCTGTCTCAGACCTGTATTCCCCTGAATGAATAAGTTCCTCTCCCAGCGAAAGTAGAGGAATAGATTCATGAATGGAGCTTAATTGATTTATTGCCAATTTAACTGTAGTGACCTGACCTAAAGGGAAAGTGGACACAATCAATTAAGCTTCATTCATGAAACACATCTCTCCTGTCGCCAGGAGAGGAACTTATTCATTCAGGAGCTTTGAGCTGAGCATGCAGGATTACTTGCACTGCTTGGCTCAAAGCTAGTTAACCCTTTGTGAAGGATTACAGCGTGGGACGTGACAGATCGGCGGAATAGGTAAGAATAATGTTGTTTTATTTTTTTTTTCTTTATTTTAGGAGATCAATGGCTTCGCACGGATTAAGTGTAAAATAAAATATGGTCAAAAAAATGTGTTTTTATTTCATTAAAATTATTTATTCTTAAAGTGTGTGTGTTTTTTTATTTACTTCAATAGGATTAATAATTGATAGTTGTCTAATTGACAGCTATCAATTATTAACCTGCCTTAAGGTCACCTTTCAATACTAAGGTGACAGTAAGGTGAGATTAACCCATTCGCCACCGCTACAGGGCAATGGGAATAGACGGGCAAAGTGCCAGAAAGGGCAAATCTAATTATAGATTTGCCCTTTCTGGGGTGTCTGGGGGCAGATGTTAGTAGCCAGGGGGGGCACAAAAAAAATGTACCCTCCCTAGGCTATTATTATCTGCCCCCACTCGCTTTGCTTTGTCTGTCTGGTGGAGAAAATACAGCGGGAGCCCACGCATTTTTTTTCAACGAAATTACACCTTTAATTAACCCCTACATGTCTGAAATTTTGCACAAATACACTCATGTAATTGTAAGTTCTAAACAAATATCAAAATACAGGAAATGACATGGTTAACTGTGTGGAAACAATGTATCATTTCATGTCGGCTTCTGTGATTTCACAAAACCCGGCAATTGAATTAGCGGCTATTACTGTATGTAGTAGTCTAGGAACTATAAATATATGTATATGTACATGTCACAATGACATGTATATATATATATATGTGTTCTATGTGTATATATCTATTCTTTCTAGTCTTTATTAAAGCTGTCAGTGTGATTTTACAGTATAGCCGGGATGAATTGCCGGCTTTTCTAAAGGACACCGATGCGATTTCATCGCAAGTCACACAGTGTGGTCCGTTTGTAATCCGATTTTTCATCGCTCCCATAGACTTGCATTGGCGATTGTCGACCGACAATCGGTGACAATCGCAGCATGCTGCGATTGTACACGGACGTTTAAAACGGACCACAAAAAATCGGATACTGGGAGCTGCTGCATAGATTAACATAGGTCCGACTGCAATGCGATATTTCATCGCATTGCAGTCGTCCGATTTTGTCGCCAGTGTGACTCCGGCCTAACTTCCATACCGGAGATCCCTTTAAGAGAGGCCTGGGGTCAATACCAAAGCGCAGAGTGGATTTGCCCTCACTTCCGTACCGGGATCTCTTTAAGAGGGGCCTGGGGTCAGAACCAGAGCGCTTAGTGGAATTGCCCTAACTTCCATAACAATGATCCCTTTAAGAGGCCCTGGGGTCAGAACCACAGAGCTGAGTGGAACGGTCCTAACTTCCATACCGGAGATCCCTTTAAGAGAGGCCTGGCATCAGAACCAAAGCGCTGGATGGATTTGCCCTGACTTCCATACCAATGATCCCTTTAATAGAAGCCTGGGGTGAGAGAGTGCTGAGGGATTTACCCTAACTTCCATACCAGAGATCCCTTTAAGAGAGGCCTGGTGTCAGAACCAGAGCGCTGAGTGGTTTTGCCCTGACTTCCATACCAATGATCCCTTTAATAGAAGCCTGGGGTGAGAATTAGAGTGCAGAGTGGATTTGCCCTAACTTCCATACTGGGGATCCCTTTAAGAGAGGCCTGGGGTCAAAACCAAAGTGCAGGCTAGATTTGCCCTGACTTCCATATCGGAGATCCCTTTAAGAGGGAAGATGTGCCTATGGGATGGATGATGTGTGATGGGGATATGGGCACTGGAGCGGGTGATTCATTTCTGTCATGTGCGCTCTGCTTCTTTCTGGGGGGCAGACAATGGCTGGAGCTTATGTTCCCAGGGATGCGATTTCTCCCACCTGGTCAGTGTCAGCTGAGGTGTTGTCATGGAGTGAAAAAACTGTTGCTCATAGCAACCAATCACAGCTCAGTTTCTATTAAACAGCTCTGGTGAAATGAAAGATGCTTAGGGATTGGTTGCAAGGAAAACTATTGCTCATAGCAACCAATCACAGCTCAGCTTCTTTTAAACAGCCAATTTTTATTGAATAAATTCATTTAAAAACGTATAACATTTTAATACATATAAAAATATGGGGACAAAAATGCAAAAAAGAAAGCCTATAGTTATTAAAGCACTTGCTTTAATAACTAAAATAGTGGTTGGACATCATCACTATATATCCATTTTCCCTGGCACTTGCCTTGATGAAATGACACATTTATATGGATATTTTATATATTTAGGTTCTATTTCTATGAATTACGGTACTTGTGAATTTTCTAGAATTTGTTTCCACCAAGTGTACAAGAATTTTCCATAATCCTCTATTTTTTCACACCTGTTATAGGCATTCTTTTTGCATTTTTGTCCCCATATTTTTATATGTATTAAAATGTTATAAGTTTTTAAATGAATTTATTCAATAAAAATTGATTTTATGGCATTTAAAGCTTCATGGTTTTTGTAGGTTTATAATTAATTTGAAGTGCCATTTTTCTAAGCAGTATATATATACGCATACATATATGCATGCACATAGATGTATAGATGTACACAATTTTTCTTTTATGTGAATTTCTTTTAAACAGCTCTGGTTAAATGTGAGATACTCCTTGATTGGTTGGTGATACACACATTCAATTTTATATATATATGGATTGTCAAAAGGATGGCTGTGAAGTCGGTAAGCCAAATCACCGACTCAGACCCCACACAACTGGTCACTACTGAGCATGTACATACAGTGCAGCACAGATTCATCTCACCTAAAAGCACAGATCCTTAGATCAGGAACAGAACAGACATTTATAGGACATTTCCCTGACTCCGACCCCACAGCACAGGTCACTACTGAGCATGTACATACAGTGCAGCACAGATTCATCTCACCTAAAAGCCCAGACCCTTAGATCAGGAACAGAACAGACATTTATAAGACATTTCCCTGACTCCTGACCCCACAACACTGGTCACTACTGAGCATGTACATACAGTGCAGCACAGATTCATCTCACCTAAAAGCCCAGATCCTTAGATCAGGTACAGAACAGACATTTATAGTACATTTCCCTGACTCCTGACCCCACAGCACTGGTCACTACTGAGCATGTACATACAGTGCAGGACAGATTCATCTCACCTAAAAGCCCAGATCCTTAGATCAGGAACAGAACAGACATTTATAGGACATTTCCCTGACTCCTGACCCCACAACACTGGTCACTACTGAGCATGTACATACAGTGCAGCACAGATTCATCTCACCTAAAGGCCCAGATCCTTAGATCAGGAACAGAACAGACATTTATAGGACATTTCCCTGACTCTGACCCCACAGCACTGGTCACTACTGAGCATGTACATACAGTGCAGCACAGATTCATCTCACCTAAAAGCACAGATCCTTAGATCAGGAACAGAACAGACATTTATAGGACATTTCCTGACTCCGACCCACAGCACAGGTCACTACTGAGCATGTACATACAGTGCAGCACAGATTCATCTCACCTAAAAGCCCAGACCCTTAGATCAGGAACAGAACAGACATTTATAAGACATTTCCCTGACTCCTGACCCCACAACACTGGTCACTACTGAGCATGTACATACAGTGCAGCACAGATTCATCTCACCTAAAAGCCCAGATCCTTAGATCAGGTACAGAACAGACATTTATAGTACATTTCCCTGACTCCTGACCCCACAGCACTGGTCACTACTGAGCATGTACATACAGTGCAGGACAGATTCATCTCACCTAAAAGCCCAGATCCTTAGATCAGGAACAGAACAGACATTTATAGGACATTTCCCTGACTCCTGACCCCACAACACTGGTCACTACTGAGCATGTACATACAGTGCAGCACAGATTCATCTCACCTAAAGGCCCAGATCCTTAGATCAGGAACAGAACAGACATTTATAGGACATTTCCTGACTCCTGACCCCACAACACTGGTCACTACTGAGCATGTACATACAGCGCAGCACAGATTCATCTCACCTAAAAGCCCAGATCCTTAGATCAGGAACAGAACAGACATTTATAGGACATTTCCCTGACTCCTGACCCCACAACACTGGTCACTACTGAGCATGTACATACAGCGCAGCACAGATTCATCTCACCTAAAGGCCCAGATCCTTAGATCAGGAACAGAACAGACATTTATAGGACATTTCCCTGACTCCTGACCCCACAACACTGGTCACTACTGAGCATGTACATACAGTGCAGCACAGATTCATCTCACCTAAAGGCCCAGATCCTTAGATCAGGAACAGAACAGACATTTATAGGACATTTCCCTGACTCCTGACCCACAACACTGGTCACTACTGAGCATGTACATACAGCGCAGCACAGATTCATCTCACCTAAAAGCCCAGATCCTTAGATCAGGAACAGAACAGACATTTATAGGACATTTCCATGACTCTGACCCCACAGCACTGGTCACTACTGAGCATGTACATACAGTGCTGCACAGATTCATCTCACCTAAAGGCCCAGATCCTTAGATCAGGAACAGAACAGACATTTATAGGACATTTCCCTGACTCCTGACCCCACAGCACTGGTCACTACCGAGCATGTACATACAGTACAGCACAGATTCATCTCACCTAAAAGCCCAGATCCTTAGATCAGGAACAGAACAGACATTTATAGGACATTTCCATGACTCTGACCCCACAGCACTGGTCACTACTGAGCATGTACATACAGTGCAGCACAGATTCATCTCACCTAAAAGCCCAGATCCTTAGATCAGGAACAGAACAGACATTTATAGGACATTTCCCTGACTCCGACCCACAGCACTGGTCACTACCGAGCATGTACATACAGTACAGCACAGATTCATCTCACCTAAAGGCCCAGATCCTTAGATCAGGAACAGAACAGACATTTATAGGACATTTCCCTGACTCCCGACCCCACAGCATTGGTCACTACTGAGCATGTACATACAGTGGAGCACAGATTCATCTCACCTAAAAGCCCAGATCCTTAGATCAGGAACAGAACAGACATTTATAGGACATTTCCCTGACTCCAGACCCCACAGCACTGGTCACTACTGAGCATGTACATACAGTGCTGCACAGATTCATCTCACCTAAAAGCCCAGATCCTTAGATGAGGAACAGAACAGACATTTATAGGACATTTCCCTGACTCTGACCCCACAGCACTGGTCACTACTGAGCATGTACATACAGTGCAGCACAGATTTGTGTAGCCCTGGTACACAATACCAGGAGGATGAGTGGAGAGGTAACAGTTAAGGTCTCTTCATGACATCATGTACACTTCTGACACACCCAGCAGGGGTGTGGAAGGGAGTGATTTCTAGTCAGTCAGTTTCCTGTCCTTGGACAGAGTAGACGTGTCCAGTTTGAGCCTGTCTTCAGTTCAGAACGTGGAGGCTGGTACAGGTGGTCTAATTCACCTTAGTCTAGTAAGAGCTGTGCCCCACTGGAAGAAAGACTGAACTATCTATTAAGAGTTGAGCAAATCGAAGGGCAAAGTGGAAGGAAGATTATTGGAAAAGTGCGTTTGGCTTGGAAGAGTCCTGCACATTGCTACCGGTTACTGGGGACCGAAGGATCACTCTTAGCTACAAGCATAGTGAAGAGAAAACCAGAGATTTACCGGACCCTAGGTCGCGGCAAACAAGCCCCTTATAGTCATTACGTAACTGGGGTCAGGGGAAGTGAAGACTTTGAGTCTCTGCAGGACAAAATAAGAATTCAGCTCCCTCATAGAAAGGCTCCACCACAAATCTGACTGGGAAGGACAGCTCTGGAATAGCTGAAATTAAAGAGGGAACTACGCTGCAAGCTGGTTGTACTCATCGTTATTGGACAGTAAAGGAGGCCCCTAACTTGCTTAGCTGTTGCCTCAAAGCTCATCCTCCATCAACCCCATCAGCCTCCCTGGGACCTGCCTTACCATCTTGCAAGTAAAGGTATGGAAAGACGCTGACCGTGTGAGACTGTGTTATTTATCTGCACCCGACTTCACTGACTTCATAGACTTTGAGGGACCAGTCCCACCTGTAGGGGACCCGACATCTAGCTGCCTCACCATCCCCTCGGAGATCTATAGCAGCGCTGGTACATATTACCAGAATACTACAGGTGGCGTCACGAACTGTATATAAACCTATCCCCTGTAAATATATCCCCAACATACGCCAGACCGCCAGGGCCACAGACCGAGCCACAGCTACCTGTGACAATCCCCATAGACTTCCATGGGCTCGGCTCTGAGTACCCCATTGCCCTGGTAACCCACAATTGTGGTGGCGGGTCGACACAAAAATTTGGCGTCACGAACAGGATACGAAACTTGCAGCATTGCGAGCCCTGTGTGCCTGTGGAGTGTTTTGGCGAAAAAGACTGTTGCTGTTGTTTGGCGCCAAATACCGCCATATTTGCCGCCAGATTCGCGCCCTAAGGCGCTGGAGAAGAAGGTGGGCGTACCTGAAAGAGCGCGCAAAGTCTTGGACACGCCCCCGGCTCTGACTCAGCGGCAGGTCCTGCAACAGGAAGTGAACGCTCTGACATCAGAGCGCCTGCGACGAAGGTCCTGTTCTCACTGCGGTGCCTGTGAAATAGCAGCGTCTGAAACCGGTAGGCTCCGTTTAACCAAGGGGGCGCTAAGATGTCACAACAACCGGCTGACAGTGCGGCCCCAGCCGGAGGCCCCAATCCCGCACCGTCTGGTATTGTAGCGCCAGATGGGGGCGTAGGCCCTGCACCCAGTCCGGTAGTCCCGATCATGCCACTAACGCTCCCATATATGCCTGGGGCGAAATGGCTTCCCCAATACAGCGGTGAGCCAGGCACATTAGCAGGCTTCAAGCGGAAGTTATGCAGCATCCTAGAAATGTACTCCATGCCTGAGAGACAAAAAGCTGCTGTGCTAATAGGGCAGCTAACTGGCGCTGCTGAGAGGGAAGTGGAGACCTGGGATACCGTTGATCAGGAGTCGGTACCTGCGATCTTCCTGAAGCTACATGCCATATTTGAAGACCGCACAGAAACGGATCTCCGGATGGCCTTCTATCACTGTTCACAACAGCCAGGTGACAGCATCCGGGACTATGCTTGCCGACTACAGGGAGCCCTGAGAGCCCTCAAGCAAATTAACAATTTAAATGCTATCGACGAGAATAGAATGCTGAAAGAACAATTTATACAGGGATTGAGATCCCCAGAGGAACGCAGAACTGTAAATTGGTGGTCCTTAGATCATCCGGATGCTACCTTTGATGCCCTAAAGGACATGGCAATAAAAGGGCTGCGGCCCCTGGGCAAACCTGAGGTGGCCACCCAACATCATCAGGGTGAAGTCACTCTGGAACCGGCAGTAACCCCCTTTTCCCCGCTAGTGGCTGAAGCCAAAGCGCAGGTGACACCTCCTAGTGAATTGGACTGTCTGCGCTCAGAGGTGCGCCAGCTGACTAAAAATCTGGCTGCTGTAATGAGTGCCCTGCAGCTGCGGAAAGAGGAGGAAGGAAAGATCTTGTTAGCTGACTGCCCAGAGGACGTTCCGTGGATGCACCGGAGAAGAAAGAAGACGTCGCCTCCCCGGAGGAGGACAACGCCACCCCCAGGAGCAACCTCTGATCAACACCCTCCTCGTCGAGAGATCATCTGTTACCGCTGCAACCGGAAAGGTCATCTGTCTACACAGTGTCCTTTAAAAGGGCAGAACCTGGGTCCAAGGGCCAACACCCAGGAGAATACCCGTCAGGCCCCCTAGACTGGAACCGCAGGTATGTGGGCGGGCGACCCTACCTGTCTATTATTCTAGATGGTATTGCTGTTCCAGCATTGTTAGACACTGGGTCCCAGGTGACCCTAATACCTGATGCTCTATATACCAAGTACTGGTCAATGGACAGTCTTAAACCTCCGAGCCTTGACTTTACTGTGTATGCTTCTAATGGTCTTCCTGTAGAAGTACTCGGAACAAAATGTGTAGATGTAAAGGTGGGCAGAGAGGAGTTGAAAGACCAAGGGCTTCTGGTAGTAAAGACTGTAAATGAGGAGAACGGTTTAAATATCATTTTGGGTACTAACATTATCGGTAATTGTTTGGGAGAAGTTGTGTTCTTGCTCCAACAGCTCGCTGAGATTGCCCGACCAAGGCAGAGAGGAGTAATCCAAAGAGAGATCCGGGCCCTGGTGTGTCAGCAGCAAGCGAAGCTTACCGACGGCGAAATTGGTAATGTACGGGTCACTGACTCAGATCCTATTGTGATACCCCCAATGAGTGAAATGATCATTTGGTGCAGGGCAGCCATAGGTCTGAGAGGACAGAATTACCAAGCTGTAGTAGAACCCCACCATTCAGAACATAGACCTACACTTATGACTGCTAGAGGAGTAGTAGAGGTGGTGAATGGAAGAGTACCGGTACGGCTTCTCAATTGGGGAGATGATGAGGTAAATTTACCCCGTTATGCAACCATTGCTAAACTTCATGCTGTTGATAATAATTCTATTCTCCCGGCTGAGTCCTTAGACTCCTGTCAAATGGAGGAGGACAATGACCCAGCAACCCAGGTGGCGGAATGGTGTCAGCAACTCCATGTTGGGACGGACACCACTCCCGCTCACCAGAAGCAAGGGGTATTACGGGTGGTGCAAGAGTACGCCCAAGTGTTTAGCAAAAATCCACTTGATTTTGGGACAATTAAGGGAGTACAACATCATATCCCTACTGGCAGTCATCCTCCCATCAAAGAGCGGTATAGGCCCATACCTCCAGCTCATTATCAGAAAGCTAAAGAAATGTTGAATGATATGAAGAAAGCTGGGGTGATAAGGGATAGTTGTAGCCCCTGGGCAGCACCTCTAGTTCTGGTTAAAAAGAAAGATGGTAGTATGAGAATGTGTGTGGATTACAGGCAGGTGAACCGCATAACACACAAGGATGCATACCCGTTACCACGTATAGAGGAATCATTAGCTGCTCTGAAAACGGCTAACTACTTTTCTACCCTTGATCTGACTAGTGGTTACTGGCAAGTGGCTGTGGCTGAGGAGGATCGTGAGAAAACGGCTTTCACCACCCCAATGGGGCTCTGTGAGTTCGACAGAATGCCGTTTGGGCTCAGTAGTGCCCCAGGAACATTTCAGAGAGTGATGGAAAATTGTCTGGGACATCTCAATTTTGAAACCGTGCTGCTATACCTAGACGACGTCATCGTGTATTCCAAGACTTATGAGGACCATCTGAAGCACCTGGCAGAAGTATTTGAGTCCCTGTCCAGGTACGGGATGAAATTAAAACCCTCAAAATGCCATCTACTCAAACAGAAGGTACAATACTTGGGGCACATCGTCAGTTCGGAAGGAGTAGCGCCGGACCCAGAGAAAGTCACTGCCATCCAGAAGTGGCCGGAGCCGAAGAACCTTAAGGAAGTGCGACAGTTCCTGGGACTAACGGGTTACTACAGGAGATTCGTGAAAGATTACACGAAGAAGGCAGCTCCTTTACAGGACCTCCTGGTAGGACAATCCTTAAAGAGCAGAAACCCTCCCTTTAATTGGGGTAAAGAACAGGCTGAAGCATTCCAAAAGATGAAAGAGATCCTGACAGGTGATGAGATCTTAACCTATCCTGATTACAGCCAACCGTTCCTGTTGTACACCGACGCCAGTAATGAAGGGCTGGGAGCAGTTCTCAGTCAGAAGCAGAATGGCCAAGAAAAAGTCATCGCTTATGCTAGCAGAAAACTCAGGCCAATGGAGAGGAACCCGGAAAATTATAGCAGCTTCAAGCTGGAGTTTCTGGCGCTGGTCTGGGCCATTACTGAAAGATTTAAGCACTATCTGGCCTCCAATAAGTTCACGGCGTACACAGACAACAACCCGTTAACGCACCTGGAAACCGCCAAGCTGGGTGCCATGGAGCAGCGATGGATGGCCCGGTTGTCCAATTACCAGTTTACTATCAAGTACCGGGCAGGTCGAAAGAATGCTAATGCTGATGCGTTGTCCCGAATGCCGCATGACTCTGATACGGAAGAAGAATCGGACGACCTGGAAGAAATTGAGCTACCTGCGTTCCATCGAAATGGGGTAGTCCACGAGCATCGAGTCCACAGAAAGCAGAATGGTGCAACATTAAATCCTTTACCCCATCATAGTTGGAAAGAGACTCAGGACAGTGATCCAGTGGTCAGCCGCATCAAGGAGTTGTTAAGACAGGAAGGCTCCTCTCTGGAAAAGGATGCACCTATGTCAGCCAAGCTCCTGTGGAACGAGAAAAGCAGGTTGTTCCTATACCGTGAGAAGTTGTGCAGAAGATACGTCAACCCCAGAACCCATGAAATGGTCTGGCAAATCGTGGTCCCCAAGGCAGACGTCCCAATGGTGTTGGAAGCGTATCACGATCAAGCAGGACACTTTGGCTGGAGAAAGCTGGAGACCCTGTTGAGATGCCGGTTCTATTGGGTAGGGATGCGCAGCTCCATCGAGAGGTGGTGTCGGAACTGTGGACCCTGTGGTCTCAGAAGAAAGGACTACGGTAGTCAGAAGGCACCCCTGCAACCTATCCGGACGACTCGTCCCCTGGAGATTGTGGCCCTGGACCACGTCAAATTGTCGCCGAGTAGATCTGGATACTCATACGCCTTGACCATGGTGGACCATTACTCCAGATTTCTGGTGGTTGTTCCAGTGAAAGACCAGACCGCAGTGACGGCCGCGAAAACCTTTCAAGCAAGTTTTTGCCGACCGCATGGGTATCCCGAGCAAGTCTTAACCGATCAGGGACCTGCTTTTGAAGCCGATTTATTCAAGGAATTCTGTCATATGTACGGGTGCAAGAAAATTAGAACGACACCATACCACCCTCAAACCAACGGTCTTTGTGAAAAGATGAACCATATTGTCCTTGACTTGTTGAGATCCATACCGTTGGAAGACAGGAATCGATGGCCGGATTTACTACCTGATTTGGTTGATTTGTATAATCATATACCTGTAAGCTCAACTAACTGCACTCCAGCTTATCTTATGCGAGCAAGGCCCGGAAAACTACCAATGGATTTAGAACTTGGAGTGGTAGAACCGGAGGCAGACGACGCTGTTGAAAACTGGGACGTCAATCGGCAAGAGCAATACAGAAGAGTACAAATCTGTGTGGAGGAAAGTCTCAATAAGGCACGGGAGAAACAGGAAGATGTTTACAACCGAAATGCTCCTGCCAAGCCTTTGATGCCTGGAGAGGTAGTATTAAAAAGAAAAAGGAAGATGCACAAATTGGATAATCAGTGGGAGCAAGAACCCTACGTCATACAAGATTCTAAATATGACAACAGAAAAGTTTGTGTCGTCAGTAAGGACGGAGGAAGAACAACAATCACTGTGTCCAGAGATCATTTGAAGTTGTGTCCAGAACACTTAAAGCGTTGTGAAAAGAACCCTGTCCTCAATCAAGGAGAAAGAAAGGAAGAGGTCCTACACACAGATCTGGGAGATTTTCCTGCGGATTGGCCCCGACTGGGAGATGCTGTGATAATTCCAGTGTTGCAGTTTTATCAGCCACAAGAGGAAATTCTACCTCCAGTTGTGCCTGTGGTGCCAGTTGAGCCCGCTCAGGAGTTACCCATCCCAGCAACACCTCAACCTGTGGAACCTCAAGATGGATCATCTGAAGCAGCGCCCCATACTATGGGATCCCCTGGTGAAGCTGACTCACACCGCCCAGCCATCAGTACGCTTGCCAGATCCATAGAAAGATTAAGGCAGTTCTATAGTTTGCCGTTACGCAGTGCAGACAGATCGCAACTTGATATACCTGAAACTACACCACGTAGATCAGAGAGAATCACCAAAGGGAAGTTACCCATTAGATATCAGCAGTAGTTATAACGAATTTATGTGAACATTGTAAAAGTCTATATATATAAATGTGTTTTTCCCTATTATGTCTTCGTTTAACAATGGACTCAGAGGCTGAGGACTGAGCCAGCCCAAAAACTGTATCCTGTAAATAGTTGCACTAAAGTGCCTTTTTAATGGTTTCACATGAAACCTTGACTTACCTCTGAACCAAAAACCCGTGTGGTGTGGCACTGAGTGAGGTCTGCATTTGGATGTCCTGCAGCCCACCCAGGACCCACGTTGAAGGTTTGGTGCGGGTCCTTCACAAGTATACCGTATATTTATTGAATGCTATTTAATACTTTTGTATTTCTATATAAAATGTTAATGTTTGCAACGTTCAAGATATCCTCACCTCCCGGATGGGACGAATTACTGTTTATTGTTTAATGTTTATTGCATAAACAAAATGTCTCTTTTGTATTTTACAGCCCGGGAGTGCTGTCGTTTACCATGGGGAATGTGTAGCCCTGGTACACAATACCAGGAGGATGAGTGGAGAGGTAACAGTTAAGGTCTCTTCATGACATCATGTACACTTCTGACACACCCAGCAGGGGTGTGGAAGGGAGTGATTTCTAGTCAGTCAGTTTCCTGTCCTTGGACAGAGTAGACGTGTCCAGTTTGAGCCTGTCTTCAGTTCAGAACGTGGAGGCTGGTACAGGTGGTCTAATTCACCTTAGTCTAGTCAGAGCTGTGCCCCACTGGAAGAAAGACTGAACTATCTATTAAGAGTTGAGCAAATCGAAGGGCAAAGTGGAAGGAAGATTATTGGAAAAGTGCGTTTGGCTTGGAAGAGTCCTGCACATTGCTACCGGTTACTGGGGACCGAAGGATCACTCTTAGCTACAAGCATAGTGAAGAGAAAACCAGAGATTTACCGGACCCTAGGTCGCGGCAAACAAGCCCCTTATAGTCAGTACGTAACTGGGGTCAGGGAAGTGAAGACTTTGAGTCTCTGCAGGACAAAATAAGAATTCAGCTCCCTCATAGAAAGGCTCCACCACAAATCTGACTGGGAAGGACAGCTCTGGAATAGCTGAAATTAAAGAGGGAACTACGCTGCAAGCTGGTTGTACTCATCGTTATTGGACAGTAAAGGAGGCCCCTAACTTGCTTAGCTGTTGCCTCAAAGCTCATCCTCCATCAACCCCATCAGCCTCCCTGGGACCTGCCTTACCATCTTGCAAGTAAAGGTATGGAAAGACGCTGACCGTGTGAGACTGTGTTATTTATCTGCACCCGACTTCACTGACTTCATAGACTTTGAGGGACCAGTCCCACCTGTAGGGGACCCGACATCTAGCTGCCTCACCATCCCCTCAGAGATCTATAGCAGCGCTGGTACATATTACCAGAATACTACAGGTGGCGTCACGAACTGTATATAAACCTATCCCCTGTAAATATATCCCCAACATACGCCAGACCGCCAGGGCCACAGACCGAGCCACAGCTACCTGTGACAATCCCCATAGACTTCCATGGGCTCGGCTCTGAGTACCCCATTGCCCTGGTAACCCACAATTGTGGTGGCGGGTCGACACAGATTCATCTCAACTAAAAGCCCAGATCCTTAGATCAGGAACAGAACAGACATTTATAGGACATTTCCCTGACTCCTGACCCTACAGCACTGGTCACTACTGAGCATGTACATACAGTGCAGCACAGATTCATCTCACCTAAAAGCCCAGATACTTAGATCAGGAACAGAACAGACATTTATAGGACATTTCCCTGACTCCTGACCCTACAGCACTGGTCACTACTGAGCATGTACATACAGTGCAGCACAGATTCATCTCACCTAAAAGCTCAGATCCTTAGATCAGGAACAGAACAGACATTTATAGGACATTTCCCTGACTCCTAACCCCACAGCACTGGTCACTACTAAGCATGTACATACAGTACAGCACAGATTCATCTCACCTGAAAGCCCAGATCCTTAGATCAGGAACACCACAGACATTTATAGGACATTTCCCTGACTCCCGACCCCACAGCACTGGTCACTACTGAGCATGTACATACAGTGCAGCACAGATTCATCTCACCTAAAAGCTCAGATCCTTAGATCAGGAACAGAACAGACATTTATAGGACATTTCCCTGACTCCGACCCCACAGCACTGGTCACTACTGAGCATGTACATACAGTGCAGCACAGATTCATCTCACCTAAAAGCCCAGATCCTTAGATCAGGAACAGAACAGACATTTATAGGACATTTCCCTGACCCCACAGCACTGGTCACTACTGAGCATGTACATACAGTGCAGCACAGATTCATCTCACCTAAAGCCCAGATCCTTAGATCAGGAACAGAACAGACATTTATAGGACATTTCCCTGACTCTGACCCCACAGCACTGGTCAGTACTGAGCATGTACATACAGTGCAGCACAGATTGATCTCACCTAAAAGCCCAGATCCTTAGATCAGGAACAGAACAGACATTTATAAGACATTTCCCTGACTCCGACCCCGCAGCACTGGTCACTACTGAGCATGTACATACAGTGCAGCACAGATTCATCTCACCTAAAAGCCCAGATCCTTAGATCAGGAACAGAACAGACATTTATAGGACATTTCCCTGACTCCTGACCCCACAGCACTGGTCACTACTGAGCATGTACATACAGTGCTGCACAGATTCATTTCACCTAAAAGCCCAGATCCTTAGATCAGGAACAGAACAGACATTTATAGGACATTTCCCTGACTCCTGACCCCACAGCACTGGTCACTACTAGCATGTACATACAGTGACAGCACAGATTCATCTCACCTAAAAGCCCAGATCCTTAGATCAGGAACACCAACAGACATTTATAGGACATTTCCCTGACTCCCGACCCACAGCACTGGTCACTACTGAGCATGTACATACAGTGCAGCACAGATTCATCTCACCTAAAAGCTCAGATCCTTAGATCAGGAACAGAACAGACATTTATAGGACATTTCCCTGACTCATGACTCCACAGCACTGGTCACTACTGAGCTGTACATACAGTGCAGCACAGATTATCTCACCTAAAAGCCCAGATCCTTAGATCAGGAACAGAACAGTCATTTATAGGACATTTCCCTGACTCCCGACCCCACAGCACTGGTCACTACTGAGCATGTACATACAGTGCAGCACAGATTCATCTCACCTAAAAGCCCAGATCCTTAGATGAGGAACAGAACAGACATTTATAGGAATTTCCCTGACTCCGACCCCACAGCACTGGTCACTACTGAGCATGTACATACAGTGCAGCACAGATTCATCTCACCTAAAAGCCCAGATCCTTAGATCAGGAACAGAACAGACATTTATAGGACATTTCTACCCTGACCCCACAGCACTGGTCACTACTGAGCATGTACATACAGTGCAGCACAGATTCATCTCACCTAAAAGCCCAGATCCTTAGATCAGAACAAACAGACATTTATAGGACATTTCCCTGACTCTGACCCCACAGCACTGGTCAGTACTGAGCATGTACATACAGTGCAGCACAGATTATCTCACCTAAAAGCCCAGATCCTTAGATCAGGAACAGAACAGACATTTATAAGACATTTCCCTGACTCCGACCCCGCAGCACTGGTCACTACTGAGCATGTACATACAGTGCAGCACAGATTCATCTCACCTAAAAGCCCAGATCCTTAGATCAGGAACAGAACAGACATTTATAGGACATTTCCCTGACTCCTGACCCCACAGCACTGGTCACTACTGAGCATGTACATACAGTGCTGCACAGATTCATTCACCTAAAAGCCCAGATCCTTAGATCAGGAACAGAACAGACATTTATAGGACATTTCCCTGACTCCTGACCCCACAGCACTGGTCACTACTGAGCATGTACATACAGTGCAGCACAGATTCATCTCACCTAAAAGCCCAGATCCTTAGATCAGGAACAGAACAGACATTTATAGGACATTTCCCTGACTCCCTGACCCCACAGCACTGGTCACTACTGAGCATGTACATACAGTGCAGCACAGATTCATCTCACCTAAAAGCTCAGATCCTTAGATCAGGAACAGAACAGACATTTATAGGACATTTCCCTGACTCCTGACCCCACAGCACTGGTACTTACTGACATGTACATACAGTGCAGCACAGATTCATCTCACCTAAAAGCCCAGATCCTTAGATCAGGAACAGAACAGACATTTATAGGACATTTCCCTGACTCCGACCCCACAGCACTGGTCACTACTGAGCATGTACATACAGTGCAGCACAGATTCATCTCACCTAAAAGCCCAGATCCTTAGATCAGGAACAGAACAGACATTTATAGGACATTTCCCTGACTCCTGACCCCACAGCACTGGTCACTACTGAGCATGTACATACAGTGCAGCACAGATTCATTCACCTAAAAGCCCAGATCCTTAGATCAGGAACAGAACAGACATTTATAGGACATTTCCCTGATCCGCCCCACAGCACTGGTCACTACTGAGCATGTACATACAGTGCAGCACAGATTCATCTCACCTAAAAGCCCAGATCCTTAGATCAGGAACAGAACAGACATTTATAGGACATTTCCCTGACTCCTGACCCCACAGCACTGGTCACTACTGAGCATGTACATACAGTGCAGCACAGATTCATCTCACCTAAAAGCCCAGATCCTTAGATAGGACAGAACAGACATTTATAGGACATTTCCCTGACTCCTGACCCCACAGCACTGTCACTACTGAGCATGTACATACAGTGCAGCACAGATTCATCTCACCTAAAAGCCCAGATCCTTAGATCAGGAACAGAACAGACATTTATAGGACATTTCCCTGACTCCGACCCACAGCACTGGTCACTACTGAGCATGTACATACAGTGCAGCACAGATTCATTCACCTAAAGCCCAGATCCTTAGATCAGGAACAGAACAGACATTATAGACATTTCCCTGACTCCGACCCACAGCACTGTACTACGAGCTGACATACAGTGCAGCACAGATTCATCTCACCTAAAGCCAGATCCTTAGATCAGGAACAGAACAGACATTTATAGGACATTTCCTGACTCCGACCCCACAGCACTGGTCACTACTGAGCCATGTACATACAGTGCAGCACAGATTCATTCACCTAAAAGCCCAGATCTTAGATCAGAAAGACAGACATTTATAGGACATTTCCCTGACATCCAGACCCCACAGCACTGTCACTACTGAGCATGTACATACAGTGCAGCACAGATTCATCTCACCTAAAAGCCCAGATCCTTAGATCAGGAACAGAAAGACATTTATAGGACATTTCCCTGACTCCTGACCCCACAGCACTGGTCACTACTGAGCATGTACATACAGTGCAGCACAGATTCATCTCACCTAAAAGCCCAGATCCTTAGATCAGGAACAGAACAGACATTTATAGGACATTTCCCTGACTCTGGACCCACAGCACTGGTCACTACAGAGCATGTACATACAGTGCAGCACAGATTCATCTCACCTAAAAGCCCAGATCCTTAGATCAGGAACAGAACAGACATTTATAGGACATTTCCCTGATTTCCCGACCCCACAGCACTGGTCACTACTGAGCATGTACATACAGTGCAGCACAGATTTATCTCACCTAAAAGCCCAGATCCTTAGATCGGGAACAGAACAGACATTTATAGGACATTTCCTGACTCCTGACCCCACAGCACTGGTCAGTACTGAGCATGTACATACAGTGCAGCACAAATTCATCTCACCTAAAAGCCCAGACCCTTAGATAAGGAACAGAACAGACATTTTATAGGACATTTCCCTGACTCCTGACCCCACAGCACTGGTCACTACTGAGCATGTACATACAGTGCAGCACAGATTCATCTCACCTAAAAGCCCAGATCCTTAGATCAGGAACAGAACAGACATTTATAGGACATTTCCCTGACTCTGGACCCCACAGTACTGGTCACCACAGAGCATGTACATACAGTGCAGCACAGATTCATCTCACCTAAAAGCCCAGATCCTTAGATCAGAATTGAACAGACATTTATAGGACATTTCACTGACTCCTGACCCCACAGCACTGGTCAGTACTGAGCATGTACATACAGTGTAGCACAGATTGATCTCACCTAAAAGCCCAGATACTTAGATCAGGAACAGAACAGACATTTATAGGACATTTCCCTGACTCTGACCCGACAGCACTGGTCACTACTGAGCATGTACATACAGTGCAGCACAGATTCATCTCACCTAAAAGCCCAGATCCTTAGATCAGGAACAGGACAGACATTTATAGGACATTTCCCTGACTCCTGACCCCACAGCACTGGTCACTACTGAGCATGTACATACAGTGCAGCACAGATTCATCTCACCTAAAAGCACAGATCCTTAGATCAGGAACAGAACAGACATTTATAGGACATTTCCCTGACTCTTGAGCCCCACAGCACTGGTCACTACTGAGCATGTACATACAGTGCAGCACAGATTCATCTCACCTAAAAGCCCAGATCCTTAGATTAGGAACAGAACAGACATTTATAGGACATTTCCCTGACTCCTGACCCTACAGCACTGGTCACTACTGAGCATGTACATACAGTGCAGCACAGATTCAGCTCACCTAAAAGCCCAGATCCTTAGATCAGGAACAGAACAGACATTTATAGGACATTTCCCTGACTCCTGACCCACAACATTGGTCACTACTGAGCATGTATATACAGTGCAGCACAGATTCATCTCACCTAAAAGCCCAGATCCTTAGATCAGGAACAGAACAGACATTTATAGGACATTTCCCTGACTCCTGACCCCACAACACTGGTCACTACTGAGCATGTACATACAGTGCAGCACAGATTCATCTCACCTAAAAGCCCAGATCCTTAGATCAGGAACAGAACAGACATTTTATAGGACATTTCCCTGACTCCTGACCCCACAGCACTGTCTCTACAGAGCATGTACATACAGTGCAGCACAGATTCATCTCACCTAAAAGCCCCGATCCTTAGATCAGGAACAGAACAGACATTTATAGGACATTTCTCTGACTCCGACCCCACAGTACTATTCACTACTGAGCATGTACATACAGTGCAGCACAGATTCATCTCACCTAAAAGCCCAGATCCTTAGATCAGGAACAGAACAGACATTTATAGGACATTTCCCTGTGTAACATTTCCAGGGGTATTTAGCTCTAGGATCGCTGTCTGGGTAGACAGAATGGCACGGAAACAGTTCATTCAGACAGCAGTTTGGTGAAAACTGGCCGCAACCAGTTTTTATTAAAGTCCACAGCACACAGATAAAAACAAAGCATAAACAGAAAACCTGGGCTTGTCTAGCCTCTAATTACACTTAGATAGATGGCCCTCTCTATACGGGACCCAGACTCTACCAGTCTGTGCCCAAAACAACACATATGATCTCTGTTACCAGTATGGAGTTTCACAGACACTCCTCTTTATGTCTGAAGGCAACTCCAACATCCAGACTTGAGAGAGGTCACCTCCTATTCAGTAGTCACCAGCATGGAGTGTCGCAGAGTCTCCTCTTTGTGTCCGGGGTACCTCGAGCACCCAGACTGAGAGAGCCCACCTCCTGGAGTCTCCTCCGTGCCTGGACTCCTGTCCAGACTGAATGAGCTCTTTGACTGTGCTCCCAAGCACCTACTTCTGGCTTCCTAATCAACACCTGAGTGGATTCAGGTCTGAGCTGCAAGCGTGTACTGAATGGCAGTGTAGTGACCTTTCTTTACCACCAGGTTTACAAAGCCACACATTTCGCTCATACCAGTCAGCAAGGTACTTAGGTGAAATATACACCTCATTCACCACATATTCCTTCACTGTCTCACATATCCCCTCCCTCTTCTCCAGACCGGAGGGCTGGTCATCCAGACCGGAGGGCTGGTCAACAATCCAACAGAGACAGTGAACTCTGGACCAGTCATGGCCCTCATCAGCTTCATCCTCACCACTGTCATAGCCAACATCAGTTTTCTCTTCATCTGAAGCACCCGCACTACCCTGTACCCTCCCAGGCCTATACTCTCTGCGGGCCTCGGGTATCCTGCACGGTTTCATCTTGACTTTAGTGCCAGCCTCAGTCTCGGTATAGTGGCTCACCAGATAAGTACGACCAGGCACGTCAGAACAGCTCTGCTGATTCTTCCTCAGAAACTTTCGTACCTCCTGTTTTTGGGGCACTGACCCTGTGTCCCCAACTGTCACAGGAGGTATAGGGGTTTTCTCTAATTCCCCCTGAACTTTCTTTAGCACATCTACTTTCTTAAATATCAGCTGATTCATAAATTCTATCTCACAGAACCCAAGCGCCTCTGTTATGGTCTCTGACCATTCCAAGCCACACTGTTCAAACGATTGGCACTGTAGAGGGAGCTGATCGTTTTTCTTGGTCGGTACACCTAATTTATCCTCTTCTGGTACAGGCTCACTTTGCATAAGACTCAGAGCTCTTACTTCTTTCTCCAGGAGATCCTCATGGCTACGCATCTTCTCCTGTAGTTGTTGGACGTCCTTTACGTCTTCGGCCCCTTTTTCAGGCTCTTCTGGTAGGACATGCTCAGAAGCCCTACCATCAGTCTTCTTTTCCACCACGTTCTGCATCCCATCTGAGCTCCCGTGTATCGGCAGCGGCAACGGAGCGACACATCGCCCCTCCCACTCACTGGGACGTGGTTCAAGTGTAGACTCCATGAAAATGCGCCTGAGCTCACCAAGGCCAACCCGAGGTCTCAAAATCTCATCTTGGGATTTATCCAGATCCTTTGGGTCGCTCGGGAACTCAGATGGCGCACCGGGCGCCAAACTTCCGGCCCGAGCTTCGCGAGTCGCAGCCACGGATCCGGACAGTACACCGTCCACGCCGCTGTCTCCGGCAGAAACATATTCCGGGGCAGAGTCATTCCCCACATCTTCAGTCTTGTTCCTCACAGCTTCACTTGAGACATCAGCCTCTGTTGAGGCACCTGGCCTGGTGTCCACCACTTCCATGGCTTTCTCCACCTCTGCAGCATCACCTTCCGAGTCCTTGGCCTGATGCAGATCCACACCATACATTGATAACTTCTCATTTTCAACAGCATCCACTTGTGCTGTGTTCAGTTTCAGAGTCCTGTCTTTCACCTTAGTCTTCGCCAGGGAACCGGCCAACGGTACAACATCTTCAGATGCCATCCTCCGTCCGACTGCAAGGTCAGCCTCAGCCTTCCTCTCAGGACTCTCAATCTCCTCTGCTACCATGCCTTCCTCACTTGCACTGGTTGCTTTATTGTCATCAGATGACTCACTATCACCACCACTATCCCTGTCTGACCCCCTTTTCTCAGCCACATCTGGCTCACTTCCAGGGTTAGACACTTCATTTTCATTCACATCCGGCTCACTGTCAGGGTTATACAATTCATTCTCATTCACATCTTGATCTGGAACCTTAGTTAACATGTCATCCACAACATTAACTTCACCATCTGGTCCCTGGTTTCCCTCAGGTGGTCCCTCAAGTATGTGACTATGTGATAACCCCAGCACTATACTTCCATATAGCTCAGATACCAGGAGCTGACTTACGACCTCTCCCTGGACTTCAGTGTCCCTATACAATAGGTTATTGTTCATGGCAGCATGAGGAAACCTCTCCTCAGAGCCAGGCTCTTGGGGAACCTCATTCAGAACAATTACATTTTCCTGTGCCGTTTTAAGAGTGGGGTCTCGCACCGGCTCACTCCCAAAATTGTCACAGGAGCCAGGCAGGTCAGGGACACTCGGTTCCCGAGAACCACCATCCTCGTCTCCCAACATCACCTGCAAAGAAATGTCATCTTTATCACGGTCATCATCATGATCACATAAGTTTAACGGCCCACTAGCATTGTGTTCCGCCCCTCGGGACTGCGCACCCTCAGTAGGAGCTTCATCACACTGTCCATCAGAAACATTTTTCCCCCAGAGATCCTTAGACCGGGGAAAGTCATTACCCAATATAACGGGGTGCACCAGGGTCTTCACTACCCCCACTTCATATGAAACCTCCCCGAGTTTGGGGACCAAGTCCACGGCAGTCTCTGGGTAGACTTTGGTGTCTTCATGGATGTACACCACACTCAGGTGCTTATCAGGGATGAAGTCCCTATCACTCAGGCTGTCACATACGGAAGTCACTGGACTCTCTGAGTCCAAGAGGGCCTGTGCTGGGCAGTCACTTACAACCACCGGGGACCCCTGTGGTCCAGTCTCTTCGGCTGAGGTGGACACACACACAGGCTCTGCGCAGGGAGAGAGGGATCTGCCAACATCACAACACATAGGCTCCCCCTCTATTGGACAGTTGGCTGCAATTTCACGCCAGCTCCAACACTGTCCATCACACTCTCCCACCCACATGTCCCCTCGGGCCTGAACCCGCTTATCAGCATACCCCATGTCCCCAACAGCTGGAACGCTCTTACCGGGAGAGTTCAGCGTCCGGGAACTCTGAAGTGACGTCCGCTCAGACGGCTGGTCACGGAGGCAGTCTTTGGGGCCAAAGTACCTTTCTCTCTGTACCTCAGGAGGAAGTGCTCGGGTGTAGCGGTCCACTGTCACCTTTTCGACCCTTTGGGCAGTGTTGCTGACGGCAGACTCCCAACTGTATCTCCAGTCATGGACTCTCCTGGCACGGGCTGCAACCGTAACACCCAGCCGGGTAAGAATCGCCGCTTTCAACTTGGCATAGTCTTCGCTGTCCTGCTTGCTCAGGTCAGCCCAGACTTTTTGGGGTTCCTCAATCAGATAGGGTACGACCGCCATGGCCCATTCAGATAGTGGCAGATTCTCCTTCTCTGCCAGTCTCTCAAACCTAGTAAGATATACCTCCACATCATCACGAGGTGTCATTTTTCTCAAGGACCGTCTTACCGCCTTCTTTATAGCGGACAACGCAGGTGCCTTCACAACATTACTCTGGGACGAGGTGCTGAGAGCTGCAATCTGCTCCAACACCCGGTTATTCTCCTGCTGCTGCTGCAGGAATTGCTGCTGGTGCTGCAGGCGCTGCTGCTCCATAATCTGCTGCATGCTTCGCTGGGCCTGCACCAGGTACTCAATGAGCTCCTCCATACTGCCGGACTCATCTGTCTCAATCACAGCAGTCTTATGTTGCACATTAACTTGCGCCATTTGTTCAAACAGCGCCTCCATGCTGTCATCCATGCTGTCAGACTTCTCTGTCTTCACAACTGTAGTCTTCACTCAAGACATACACACTACACAGCTTTTTTTTTTTTTTTCCTTTGCAAAGTCTATTAGGGCTACTGTCTCTTTAAGACTGCTCCACAAACTTTTCTTTTGCTGCTGCACATTCCACAGTCATTTTCACAACAAGTTCAGCTTTGCTGTGCATACTTTTTCTTTCTGCAGACCCTATCAGGGCCACTGTCTCTCCAAGACTGCTCCAAACAGACGTTTCTGCTGACACACTTTTTTTTTTTTTTTTCTGCTGCTATTTCAATAGACTTCACCTTTAATGCTGTCTCTCGCCACTGTGCTGCATGCACACTCCAGCACCAACTGTATCAGCCACTGCGCTGCCCGCATTCTCCACCAATTGTAACATTTCCAGGGGTATTTAGCTCTAGGATCGCTGTCTGGGTAGACAGAATGGCACGGAAACAGTTCATTCAGACAGCAGTTTGGTGAAAACTGGCCGCAACCAGTTTTATTAAAGTCCACAGCACACAGATAAAAACAAAGCATAAACAGAAAACCTGGGCTTGTCTAGCCTCTAATTACACTTAGATAGATGGCCCTCTCTATACGGGACCCAGACTCTACCAGTCTGTGCCCAAAACAACACATATGATCTCTGTTACCAGTATGGAGTTTCACAGACACTCCTCTTTATGTCTGAAGGCAACTCCAACATCCAGACTTGAGAGAGGTCACCTCCTATTCAGTAGCCACCAGCATGGAGTGTCGCAGAGTCTCCTCTTTGTGTCCGGGGTACCTCGAGCACCCAGACTGAGAGAGCCCACCTCCCGGAGTCTCCTTCCGTGCCTGGACTCCTGTCCAGACTGAATGAGCTCTTTGACTGTGCTCCCAAGCACCTACTTCTGGCTTCCTAATCAACACCTGAGTGGATTCAGGTCTGAGCTGCAAGCGTGTACTGAATGGCAGGTGTAGTGACCTTTCTTTACCACCAGGTTTACAAAGCCACACATTTCGCTCATACCAGTCAGCAAGGTACTTAGGTGAAATATACACCTCATTCACCACATATTCCTTCACTGTCTCACACCTGACTACTGACCCCACAGCACTGGTCACTACTGAGCATGTACATACAGTGCAGCACAGATTCATCTCACCTAAAAGCCCAGATCCTTAGATCAGGGACAGAACAGACATTTATAGGACATTTCCCTGACTCCTGACCCTACAGCACTGGTCACTACTGAGCATGTACATACAGTGCTGCACAGATTCATCTCACCTAAAAGCCCAGATCCTTAGATCAGGAGCAGAACAGACATTTATAGGACATTTCCCTGACTCCCGACCCCACAGCACTGGTCACTACTGAGCATGTACATACAGTGCAGCACAGATTAATCTCACCTAAAAGCCCAGATCCTTAGATCAGGAACAGAACAGACATTTATAGGACATTTCCCTGACTCCTGACCCCACAGCACTGGTCACTACTGAGCATGTACATACAGTGCAGCACAGATTCATCTCACCTAAAAGCCCAGACCCTTAGATCAGGAACAGAACAGACATTTATAGGACATTTCCCTGACCCCACAGCACTGGTCACTACTGAGCATGTACATACAGTGCAGCACAGATTCATCTCACCTAAAAGCCCAGATCCTTAGATCAGGAACAGAAGAGACATTTATAGGACATTTCCCTGACTCCTGACCCCACAGCACTGGTCACTACTGAGCATGTGTGTAGCCCTGGTGTGAAGGCACACGCAGTACCCTGGAGAATGTGTGGAGAGATAGCAGTTTAATGCTCTATACCCATTCACTCAATATACACTAGACACACCCTTAGGGTAGTGTAGTGACTCGTAGGGAGTGGTCAGTGTAGATTCGTTGAGTGATTTTAGTAGTCAGTTTCCTGTCTTCGGACAGAGCAGACGTCTGGAGTCTAGCTGGGACTTGGAGGGAGGAAGCAGTCCAGCTTGGTTCTATCAGCAGTTCAGCAAGTGGAGGCCAGTAAGGGCGAGATATAGATCACCTCAGCCTGGTCAGAGCTGTACCTCACTTGAAGACATTGATAAAGAAGGAAGAGTTTAGTACAGATATACTTCAGTCTCCTGTCTCAAAGACAGTGAAGGTTCAGAGACGTGCTCCTGCCTAGAAGATTACTGAGAGTCTGGTAACTAACTCTGAAGGAAGGAAAAGAAGGGAGTGATTATATGACTTTTTGCAAGTGTGAGTGTTTATGCTACAAGCACGGACAAGGCGAAAGGCACAGTGGAAGGAATATTTAAAAGTGCTTTTGGATTGGAGAAGTCCTGCACGTTGTTACCGGTCACTGGGGACCGAAGGATCACTATAGCTTCATGCTTAGTGGTAAGAAAACCAGAGGCTTATCGGACCTTAGGTCGCGGCAAGCAGCCCCTAAATAGTCGGTACGTAACTGGGGTCAGGGGGAGTGAGGACCTTGAGTCAGTGCACGACAAGATAGGAATTCAGCTCTCTCACAGGAAGGCTCCGACCACAAAACTGACTGGGCAGTACAGCTTTGGAATAGCTGGAGTTATAGAGGGAACTACGCTTCATGCTGGTTGTACTCATCGTTGTGAAAGTAAAGGAGGCCCCTAACTTGTCCAGCTGCTATCTCAAAATACATTCTCCTTGGATCAGCCTCCCTGGGACCTGCCTTACCATCTTACAAGTAAAGGTATGGAAAGACGCTGACTGTGTGAGACTGAGTTATTCATTTGCATGCCTGCACAACCCTGCTTTAACCATCGACCTGAGGGAAGAGTCCCACCTGTAGGGGACCCGACATCTAGCTGCCTCACCATCCCCTCAGAGATCTACAGCAGCGCTGGTACAAATTACCAGAAGACTACAGGTGGCGTCACGAACTGTATATAAATCTATCCCCTGTAAATATTCCCCCAACATACGCCAGACCGCCAGGGCCACAGACCGAGCCACCGCTACCTGTGACAATCCCCATAGACTTCCATGGGCTCGGCTCTGAGTACCCCATTGCCCTGGTAACCCACAATTGTGGTGGCGGGTCGACACACATGTACATACAGTGCAGCACAGATTCATCTCACCTAAAAGCCCAGATCCTTAGATCAGGAACAGAACAGACATTTATAGGACATGTCCCTGACTCCTGACCCCACAGCACTGGTCACTACTGAGCATGTACATACAGTGCAGCACAGATTCATCTCACCTAAAAGCCCAGATCCTTAGATGAGGAACAGAACAGACATTTATAGGACATTTCCCTGACTCCTGACCCCACAGCACAGGTCACTACTGAGCATGTACATACAGTGCAGCACAGATTCATCTCACCTAAAAGCCCAGATCCTTAGATCAGGAACAGAACAGACATTTATAGGACATTTCCCTGACTCCGACCCCAGAGCACTGGTCACTACTGAGCATGTACATACAGTGCAGCACAGATTCATCTCACCTAAAAGCCCAGATCCTTAGATCAGGAACAGACATTTATAGGACATTTCCCTGACTCCTGACCCAACAGCACTGGTCACTACTGAACATGTACATAAAGTGCAGCACAGATTCATTTCACCTAAAAGCCCAGATCCTTAGATCAGGAACAGAACAGACATTTATAGGACATTTCCTTGACTCCCGACCCCACAGCACTGGTCACTACTGAGCATGTACATACAGTGCAGCACAGATTCATCTCACCTAAAAGCCCAGATCCTTAGATCAGGAACAGGACAGACATTTATAGGACATTTCCCTGACTCCGACCTCACAGCACTGGTCACTACTGAGCATGTACATACAGTGCAGCACAGATTCATCTCACCTAAAAGCCCAGATCCTTAGATCAGGAACAGAACAGACATTATAGGACATTTCCCTGACTCTGACCCCACAGCACTGGTCAGTACTGAGCATGTACATACAGTGCAGCACAGATTCATCTCACCTAAAAGCCCAGATCCTTAGATCAGGAACAAGACAGACATTTATAGGACATTTCCCTGACTCCCGACCCCACAGCACTGGTCACTACTGAGCATGTACATACAGTGCAGCACAGATTCATCTCACCTAAAAGCCAAGATCCTTAGATCAGGAACAAGACAGACATTTATAGGACATTTCCCTGACTCCTGACCCCACAGCACTGGTCACTACTGAGCATGTACATACAGTGCAGCACAGATTGATCTCACCTAAAAGCCCAGATCCGTAGATCAGGAACAGGACAGACATTTATAGGACATTTCCCTGACTCCGACCCCACAGCACTGGTCACTACAGAGCATGTACATACAGTGCAGCACAGATTCATCTCACCTAAAAGCCCAGATACTTAGATCAGGAACAGAACAGACATTTATAGGACATTTCCCTGACTCCCGACCCCACAGCTCTGGTCACTACTGAGCATGTACATACAGTGCAGCACAGATTCATCTCACCTAAAAGCCCAGATCCTTAGATCAGGAACAGAACAGACATTTATAGGACATTTCCCTGACTCCCGACCCCACAGCACTGGTCACTACTGAGCATGTACATACAGTGCAGCACAGATTCATCTCACCTAAAAGCCCAGATCCTTTGATCGGAACAGAACAGACATTTATAGGACATTTCCCTGACTCCTGACCCCACAGCACTGGTCACTAATGAGCATGTACATACAGTGCAGCACAGATTCATCTCACCTAAAAGCCCAGACCCTTAGATAAGGAACAGAACAGACATTTATAGGACATTTCCCTGACTCCTGACCCCACAGCACTGGTCACTACTGAGCATGTACATACAGTGCAGCACAGATTCATCTCACCTAAAAGCCCAGATCCTTAGATCAGGAACAGAACAGACATTTATAGGACATTTCCCTGACTCTGGACCCCACAGTACTGGTCACTACAGAGCATGTACATACAGTGCAGCACAGATTCATCTCACCTATAAGCCCAGATCCTTAGATCAGGAACAGAACAGACACTTATAGGACATTTCACTGACTCCTGACCCCACAGCACTGGTCAGTACTGAGCATGTACATACAGTGTAGCACAGATTGATCTCACCTAAAAGCCCAGATCCTTAGATCAGGAACAGAACAGACATTTATAGGACATTTCCCTGACTCCTGACCCCACAGCACTGGTCACTACTGAGCATGTACATACAGTGCAGCACAGATTCATCTCACCTAAAAGCACAGATCCTTAGATCAGGAACAGAACAGACATTTATAGGACATTTCCCTGACTCTGGACCCCACAGTACTGGTCACTACAGAGCATGTACATACAGTGCAGCACAGATTCATCTCACCTAAAAGCCCAGATCCTTAGATCAGGAACAGAACAGACATTTATAGGACATTTCACTGACTCCTGACCCCACAGCACTGGTCAGTACTGAGCATGTACATACAGTGCAGCACAGATTCATCTCACCTAAAACCCCAGATCCTTAGATGAGGAACAGAACAGACATTTATAGGACATTTCCCTGACTCCTGACCCCACAGCACTGGTCACTACTGAGCATGTACATACAGTGTAGCACAGATTCATCTCACCTAAAAGCCCAGATCCTTAGATCAGGAACAGAACAGACATTTATAGGACATTTCCCTGACTCCCGACCCCACAGCACTGGTCACTACTGAGCATGTACATACAGTGCAGCACAGATTCATCTCACCTAAAAGCCCAGATCCTTTGATCGGGAACAGAACAGACATTTATAGGACATTTCCCTGACTCCTGACCCCACAGCACTGGTCACTAATGAGCATGTACATACAGTGCAGCACAGATTCATCTCACCTAAAAGCCCAGACCCTTAGATAAGGAACAGAACAGACATTTATAGGACATTTCCCTGACTCCTGACCCCACAGCACTGGTCACTACTGAGCATGTACATACAGTGCAGCACAGATTCATCTCACCTAAAAGCCCAGATCCTTAGATCAGGAACAGAACAGACATTTATAGGACATTTCCCTGACTCTGGACCCCACAGTACTGGTCACTACAGAGCATGTACATACAGTGCAGCACAGATTCATCTCACCTATAAGCCCAGATCCTTAGATCAGGAACAGAACAGACACTTATAGGACATTTCACTGACTCCTGACCCCACAGCACTGGTCAGTACTGAGCATGTACATACAGTGTAGCACAGATTGATCTCACCTAAAAGCCCAGATCCTTAGATCAGGAACAGAACAGACATTTATAGGACATTTCCCTGACTCCTGACCCCACAGCACTGGTCACTACTGAGCATGTACATACAGTGCAGCACAGATTCATCTCACCTAAAAGCACAGATCCTTAGATCAGGAACAGAACAGACATTTATAGGACATTTCCCTGACTCTGGACCCCACAGTACTGGTCACTACAGAGCATGTACATACAGTGCAGCACAGATTCATCTCACCTAAAAGCCCAGATCCTTAGATCAGGAACAGAACAGACATTTATAGGACATTTCACTGACTCCTGACCCCACAGCACTGGTCAGTACTGAGCATGTACATACAGTGCAGCACAGATTCATCTCACCTAAAACCCCAGATCCTTAGATGAGGAACAGAACAGACATTTATAGGACATTTCCCTGACTCCTGACCCCACAGCACTGGTCACTACTGAGCATGTACATACAGTGTAGCACAGATTGATCTCACCTAAAAGCCCAGATACTTAGATCAGGAACAGAACAGCATTTATAGGACATTTCCCTGACTCCCGACCCCACAGCATGGTCACTACTGAGCATTACATACAGTGCAGCACAGATTCATCTCACCTAAAAGCCCAGATCCTTAGATCAGGAACAGAACAGCATTTATAGGACATTTCCCTGACTCCTGACCCACAGCACTGTCACTATGAGCATGTACATACAGTGCAGCACAGATTCATCTCACCTAAAAGCCCAGATCCTTAGATCAGGAACAGAACAGAACATTTATAGGACATTTCCCTGACTCCTGACCTCACAGCATGTCACTACTGAGCATGTACATACAGTGCAGCACAGATTCATCTCACCTAAAAGCCCAGATCCTTAGATCAGGAAAAGAACAGACATTTATAGGACATTTCCCTGACTCCGACCCCACAGCACTGGTCACTACTGAGCATGTACATACAGTGCAGCACAGATTCATCTCACCTAAAAGCCCAGATCCTTAGATCAGGAACAGAACAGACATTTATAGGACATTTCCCTGACTCCTGACCCCACAGCACTGGTCACTATTGAGCATGTACATACAGTGCAGCACAGATTCATCTCACCTAAAAGCCCAGATCCTTAGATCAGGAACAGAACAGACATTTATAGGACATTTCCCTGACTCCTGACCTCACAGCACTGTCACTACTGAGCATGTACATACAGTGCAGCACAGATTCATCTCACCTAAAAGCCCAGATCCTTAGATCAGGAACAGAACAGACATTTATAGGACATTTGACTCGCCCCACAATTGTGGATACCAGGGCTATGGGGTACTCGGAACCGAGCCCATAGATTTCTATGGGAGTTGTCACTGGCAGCGGGACTCGGTCCGTGGCCCTGGCAGTCAATGCGATGGGGGAATATTTACAGGGGATTTTAAGGATAGGTAGTTCGTGACGCCACCTGCGGTTTCTGGTAAATTGTACCAGCGCTGCTCTAAGGACTTTCACAGGGGATGTTATGGGGCAGCTTGGTAGTAAGTCTCCCACAGGTGAGACGGGTCCCTGGAAGTCTATGGTGACGATGATGCAGGGTGTGGATAATAATTCAGTCGCACACAATACAGCTTCTTTTCATACCTTTTACTGGTAGATGGTTCAAGCAGATCCCGGGGAGCTGGTCGGGGTGGAGAGTGCACATTCCGGTAACAGCTGAGCAGGTTAGAGGCCTCCTTTACTTCCATATACATGTGAGTCCTACTTGCATGAAGCGAAGTTAACTCTGAATTCCCCAGCTTACTCAATAGCTGTACTGCCCGGCCAACATTGTGGTGGAGCCTTCTAAGTGATGAAACTAAGTCCTTACTTTTGCTGGGCCCAGCTCAAAGTCCCTGTTCCACCTGACTCCGGTTACGTATTGACACTTAGGGCTGCTCTCTGCGACCTGTAGTCCAGATGCCTCCGGTTTTCTTGTTACTATGCTTGAAACAATAGCAACGCTTCGGACCCCGGTGTCCGGCAATTTAGTGCAGGCAATTCAATACCTAAAGCACTTCTCTATCTTCTCCACTGTGCCCTTCGCCCTGCTTCACGCTCTTAACATAAGCACTTGTGGTATCTGTGGATATGTCCGTTTCCTCCAGAGCTCGCTGCACAGATCTCAGTTTCCTCCAAAGTCCCAACTGGACCGAGACTGAATGGCTGCTCTGTCCTTGAACAGAAGCTAACTGGCTGAAGTCCACCAAACACTCTTCCACTGACTGATCTCTCCTCAGACAGGAAAAGTATCCAAGGGATGACTCACTCTTGAGCCTCCCGGAGCTTGACTGACTGGCTGTCTCACTAAGCCAGACTAAACTACACTGTCCTTAGACAGGAAGCTAGACTAGACTGACTAACTACCACGTGTCACTCCCCCTTATATCTCAGATGGGTGTGTCTGAAAGTGTGAGTGACAGTGAATGCATATTAAGCGTTGCTGTTACCTTTCTGTGCACTCTCCTGGACTTTTATGTGTGCCTGCGTAGCTGGGCTACACATCCCCCCCTTGGTAAAACACAGCACTCCCGGGCTGTAAAAGACAAAAAGAACATTTTGTTTTGCATTAACAACAACATTATAACTCTTCCCATCCGGGAGGTACGACTTCTTTAACGTTACAATTTGTACAATAAAGAATACAAAAGTATCAAAAGTATCAAAATATCAAACATTCTCATATATACAAGATACTTGTGGAGGACCCGCACCAAAAACCTCCCACGTGGGTCCTGGGTGGGCTGCAGGACTTCTGACTGCAGACCTCACTCTAGGCCCACCATACGGGTTTTTCTTCAGAGGTAGATAGTAGTAGTGGTTTCATGTAAAACCAAGATAATGCACCGAAGCGCAACTATTTACAGGATAAGTTCTGGGCTGGCACAGTCCTCAGCCTCTCAGTCCATGACATGGTTAAAGACACATATTTGTAACTTCAGAAATTCAGTATTCACATATACTTTAACTGCAATACTCTCATTATAATTTTAACTGTATTTAACTTTTTCAAATTCTCTAACTCTCTTTAACTTTTGCTTTACCCAACCGGGTATTCTATTTTAAATATGTAAAACATCAGTATACAATAATACTAAAGTGCAAAAATGGCAATTTCCTTTCAAAACTTTCTACAATTACTAGAATGCGGTAAACCCCTGTCTGGGTCCTACCGGTCTTCACTTTTACAAATTTTCACTGACGTCTTCCACTCCTGGAGCTGGAATGACGCGATGCCCTCTGGATCCCATAACAAACAAGTCATGGCCCGATATCTGCGTTTGGGTGGCCACAGTCCTTGTGCGAACCAGCTGGGACGCAACGGGTGTCTCAGGCAAATGTGAACTTTTCATTAAAGATGCAGGTTTCAGCTGCGCTTTAACTGTGGTCGCATCCGGTTGCGATCCAGAATGAGTTGCAGGCTGTGTTGCGGGACACTTTGCTGATTGCGATGCCGAATAGGTCGCTGATTGCGATGCTGAATAGGTCGCTGATTGTGAAGCAGAGCAGGTCGCTGATTGCGAAGCAGAGCAGGTCGCTGATTGCGAAGCAGAGCAGGTCGCTGATTGCGAAGCAGGGGGCGATGCTGCGGCACGGCCTGATGCGGTGGGAGCTCTGAACGGGGACGCTTCGGTACCGGCGTCGGGGACGGGGTCACTAACAATGGAGACGTTCAGGGCATACCACCCCTTTAAACCCCAGTGACGGGTGTAGCTCACAATGTCCCCATTAATCAGGTCCCTCCCAGGATGACCGATGGGCAGGTGGGATTCTACGTCCTGCGGCTTACAAAGACCCCTGCGAAGAGGCCTGGCTCGCGGATGAAGCCCCAGCCCTTGCGGAGCTGGAACTCGGTGACGCACCCCTGCAGCCGCTGTTCCCTTAGGGTACCTTTATCCTGGCGGACGGTCTCCTTGTCAGCTATGAATTCCTCATGCTGTTTCTGTCGGGACCGCTGGATGTCTCTTTCTCTCTCCTGCTTCTGGCGTTGCTGCTCCTCCTCACGACGGCGCCACTCACTTTCCCACTGTACGGCATAAGTGACGTCATCTAATCGCTCCATCTCGTCCCAGTCGACTTCCGGCAACGATGGCTGGGACCCCTCCGGTGACCTTACCGGGGAGCGGTACTCTGCGGTGGCCTCCTGGCCTGACTGGCACTCCGGTCCGGGCAATACCTCCTCAGCCTCCTTCTCCTCCACCTCCGCATCGGTGGGATCAGGTACAGCACTTTCGGCGGTAACCTCCGGTCGTCCCTCAGCCTTCTCCAGCAGCGATTTCAGGAATTCAGGAGACGGCCCTTGGCTTGTAGGAGAGAACATGGCGTCCCACAGCAGCCGCTGTGTTTGGGTGCGCCAGCGTCTCTCCGTCTCCTGTCGATCAGCACGACCCTGGAGCTTCCTCCTTAGCTCCTCATTCTCCTTCCGCAGCTCCATCATGGCGGGGTCGGTGTCCCTATCTGGGGACAGCTCCGGCACAGGTAGGGAATCTTCCGGTCCTTGGCACAGATTCTCCTGTCCTTCCGCCATCTCATCCCAGGCCAGACTGTAGTTTCCATCTGGAACAGTCTGGTCTCTTCCGTGGAGGCGGGATTTGCGTCTCCTCCTCTTCGCATAGAGGATGAAGAGGAGGCGGATTTCTTTAGCAGAGGGGCAGGACCGCACATTGTAGTAACATTTGGAGAGGGCGGCCATATCTTTCGCGCCTCGGGGGTACACGCCCACGAATGCACGCCCACCTTCTTCACCAGCGCCTCAGGGCGCCACATGGCGGCAAAATGGCGGTATTTGGCGCCAAAAGCAGCAAACAGTCTTTTTCATGAAATAAACAGTTCAATAGGCACACAGGACTCACAATTGCAAGTTTCGCATCCTGTTCGTGACGCCAAGTTTAATTGACTCGCCCCACAATTGTGGATACCAGGGCTATCGGGTACTCGGAACCGAGCCCATAGATTTCTATGGGAGTTGTCACTGGCAGCGGGACTCGGTCCGTGGCCCTGGCAGTCAATGCGATGGGGGAATATTTACAGGGGATTTTAAGGATAGGTAGTTTGTGACGCCACCTGCGGTTTCTGGTAAATTGTACCAGCGCTGCTCTAAGGACTTTCACAGGGGATGTTATGGGGCAGCTTGGTAGTAAGTCTCCCACAGGTGAGACGGGTCCCTGGAAGTCTATGGTGACGATGATGCAGGGTGTGGATAATAATTCAGTCGCACACAATACAGCTTCTTTTCATACCTTTTACTGGTAGATGGTTCAAGCAGATCCCGGGAGCTGGTCGGGGTGGAGAGTGCACATTCCGGTAACAGCTGAGCAGGTTAGAGGCCTCCTTTACTTCCATATACATGTGAGTCCTACTTGCATGAAGCGAAGTTAACTCTGAATTCCCCAGCTTACTCAATAGCTGTACTGCCCGGCCAACATTGTGGTGGAGCCTTCTAAGTGATGAAACTAAGTCCTTACTTTTGCTGGGCCCAGCTCAAAGTCCCTGTTCCACCTGACTCCGGTTACGTATTGACACTTAGGCTGCTCTCTGCGACCTGTAGTCCAGATGCCTCCGGTTTTCTTGTTACTATGCTTGAAACAATAGCAACGCTTCGGACCCCGGTGTCCGGCAATTTAGTGCAGGCAATTCAATACCTAAAGCACTTCTCTATCTTCTCCACTGTGCCCTTCGCCCTGCTTCACGCTCTTAACATAAGCACTTGTGGTATCTGTGGATATGTCCGTTTCCTCCAGAGCTCGCTGCACAGCTCTCAGTTTCCTCCAAAGTCCCAACTGGACCGAGACTGAATGGCTGCTCTGTCCTTGAACAGAAGCTAACTGGCTGAAGTCCACCAAACACTCTTCCACTGACTGATCTCTCCTCAGACAGGAAAACTATCCAAGGGATGACTCACTCTTGAGCCTCCCGGAGCTTGACTGACTGGCTGTCTCACTAAGCCAGACTAAACTACACTGTCCTTAGACAGGAAGCTAGACTAGACTGACTAACTACCACGTGTCACTCCCCCTTATATCTCAGATGGGTGTGTCTGAAAGTGTGAGTGACAGTGAATGCATATCAAGCGTTGCTGTTACCTTTCTGTGCACTCTCCTGGACTTTTATGTGTGCCTGCGTAGCTGGGCTACACACATTTCCCTGACTCCCGACCCCACAGCATTGGTCACTACTGAGCATGTACATACAGTGCAGCACAGATTCATCTCACCTAAAAGCCCAGATCCTTAGATCAGGAACAGACATTTATAGGACATTTCCCTGACTCCTGACCCCACAGCACTGGTCACTACTGAGCATGTACATACAGTGCTGCACAGATTCATCTCACCTAAAAGCCCAGATCCTTAGATCAGGAACAGACATTTATAGGACATTTCCCTGACTCCTGACCCCACAGCACTGGTCACTACTGAGCATGTACATACAGTGCTGCATAGATTCATCTCACCTAAAAGCCCAGATCCTTAGATCAGGAACAGACATTTATAGGACATTTCCCTGACTCCTGACCCCACAGCACTGGTCACTACTGAGCATGTACATACAGTGCAGCACAGATTCATCTCACCTAAAAGCCCAGATCCTTAGATCAGGAACAGAACAGACACTTATAGGACATTTCCCTGACTCCCGACCCCACAGCACTGGTCACTACTGAGCATGTACATACAGTGCAGCACAGATTCATCTCACCTAAATGCCCAGACCCTTAGATCAGGAATAGAACAGACATTTATAGGACATTTCCCTGACTCCTGACCCCACAGCACTGGTCACTACTGAGCATGTACATACAGTGCAGCACAGATTCATCTCACCTAAAAGCCCAGATCCTTAGATCAGGAACAGAACAGACATTTATAGGACATTTCCCTGACTCCTGACCCCACAGCACTGGTCACTACTGAGCATGTACATACAGTGCAGCACAGATTCATCTCACCTAAAGGCCCAGATCCTTAGATCAGGAACAGAACAGACATTTATAGGACATTTCCCTGACTCCCGACCCCACAGCACTGGTCACTACTGAGCATGTACATACAGTGCACCACAGATTCATCTCACCTAAAAGCCCAGATCCTTAGATCAGGAACAGAACAGACATTTATAGGACATTTCCCTGACTCCGACCCCACAGCACTGGTCACTACTGAGCCTGTACATACAGTGCAGCACAGATTCATTTCACCTAAAAGCCCAGATCCTTAGATCAGGAACAGAACAGACATTTATAGGACATTTCCCTGACTCCGACCCCACAGCACTGGTCACTACTGAGCATGTACATACAGTGCAGCACAGATTCATTTCACCTAAAAGCCCAGATATTTAGATCAGGAACAGAACAGACATTTATAGGACATTTCCCTGACTCCGACCCCACAGCACTGGTCACTACTGAGCATGTACATACAGTGCAGCACAGATTCATCTCACCTAAAGGCCCAGACCCTTAGATCAGGAACAGAACAGACATTTATAGGACATTTCCCTGACTCCCGACCCCACAGCACTGGTCACTACTGAGCATGTACATACAGTGCAGCACAGATTCATCTTACCGAAAAGCCCAGATCCTTAGATCAGGAACAGAACAGACATTTATAGGACATTTCCCTGACTCCCGACCCCACAGCACTGGTCACTACTGAGCATGTACATACAGTGCAGCACAGATTCATCTCACCTAAAAGCCCAGATCCTTAGATCAGGAACAGAACAGACATTTATAGGACATTTCCCTGACTCCTGACCCCACAACACTGGTCACTACTGAGCATGTACATACAGTGCAGCACAGATTCATCTCACCTAAAAGCCCAGATCCTTAGATCAGGAACAGGACAGACATTTATAAGACATTTCCCTGACTCCCGACCCCACAGCACTGGTCACTACTGAGCATGTACATACAGTGCAGCACAGATTCATCTCACCTAAAAGCCCAGACCTTAGATCAGGAACAGACATTTATAGGATATTTCCCTGACTCCTGACCCCACAGCACGGGTCACTACTGAGCATGTACATACAGTGCAGCACAGATTCATCTCACCTAAAAGCCGAAATCCTTAGATCGGGAACAGAACAGACATTTATAGGACATTTCCCTGACTCCTGACCCCACAGCACTGGTCACTACTGAGCATGTACATACAGTGCAGCACAGATTCATCTCACCTAAAAGCCCAGATCCTTAGATCAGGAACAGAACAGACATTTATAGGACATTTCCCTGACTACTCGACCCCACAGACATGGTCACTACTGAGCATGTACATACAGGCAGCACAGATTCATTCACCTAAAAGCCCAGATCCTAGATCAGGACAGAACAGACATTTATAGGACATTCCTGACTCCGACCCACAGCACTGTCACTACTGAGCATGTACATACAGTGCAGCACAGATTCATCTCACCTAAAAGCCCAGATCTTAGATCAGGACAGAACAGACATTTATAGGACATTTCCCTGACTCCTGACCCCACAGCATGGTCACTACTGAGCATGTACATACAGTGCAGCACAGATTCATCTCACCTAAAACCCAGATCTTAGATCAGGAACAGAACAGACATTTATAGGACATTTCCTGACTCCTGACCCCACAGCACTGGTCACTACTGAGCATGTACATACAGTGCAGACAGATTCATTCACCTAAAAGCCAGATCCTTAGATCAGGAAAAAACAGACATTTATAGGACATTTCCCTGACTCTGACCCCACAGCACTGTCACTACTGAGCATGTACATACAGTGCAGCACAGATTCATCTCACTAAAAGCCCAGATCCTTAGATCAGGAACAGACAGACTTTATAGGACATTTCCTGACTCCTGACCCACAGCACTGTCATACTGAGCATGTACATACAGTGCAGCACAGATTATCTCACCTAAAGCCAGATCTTAGATCAGGAACAAAACAGACATTTATAGGACATTTCCCTGACTCCGACCCACAGCACTGGTCACTACTGAGCATGTACATACAGTGCAGCACAGATTCTCTCCCTAAAAGCCAGATCTTAGATCAGGAACAGAACAGACATTTATAGGACATTTCCCTGACTCTGACCCACAGCACTGGTCACTACTGAGCAGTACATACATGCAGCACAGATTCATCTCACCTAAAGCCCAGATCCTTAGATCAGAACAGAACAGACAATTTATAGGACATTTCCCTGACTCCGACCCCACAGCACTGGTCACTACTGAGCATGTACATACAGTGCAGCACAGATTCATCTCACCTAAAAGCCCAGATCCTTAGATCAGGAACAGAACAGACATTTATAGGACATTTCCCTGACTCCTGACCCCACAGCACTGGTCACTACTGAGCATGTACATACAGTGCAGCACAGATTCATCTCACCTAAAAGCCCAGATCCTTAGATCAGGAACAGAACAGACATTTATAGGACATTTCCCTGACTCCCTGACCCACAGCATGGTCACTACTGAGCATTACATACAGTGCAGCACAGATTCATCTCACCTAAAAGCCCAGATCCTTAGATCGACGAACAGACATTTATAGGACTTTCCTGACTCTGACCCCACAGCACTGCACTACTGAGCATGTACATACAGTGCGCACAGATTCATTCACCTAAAGCCCAGATTCCTTAGATCAGGAACAGACAACATTATAGACATTTCTCTGACTCCGACCCACAGCACTGGTCACTAAGACATGTACATACAGTGCAGCACAGATTCAATCTCACCTAAAAGCCCAGATCCTTAGATCAGGAACAGACAGCATTTATAGGACATTTCCCTGACTCCACCCCACAGCACTGGTCACTACTGAGCATGTACATACAGTGCAGCACAGATTCATCTCACCTAAAAGCCCAGACCTTAGATCAGGAATCAGAACAGACATTTATAGGACATTTCCCTGACTCCTGACCCCACAGCACTGGTCACTACTGAGCATGTACATACAGTGCAGCACAGATTCATCTCACCTAAAGCCCAGATCCTTAGATCAGGAACAGAACAGACATTTATAGGACATTTCCCTGACTCGACCCCACAGCACGGTCACTACTGAGCATGTACATACAGTGCAGCACAGATTCATCTCACCTAAAAGGCCCAGATCCTTAGATCAGGAACAAACAGACATTTATAGGACATTTCCCTGACTCCCGACCCCACAGCACTGGTCACTACTGAGCATGTACATACAGTGCAGCACAGATTCATCTCACCTAAAAGCCCAGATCCTTAGATCGGGAACAGAACAGACATTTATAGGACATTTCCCTGACTCCTGACCCCACAGCACTGGTCACAAATGAGCATGTACATACAGTGCAGCACAGATTCATCTCACCCAATAGCCCAGACCCTTAGATAAGGAACAGAACAGACATTTATAGGACGTTTCCCTGACTCCTGACCCCACAGCACTGGTCACTACTGAGCATGTACATACAGTGCAGCACAGATTCATCTCACCTAAAAGCCCAGATCCTTAGATCAGGAACAGAACAGACATTTATAGGACATTTCCCTGACTCTGGACCCCACAGTACTGGTCACTACAGAGCATGTACATTGTTAAATATTAATTATTGATTATGGATTTATTCTTTATACATTCAATTCTGTACCAAGCACGTTAACGATCGCTGACATTACAAATGCTATTTCTGTATGGTAAAGTGTCATCTCCATATACAGAGACCACGTGATCTAAGGGATTTTTATATAATGGCTACACGAAGGGGGCTCGGGGGGCTTTCTCTACAGACACTTTACTCTGACAAGAACTATGATGAATGAACAGCCAGCTGCCATGTAACCACGTGTTGCTTCCTTAGGACGCTGCGGAGAAACAGATGTCATTCTTACCATTCAGGACACCAAGGAAAGATGTGTACAAGCTTTGCTATGGACAAATGGACAATATCTACGTAACTATTTCACTCATTTTATGTTTTCCTGTAATGCTGTTTTTTTTGGTAAACAGTCCAATAAACCACTATAATTTTTTTTAAAGAAACATGACATTTTCTTTAAAGTATCGCATCTGGTAACAAGTCCTGGAAAAATATACTTAAAATAAGCATTTTTAACATTTTGGAGAGCCAGCCAGTCACACTTGATTTTAAGAGTGTGAATTTTTGAAAACTTGCAAAGGGAGGAATAGAAGCAAATTACGTCAGATGTGCAAGTCGTCAAAGAAATCACACTACGATATTTCAGGATCAGAAAAGAACCTATGAATGAGGACTAAGAGTTGACTACAGGAATCAGACGTGCTGATGACAAGAGCATTGTCCAAGAAAGGAGCTACAAGCTGAGATATTTCAAGGTAAGAAAAATGGATGTCATTACTTCTTTTTCTAAGCAAAGTAGACTGAAATTTATGTCTGTAGATCAGTCAAATTTAGAAGTTTTATGGCTCAGCTTATATGTAGAATGTGAAATGGAAAATCTAAAGCTAGAATCTAAGCTGGTGTCCTTTAATAGGGAAAGAGAGAAATTGAAAAATATATTACAGTTAGTTCACGTATTTCACAAGTTTGTATTAGAGAAATCTAAAGATGACTGTGTAGAAATAGTGTCAGATCATACCAGTGATGTTCCCGAAATTGACTCTAATGAGGAAATTGAGCAACATGTGGGACATGTGTCTGTAATGGCTACTCAAGGTGACCTTGTCTCTGATGACGTAAAAAAAGATGGAGGGAACATGGGAGGAGACTTGAGAACTGATGTAGGAGGGAACATGGGAGGAGACTTGAGAACTGATGTAAGAGGGAACATAGGAGGAGACTTGAGAACTGATGTAGGAGGGAACATGGGAGGAGACTTGAGAACTGATGTAGGAGGGAACATGAGAGGAGACTTCAGAACTGATGCAGATGACGTACGAGAGACGGATGTTCAAAGGCCACCAAAAATAGAAGACAATTCAGAGGCCCAACTCCAAATTAAAGTTAGGAAAAATTTGTTAAAATTATGCAAAATCATTCCTGCATATGATAACAAAATCCATGTATGCAGAAATTCTGAAATCTTCGAAAGCTTTGTTGACAAGCTTGATTTAAGTAATGACGAGAAAAATCAATTATTTAAATTGTGGCTTCCTGCAACCTTTTCCAGACGCCTGACATTAAAGTTGAGTTTTGATAATGAATTACATGGAGATCTAGATGATAAAGACAGACTGAAAATTCTGATTTTCTGTGCCTTAAATGAAAATTGTCCAGATATTGAGATTCTTCAGAAATTAAGGATTGGTCGGAAAGAATGTACTTTTACATTCATGTCCATATTTGAAAGGTTGTACAAAACTCTAATTACCAATGTCAAAACACAATCAATGATAAAGTATTTTGTGGACAAATTTGGATTCCTAAATTCTGTATCTCGTGTTATTGCGTCACAAAAAGATACTTTATTTGAATGTGCGCAATTCCTTGATTTTGCTAGAAAACATGAGAATCGTGATAGGAAAATAAATCAAACAGACAGAGTAAGATCTTTTCAAAAGCCAGTGTCAAAATCTCCTAAACTGAGTCATCCCCGGAATCAAATCTATGACATACGGAGGAAATTACATATTTGCTATAAGCCCTATAAAAAAATCCAAGAGTCCGCTTTGCAGAAAGAGTTAATAATTCAAAGTTCAGACCTCTCTGTAAAGAGACAAATGGCGGACATTGAAAGACAGGAACAGATGATTCTTCAAAGAGACATAGTTGAGTCTTCAGTTTACAGCTCATTATCGGAGCTGCTCAAACAATCATTAAAAAAAGGAATGATTAACAGAGTTTTCCAGGACATCTTTGACAAAGAAATAAGATTTGGTTTAGGAATTGACTGAAAATGAAATTATATGTTGTGTAAAAGTAATATACAATATATTATTCAGTTATTTGTAATTATTTTATAAATATAATTCTGTAGTTCACAGTTTTTGTAGATATATATATATTCATACAGTATATAGCATACTTGTATAAGTAGAAATTGTATAACTGTATATCTATAGTGATATAATTAAAATATACTACAGTAATATTTAGAATTACATTAAAGCCAATACATATATATGTATAAGACATTGCAATTGTTTTCTTTCTGGATGAATATGATATTAACTTTATCTCTTATTGTTCCTTAGAATTTTCACTTCAAAGTAGGATTTAATCGGGAAAAACTCTTTTACATGGATTTATACCTTTATTTACACAGGAATTTGTAATAACTGCATGTTTTTATATATATTTAACATTTAAAAAAAGGAAATAATATATAACTAACTGAATCGACCGTCCAACATACCTTAAATGGGACAGTTTCCATCCAAAACACATAAAAAACTCTATAGTCTACAGCCAAGCCATCAGATACAACCGTATATGTTCCAACCCCATGGATAGAGATGAACACCTTGGTCGCCTCAGAAAGACTTTTTTGAACCAGGGCTACCATCCAAGAACAATTGAAAACCAAATTACAAGAGCCACCAGAATATCAAGGAATCACCTGCTACATTACAAAACTAAAGAAGAAAATAACCGGGTGCCTCTAGTGGTCACCTACAATCCAAATCTGGAGATGCTAAGGGGAGCTGCACGGAAACTACAACCTTTACTACAAAAAGATGCCCGATTACAATCCATATTTCCAGACCCCCACTACTATGTTTTAGGCAGCCCCCAAATCTAAGAAGCATCATTGTCAGAAGCTCCCTGTCCTCCCCAACAGCTGCAGGAACCTTTCCTTGCAAACAGAAGAAGTGTAAAACATGTGCATCTATAATGACCACGGACAAGATAAAGATACCCAACTCCCATCAGGACTACAAGATCCCAGGTACTTTCAGCTGCATCACATCTAATGTGGTGTACCTAATTATATGTACTAAATGTCCAACTGGGGGTCTGTATGTGGGGGAGACCGGGCAAAAACTGAGAACAAGGATGAATTCTCATCGCCACACGATAAGAGAAAAAAGAATGGATTTACCTGTGGCAAAACACTTTTGTATGCCCGGTCATAGCATAATGAATATGGAATTACTGGTATTAAAATCTAACTTCAAATCTGAGAAAGATAGAAAGGTTTGGGAATACAAACTTATGATGACCTTTGACACTCTTAGTGCTGGAATGAACGTGTCACATGGATTCATGTCATTCTATATCAATTAAGGAATCTGCGTCTCTGACCTTCTAGGGGCATCAAAACACAACACCAGACCCCAATCAGAGGGTAATAAAACTCTCTCCTTATCTATGATCTGTTCCAATATTTATGTTCATTCCTCTGCCATAATGACAGTTCTGCTTCACGTCACTTGTCTTACCTATTGCACTATTCCTGTGTCCTCTTGTGTATATATATATATATATATATGTGATTCTTCAGTTTTTGTTTTAGTCTTTGCCTGATGAAGAGACCGGAGTAGTCTCGAAAGCTTGCAATTTGTTACCATCTTTTCAGTTAGCCATTAAAAGGTATCAACCACTGAGGACTCTCAAGTCTAAATATTTTTTTTTAGATCAGGAACAGACATTTATAGGACATTTCCCTGACTCCTGACCCAACAGCACTGGTCACTACTGAACATGTACATAAAGTACAGCACAGATTCATTTCACCTAAAAGCCCAGATCCTTAGATCAGGAACAGAACAGACATTTATAGGACATTTCCTTGACTCCCGACCCCACAGCACTGGTCACTACTGAGCATGTACATACAGTGCAGCACAGATTCATCTCACCTAAAAGCCCAGATCCTTAGATCAGGAACAGAACAGACATTTATAGGACATTTCCCTGACTCCTGACCCCACAGCACTGGTCACTACTGAGCATGTACATACAGTGCAGCACAGATTCATCTCACCTAAAAGCCCCGATCCTTAGATCAGGAACAGGACAGACATTTATAGGACATTTCCCTGACTCCCGACCCCACAGCACTGGTCACTACTGAGCATGAACATACAGTGCAGCACAGATTCATCTCACCTAAAAGCCCAGATCCTTAGATCAGGAACAGGACAGACATTTATAGGACATTTCCCTGACTCCCGACCCCACAGCACTGGTCACTACTGAGCATGTACATACAGTGCAGCACAGATTCATCTCACCTAAAAGCCCAGATCCTTAGATCAGGAACAAGACAGACATTTATAGGACATTTCCCTGACTCCGACCCCACAGCACTGGTCACTACTGAGCATGTACATACAGTGCAGCACAGATTCATCTCACCTAAAAGCCCAGATCCTTAGATCAGGAACAAGACAGACATTTATAGGACATTTCCCTGACTCCCGACCCCACAGCACTGGTCACTACTGAGCATGTACATACAGTGCAGCACAGATTCATCTCACCTAAAAGCCCAGACCCTTAGATAAGGAACAGAACAGACATTTATAGGACATTTCCCTGACTCCTGACCCCACAGCACTGGTCACTACTGAGCATGTACATACAGTGCAGCACAGATTCATCTCACCTAAAAGCCCAGATCCTTAGATCAGGAACAGAACAGACATTTATAGGACATTTCCCTGACTCTGGACCCCACAGTACTGGTCACTACAGAGCATGTACATACAGTGCAGCACAGATTCATCTCACCTAAAAGCCCAGATCCTTAGATCAGGAACAGAACAGACATTTATAGGACATTTCACTGACTCCTGACCCCACAGCACTGGTCAGTACTGAGCATGTACATACAGTGTAGCACAGATTGATCTCACCTAAAAGCCCAGATACTTAGAGCAGGAACAGAACAGACATTTATAGGACATTTCCCTGACTCCTGACCCCACAGCACTGGTCACTACTGAGCATGTACATACAGTGCAGCACAGATTCATCTCACCTAAAAGCCCAGATCCTTAGATCAGGAACAGAACAGACATTTATAGGACATTTCACTGACTCCTGACCCCACAGCACTGGTCAGTACTGAGCATGTACATACAGTGTAGCACAGATTGATCTCACCTAAAAGCCCAGATACTTAGATCAGGAACAGAACAGACATTTATAGGACATTTCCCTGACTCTGACCAGACAGCACTGGTCACTACTGAGCATGTACATACAGTGCAGCACAGATTCATCTCACCTAAAAGCCCAGATCCTTAGATCAGGAACAGGACAGACATTTACAGGACATTTCCCTGACTCCTGACCCCACAGCACTGGTCACTACTAAGCATGTACATACAGTGCAGCACAGATTCATCTCACCTAAAAGCACAGATCCTTAGATCAGGAACAGAACAGACATTTATAGGACATTTCCCTGACTCCCGACCCACAGCACTTGTCACTACTGAGCATGTACATACAGTGCAGCACAGATTCATCTCACCTAAAGGCCCAGACCCTTAGATCAGGAACAGAACAGACATTTATAGGACATTTCCCTGACTCCTGACCCCACAGCACTAGTCCCTACTGAGCATGTACATACAGTGCTGCACAGATTCATCTCACCTAAAAGCCCAGATCCTTAGATCAGGAACAGAACAGACATTTATAGGACATTTCCCTGACTCCTGACCCCACAGCACTGGTCACTACTGAGCATGTACATACAGAGCAGCACAGATTCATCTCACCTAAAGGCCCAGATCCTTACATTAGGAACAGAACAGACATTTATAGGACATTTCCCTGACTCCTGACCCTACAGCACTGGTCACTACTGAGCATGTACATACAGTGCAGCACAGATTCAGCTCACCTAAAAGCCCAGATCCTTAGATCAGGAACAGAACAGACATTTATAGTGTTAAAAATGCTTAATTTTGTATATTTTTCAAGGACTTGTTACCAGATGCGATACTTTAAAGAAAACGTCACGTTTCTTATAAAAAAAAATGTAGTGGTTTATTGGACTGTTTACCAAAAAAACATCATTACAGGAAAACATAAAATGAGTGAAATAGTTACGTAGATATTGTCCATTTGTCCATAGCAAAGCTTGTACACATCTTTCCTTGGTGTCCTGAATGGTAAAATGACATTCTGGCCTTGTCAGCAGTGTCTCAGAGAAACAACACGTGGTTGCAGCTGTTCATTCATCATAGTCCTTGTCCTATCATCATAGTGTCAGAGTAAAGTGTCTGTGGAGAGAGAGAGAGCCCCAGACCCCCCTTCGTGTAGCCATTATATATAAGTCCCTTAGATCACGTGGTCTCTGTATATGGAGATGACACTTTACCATACAGAAATAGCATCTGTAATGTCAGCGAACGTTAACGTGCTTGGTACAGAATTGAGTGTATAAATCCATAACCAATAATTAATATTTAACAATTCCCCCTTTTGAGGGTGACAGACATTAATTGGAACCCTCAAAGTAGAGAAGTTCATCTTTAGGATAATCAGATCTTCTTTCTTCTTTTTCTTCTTCTTTGGCAAAAATAATTTAATTTCCATAATAATAATAATAATAATAATAATAATAATAATAATATCAGATTATTGTTATATGCACTCAATAACATAATTATGTGAATTCATGTTATGATAAGCCGTGACCAATATTCATATAAAATATATATATTATACTTTCCTAAACCTAAATTGAAGCATCTCGGGTCCAGTCATCATCATCTGATGTCTTCTGGTCTTCATGTTGACTTCTTATTCTTGATTATTTTAAAACACAGTCTTTATATGATAATTCCTTTGAAATAACATGTAGATATTGTGGAGACCGTGTGTCATGTGTCCATCAAAGTCCATAAATTCAAATGTTGATAAGAAAACAAAGTCCATTGATGAAATGAAGCTTTAATATCTGAGCAGTGTCACCTTTAAGACCTGGACTTACATTGGCTCGCCTTGGATATTTCTGGAATCCTCCATGCCATCCGCACTGGTCTTGGAACAGGTGTGACGTCTTTGGTCAGCAAAGCAAGGGTTAAAATGACTCTTCCTTGCTAAAGATAGCACCATAACCAGTCCTTAGTCCTAATGCACAGGACACATGTCAGGGTTGTAGTTTCCTGACAACTTATTGTTCACCAGCTTTCATTGAAGCTTCATAGGTGATAGGAAACCACTGTAACGTGATAAAAGCGTGATAACACAGTTCATATTAGCATCATAGGATCATTGTCCTCTGCCATTGTCTGTCAGTGGTGGATACTGCAGTTGTTGTCAGTGGTGAAATGAATTGTAATTGACACAGTCTATTATTACTCAGACATCATATAGCCTTTTTACCTTCTGGAACTTCGGCTTTTTCTTCTTGCAACTTTTTAAATTTACTTGAATTTAGAAATATGAAAAGTCTTTATTAACGTAATTCCAATATCTTGCTTGAAGTCTTCATTCCCTATTCTATACCAAATCTGGTAATTTTCCTAACCTATAATATCACAGCGTACCATAGCAATCAGTAATATCCATAGAATTATTATCAGAATAGTAATATGGAATTCATGTTTGTATGTGAAACAATCATAAATGATAATGCATTATTAACCATATTCTTTATGAGACAGAACATTTTTATGTCATAGGTGTAATTACCTTTTCAACCCATAGGTGTCAGTGTGTTTTTTTATGTAACAAGTGTTTCCATCTTTATTATTAAAACTTTATTAATGGAATATATTTATTAGACCAATAATAGGTAAGAATGTATAGCCATGATCCAAAATGTGAATATGAATGAATGAATGAATGAATGAATTATTGTATTTACTCAGAATTAGAACATTTTCTTTTAATGAACCGATATCTTCACTATATTTAATGAAGCAATATTCTCATATTAGACATTACTTTATTAAATATTGATGTTTCTTGATTGATTGAGATAAAAAATAAAAATTAAGAATCAAAAATAGAGATAAAAGAAGAATAAAAATTAAAAAATGAAAAATAAGAATAAAAATGAAAATAAGAATAAAAATAAAAATAAGGCCTTTATATGTTTATGACAAATGCTGAGTAGTTATGTTCTCAGTAACACATACCCTTAATATTTCCATTATCTGATGATTTCATATTTGTCATGACCTTGTGTTACCAAAATATTCATATTATGCAACTTTGCATATAATCCCCTTCTTAGTGTAAAGAAATGACTCTTTATAATACTTAATGTTATTATCTCTAGTAGTTATACCATTGTACCTTTTTATATTCTTTAAAATGTGTGAAGAAGAGGTATTGATGAAATGTGATGATGTATTCAGAATCAAAAACACATTTCCCCCTTATTACCAAAAAATATTATTTTGTGAAATAATTGATTTATCAAAACCAAAATGAAAAAAAAATAATTGTTTTATAAATTATTTATGTAACTTCTGTTTTAGCTTCATGCCATATATTTGTCTGAAGATGTGTACCATCTATGTAACCATTAAAAATAACATTCAATATCATAAAATTATCGTTTGGGAAAAAGAAAAAAAAATAATCTAAAAGTAGATCTTCTTGATAAACCATTTTGATGTGTGATTACACTTATCTACTATTAACTAAAAATACAATAATTACTAAAGGAATATATGTTGAGTAGATAATATTCATTATGTATCTTAATATTCTAATAATTGAACTGATTTGTATTATTTCTCATAAAAACAAGTTGTTGTTTTCTCGCATACCATGAATTATGAAACTTTTTCCATACATCACACATACACTTACTCTTAGCAGCTGCTCATACACGCATCTGTCATCTGTCACTCAGACTGTGACACAGATAAATTTACACCACAAGTTCCTCATACAAAAAGGTTGGAATACATAATTTTTTTTTTTAACCCAAATAATTGTATCCTAATTATCAATGCGCATTGTAAACTATTAAATTTAATATTTTAATATTTCTTTGAATATTCCCCAAATACACATAACAAACTTTGTGAACCATTTATAGATAAAAGGACTCATAAGAAAATTTGGTTATGAGCTGTTTCTATATTTGGTGCAAGGGTTTGCAACTGAAATTGAACCCTAGAACTTAAGAGGCCTAAAGAAAAATTCTTTGACTTGCAAAGGCCGAGTTCACTGAGGCTACAAGAGCTTTAAGTTACAGCAAACACTGAAATAGGGGTATATGGTAGCCTTATTATTAGAACAGTTTGAATGTCACATGTGTGACTGTCATGCAGTAAGAACATATTGCCATGCAAATAAATAACTTCAAAATGTTAGCAACACACAAAGCTAAATTTAGATTCAGTTAGTTATATATTATTTCCTTTTTTTAAATGTTAAATATATATAAAAACATGCAGTTATTACAAATTCCTGTGTAAATAAAGGAATAAATCCATGTAAGAGAGTTTTTCCCGATTAAATCCTACTTTGAAGTGAAAATTCTAAGGAACAATAAGAGATAAAGTTAATATCATATTCATCCAGAAACAAAACAATTGCAATGTCTTATACATATATGTATTGGCTTTAATGTAATTCTAAATATTTTCTGTAGTTTATTTTAATTATATCACTATAGATATACAGTTATACAATTTCTACTTATACAAATATAGTATATATACTGTATGAATATATATATATCTACAAAACTGTAGAACTACAGAATTATATTTATAAAATAATTACAAATAACTGAATAATATATTGTATAATACTTTTACACAACATATAATTTCATTTTCAGTCAATTCCTAAACCAAATCTTATTTCTTTGTCAAAGATGTCCTGGAAAACTCTGTTAATCATTCCTTTTTTAATGATTGTTTGAGCAGCTCCGATAATGAGCTGTAAACTGAAGACTCAACTATGTCTCTTTGAAGAATCATCTGTTCCTGTCTTTCAGTGTCCGCCATTTGTCTCTTTACAGAGAGGTCTGAACTTTGAATTATTAACTCTTTCTGCAAAGTGGACTCTTGGATCTTTTTATAGGGTTTATAGCAAATATGTAATTTTCTCCGTATGTCATAGATTTGATTACGGGGATGACTCAGTTTAGGAGATTTTGACACTGGTTTTTGAAAAGATCTTACTCTGACTGTTTGATTTATTTTCCTATCACGATTCTCATGTTTTCTAGCAAAATCAAGGAATTGCGCACATTCAAATAAAGTATCTTTTTGTGACGCAATAACACGAGATACAGAATTTAGGAATCCAAATTTGTCCACAAAATACTTTATCATTGATTGTGTTTTATCATTGGTAATTAGAGTTTTGTACAACCTTTCAAATATGGACATGAATGTAAAAGTACATTCTTTCCGACCAATCCTTAATTTCTGAAGAATCTCAATATCTGGACAATTTTCATTTAAGGCACAGAAAATCAGAATTTTCAGTCTGTCTTTATCATCTAGATCTCCATGTAAGTTATCACAACTCAACTTTAATGTCAGGCGTCTGGAAAAGGTTGCAGGAAGCCACAATTTAAATAATTGATTTTTCTCAGCATTACTTAAATCAAGCTTGTCAATAAAGCTTTCGAAGATTTCAGAATTCCTGCATACATGGATTTTGTTATCATATGCAGGAATGATTTTGCATAATTTTAACAAATTTTTCCTAACTTTGATTTGGAGTTGGGCCTGTGAATTGTCTTCTATTTTTGGTGTCCTTTGTACATCCGTCTCTCGTACGTCATCTGCATCAGTTCTGAAGTCTCCTCCCATGTTCCCTCCTACATCAGTTCTCAAGTCTCCTCCCATGTTCCCTCCTACATCAGTTCTCAAGTCTCCTCCTATGTTCCCTCTTACATCAGTTCTCAAGTCTCCTCCCATGTTCCCTCCTACATCAGTTCTCAAGTCTCCTCCCATGTTCCCTCCATCTTTTTTTACGTCATCAGAGACAAGGTCACCTTGAGTAGCCATTACAGACACATGTCCCACATGTTGCTCAATTTCCTCATTACAGTCAATTTCGGGAACATCACTAGTATCTTCTGACACTATTTCTACACAGTCATCTTTAGATTTCTCTAATACAAACTTGTGAAATACGTGAACTAACTGTAATATATTTTTCAATTTCTCTCTTTCCCTATTAAAGGACACCAGCTTAGATTCTAGCTTTAGATTTTCCATTTCACATTCTGCATATAAGCTGAGCCATAAAACTTCTAAATTTGACTGATCTACAGACATAAATTTCAGTCTACTTTGCTTAGAAAAAGAAGTAATGACATCCATTTTTCTTACCTTGAAATATCTCAGCTTGTAGCTCCTTTCTTGGACAATGCTCTTGTCATCAGCACGTCTGATTCCTGTAGTCAACTCTTAGTCCTCATTCATAGGTTCTTTTCTTGCTCCTGAAATATCGTAGTGTGATTTCTTTGACGACTTGCACATCTGACGTAATTTTGCTTCTATTCCTCCTCCCCTTGCAAGTTATCAAAAATTCACACTCTAAAAATCAAGTGTGACTGGCTGGCTCTCCAAAATGTTAAAAATGCTTAATTTTGTATATTTTTCAAGGACTTGTTACCAGATGCGATACTTTAAAGAAAACGTCACGTTTCTTATAAAAAAAAATGTAGTGGTTTATTGGACTGTTTACCAAAAAAACATCATTACAGGAAAACATAAAATGAGTGAAACAGTTACGTAGATATTGTCCATTTGTCCATAGCAAAGCTTGTACACATCTTTCCTTGGTGTCCTGAATGGTAAAATGACATTCTGGCCTTGTCAGCAGTGTCTCAGAGAAACAACACGTGGTTGCAGCTGTTCATTCATCATAGTCCTTGTCCTATCATCATAGTGTCAGAGTAAAGTGTCTGTGGAGAGAGAGAGAGCCCCAGACCCCCCTTCGTGTAGCCATTATATATAAGTCCCTTAGATCACGTGGTCTCTGTATATGGAGATGACACTTTACCATACAGAAATAGCATCTGTAATGTCAGCGAACATTAACGTGCTTGGTACAGAATTGAGTGTATAAATCCATAACCAATAATTAATATTTAACAATAGGACATTTCCCTGACTCCTGACCCTACAGCACTGGTCACTACTGAGCATGTACATACAGTGCAGCACAGATTTATCTCACCTAAAGGCCCAGATCCTTAGATCAGGAACAGAACAGACATTTATAGGACATTTCCCTGACTCCTGACCCCACAACACTGGTCACTACTGAGCATGTATATACAGTGCAGCACAGATTCATCTCACCTAAAAGCCCAGATCCTTAGATCAGGAACAGAACAGACATTTATAGGACATTTCCCTGACTCCTGACCCCACAACACTGGTCACTACTGAGCATGTACATACAGTGCAGCACAGATTCATCTCACCTAAAAGCCCAGATCCTTAGATCAGGAACAGAACAGACATTTATAGGACATTTCCCTGACTCCCGACCCCACAGCACTGGTCACTACTGAGCATGTACATACAGTGCAGCACAGATTCATCTCACCTAAAAGCCCAGATCCTTAGATCGGGAACAGAACAGACATTTATAGGACATTTCCCTGACTCCTGACCCCACAGCACTGGTCACTAATCAGCATGTACATACAGTGCAGCACAGATTCATCTCACCTAAAAGCCCAGACCCTTAGATAAGGAACAGAACAGACATTTATAGGACATTTCCCTGACTCCTGACCCCACAGCACTGGTCACTACTGAGCATGTACATACAGTGCTGCACAGATTCATCTCACCTAAAATCCCAGATCCTTAGATCAGGAACAGAACAGACATTTATAGGACATTTCCCTGACTCCTGACCCCACAGCACTGGTCAGTACTGAGCATGTACATACAGTGCAGCACAGATTGATCTCACCTAAAAGCCCAGATCCTTAGATCAGGAACAGAACAGACATTTATAGGACATTTCCCTGACTCGACCCCAGAGCACTGGTCACTACTGAGCATGTACATACAGTGCAGCACAGATTCATCTCACCTAAAAGCCCAGATCCTTAGATCGGAACACGACATTTATAGGACATTTCCCTGACTCCTGACCCAACAGCACTGGTCACTACTGAACATGTACATAAAAGTGCAGCACAGATTCATCTCACCTAAAAGCCCAGATCCCTTAGATAGGAACAGAACAGACATTTATAGGACATTTCCTGACTCCCGACCCCACAGCACTGGTCACTACTGAGCATGTACATACAGTGCAGCACAGATTCATCTCACCTAAAATCCCAGATCCTTAGATCAGGACAAGACAGACATTTATAGGACATTTCCCTGACTCCTGACCCCACAGTACTGGTCACTACTGAGCATGTACATACAGTGCAGCACAGATTCATCTCACCTAAAAGCCCAGATCCTTAGATCAGGAACAGAACAGACATTTATAGGACATTTCCCTGACTCTGTACCCCACAGTACTGGTCACTACTGAGCATGTACATACAGTGCAGCACAGATTCATCTCACCTAAAAGCCCAAGATCCTTAGATCATGGAACAGAACAGACATTTATAGGACATTTCCTGACTCCTGACCCCACAGCACTGGTCACTACTGAGCATGTACATACAGTGCAGCACAGACTTCATCTCACCTAAAAGCCCAGATCCTTAGATCAGGAACAGGACAGACATTTATAGGACATTTCCCTGACTCCTGACCCCACAGCACTGGTCACTACAGAGCATGTACATACAGTGCAGCACAGATTCATCTCACCTAAAAGCCCAGATCCTTAGATCAGGAATAGAACAGACATTTATAGGACATTTCCCTGACTCCGACCCCACAGCACTGGTCACTACTGAGCATGTACATACAGTGCAGCACAGATTCATCTCACCTAAAAGCCCAGATCCTTAGATCAGGAACAGAACAGACATTTATAGGACATTTCCCTGACTCCGACCCCCAGCACTGGTCACTATGAGCATGTACATACAGTGCAGCACAGATTCATCTCACCTAAAAGCCCAGACCTTAGATAAGGAAACAGACATTTATAGGACATTTCCCTGACTCCTGACCCACAGCACTGGTCACTACTGACATGTACATACAGTGCAGCACAGATTCATCTCACCTAAAAGCCCAGATCCTTAGATCAGGAACAGAACAGACATTTATAGGACATTTCCTGACTCCTGACCCCACAGCACTGGTCACTACTGAGCATGTACATACAGTGCAGCACAGATTCATCTCACCTAAAAGCCCAGATCCTTAGATCAGGAACAAACAGACATTTATAGGACATTTCCCTGACTCCGACCCCACAGCACTGGTCACTACTGAGCATGTACATACAGTGCAGCACAGATTCATCTCACCTAAAAGCCCAGATCCTTAGATCAGGAACAGACAGACATTTATAGGACATTTCCTGACTCCTGACCCACAGCACTGGTCACTACTGAGCATGTACATACAGTGCAGCACAGATTCATCTCACCTAAAAGCCAGATCCTTAGATCAGAACAGAACAGACATTTATAGGACATTTCCTGACTCCTGACCCCACAGCACTGGTCACTACTGAGCATGTACATACAGTGCAGCACAGATTCATCTCACCTAAAAGCCCAGATACTTAGATCAGGAACAGAACAGACATTTATAGGACATTTCCCTGACTCCGACCCACAGCACTGGTCACTACTAGAGCATGTACATACAGTGCAGCACAGATTCATCTCACCTAAAAGCCCAGATCCTTAGATCAGGAACAGAACAGACATTTATAGGACATTTCCCTGACTCCTGACCCCACAGCACTGGTCACTACTGAGCATGTACATACAGTGCAGCACAGATTCATCTCACCTAAAAGCCCAGATCCTTAGATCGGAACAGAACAGACATTTATAGGACATTTCCCTGACTCCTGACCCCACAGCACTGGTCACTAATGAGCATGTACATACAGTGCAGCACAGATTCATCTCACCTAAAAGCCCAGACCCTTAGATAAGGAACAGAACAGACATTTATAGGACATTTCCCTGACTCCTGACCCCACAGCACTGGTCACTACTGAGCATGTACATACAGTGCAGCACAGATTCATCTCACCTAAAAGCCCAGATCCTTAGATCAGGAACAGAACAGACATTTATAGGACATTTCCCTGACTCCTGACCCCACAGCACTGGTCACTACAGAGCATGTACATACAGTGCAGCACAGATTCATCTCACCTAAAAGCCCAGATCCTTAGATCAGGAACAGAACAGACATTTATAGGACATTTCCTGACTCCTGACCCCACAGCACTGGTCACTACAGAGCATGTACATACAGTGCAGCACAGATTCATCTCACCTAAAAGCCCAGATCCTTAGATCAGGAACAGAACAGACATTTATAGGACATTTCCCTGACTCCTGACCCCACAGCACTGGTCACTACTGAGCATGTACATACAGTGCAGCACAGATTCATCTCACCTAAAAGCCCAGATCCTTAGATCAGGAACAGAACAGACATTTATAGGACATTTCCCTGACTCCTGACCCCACAGCACTGTCACTACTGAGCATGTACATACAGTGCAGCACAGATTCATCTCCCCTAAAAGCCCAGATCCTTAGATCAGGTACAGAACAGACATTTATAGGACATTTCCCTGACTCCTGACCCCACAGCACTGGTCACTACTGAGCATGTACATACAGTGCAGCACAGATTCATCTCCCCTAAAAGCCCAGATCCTTAGATCAGGAACAGAACATACATTTATAGGACATTTCCCTGACTCCTGACCCCACAGCACTGGTCACTACTGAGCATGTACATACAGTGCAGCACAGATTCATCTCACCTAAAAGCCCAGATCCTTAGATCAGGAACAGAACAGACATTTATAGTGTGTAGCCCTGGTGTTAGGCACACGCAGTACCCTGGAGAGTGTGTGGCGAGACAGCAGTTTAATGCTCAATACCCATTCACTCAACATACACTAGACACACCCTTAGGGTAGTGTAGTCACTTTTGAGGGAGTGGTCAGTCAGTCAGTGCCTGGACTTCAGAGAGGAAGGTCTAGCCTGGACTGAGGAGAAGGAGAGATCCAGTCTGAGCCTGTTCATCAGTTCAGAAAGTGGAGGCTAGTACAGGTGGCCTAGTTCACCTCAGCCTAGTCAGAGCTGTACCTCACTTGAATACACTGATTAAGAAAGAAGAGCTTAGTGCAGAATTACTTCAGTCTCCTGTCTAAAGGACAGTGAAAGGTTCAGAGACGTGCTCCTGCCTAGTGGATAACTGAGAATCTGGAACTAACTGTAAAGGAAGAGAAGAAGGGAGTGATTACATGACTTTTTGCAAGTGTGAGTGTTTATGCTACCAGCGAGGACAAGGCGAAAGGCACAGTGGAAAGATTATTGGAAAAGTGCTTTTGGATTGAAGAAGTCCTGCACATTGCAACCGGTCACTGGGGACCGAAGGATCACTATTAGCTTCAAGCATAGTGGTAAGAAAACCAGGGATTTACCGGACCTTAGGTCGCGGCAAACAGCCCCAAATAGTCAGTACGTAACTGGGGTCAGGGGGAGTGAAGACTTTGAGCCTGATCAGCAAGATAGGAATTCAGCTCCCTCACAGGAAGGCTCCTACCACAAAACTGACTGGGCAGTACAGCTATGGATTAGCTGGAGTTATTGAGGGAACTACGCTTCAGGCTGGTTGTACTCATTGTGTTGAAAGTAAAGGAGGCCCCTAACTTGTCCAGCTGCTGTCTCAAAATACACTCTCCTTGGATCAGCCTCCCTGGGACCTGCCTGAACATCTTACAAGTAAAGGTATGGAAAGACGCTGACCGTGTGAGACTGTGTTATTTATCTGCACCCGACTTCACTAACTTCATAGACTTTGAGGGACCAGTCCCACCTGTAGGGACCTGACATCTAGCTGCCTCACCATCCCCTCAGAGATCTACAGCAGCGCTGGTACAAATTACCAGAAGACTACAGGTGGCGTCACGAACTGTATATAAATCTATCCCCTGTAAATATTCCCCCAACATACGCCAGACCGCCAGGGCCACAGACCGAGCCACAGCTACCTGTGACAATCCCATAGACTTCTACGGGCTCGGCTCTGAGTACCCCATTGCCCTGGTAACCCACAATTGTGGTGGCGGGTCGACACAAAAATTTGGCGTCACGAACAGGATACGAAACTTGCAGCATTGCGAGCCCTGTGTGCCTGTGGAGTGTTTTGGCGAAAAAGACTGTTGCTGTTGTTTGGCGCCAAATACCGCCATATTTGCCGCCAGATTCGCGCCCTAAGGCGCTGGAGAAGAAGGTGGGCGTACCTTCGTGGGCGTGTACCCCCCTGTGGCGCGAAGAAAATGCCTGCCCTCTCAAAGTGCTATTACAATATGCGATCCTGCCCTACAGCAAAGGAGGTCCGCCTCCTCTTCACCTTCCCTGCAAAGAGGAGGAGACGCAAACCCCGCCTCCATGGAAGAGACCGGACGTCTCTGGAGGAAGAAGAAAGAATCTTCTGGAACATCATGGAAGCAGGACGTGTGCAGCCGAGCAGGGAAGCGGAGGAAGGCAGGCCCCGTGCCCCAGCCAAGCTGCCACCAGCACCGGAGTTATCCGTGGTCCTGCACCTGCAGCAGGCGTTGCTAGAAATTCAAGAAGAAAATGCACGCCTGAAGAAGATGGTCCAGCACCAACCTGGATTTGAAGAGATCGAGAGACGCCGGCGTACCCTGGAGCAGCGGAGGCTGTGGGACGCGGTGATCTCTCCCCTCAACGACCCCCCACGATTCGAGTTACCGAAGATTCTGCTGCCCAAGGCGAAGGAGCAACCGGAGGCTGCCCCCGAAAGTACCGATCCTGATCCCACCGGTGAAGCGGTGGAGGCGAAGGAGGTTGAGGAGGTATCGCCAGTTCCGGAACGCCCGCCCGGCCAGGAGGCTGCAGCAGATGATCGGTCCCCGGCAGGGACACCGGAGGGGTCCTGTCCGTCGTTACCAGACGTCGACTGGGACGAGATGGCGCGCCTGGATGACGTCGCCTATACCGCCCAGTGGGAATATGAGTGGCAGCGTCGTGAGGAGAAGCAGAAACGCCAGCAGGAGGAAGAGCGGGAAGCTCAGCGGAACCGTCAGCGGCAACATGCAGAGCTGATCGCGGACAAGGAGAGTGTCCGGAGAGAGAAAGGTACCCTGAGGGAACCGCGGCGGCAGGGGTGTGTGACTGAGTTCCAGCTCCGGAAGGGCTGGGGCTTCATCCGTGAACCGGGCCTCTACCCAGGGGTCTTTGTTAGTCGCAGGGACGTAGAATCCCACCTACCGCAAGGCCATCCCGGGAGGGACTTAGTTAATGGAGACATTGTCACGTATACACGGCACTGGGGAATGAAGGGATGGTATGCCCTTAACGTCACCATCGTCCGTGACCCCGTCCCCGACGCAGGTAACGTCACTACTACCGCAGCGTCCCCGTCTCCAGCTCAAGCAGTATCCGGCCGTGCCCCAGCATCGCCCCCTGCAGGCTCATCGCAAATGAAAGCAACATCTACATCGCAACATGCGACCCAGTTTCCATCGCAATCCATGACACGGTCCATATCGTTAACTGTGATTGAAACGCAATCGGTGTCTCGTGAGGAGAATGTACCCGTTGCGCCCCTGGAGGTTCGCACAAGAACTGTGGCGACTCAAACCCCAATAGCAGGTCACGACTTGTTAGTCCTGGGATCTAGGGACCATCGCATTGTTCCAGCCCCCGGGGTGGAAAATGTATTTGAAGTAAATGAGTAATTAAACAGTAAAGAAGAATCGGTGAGATCCATATAGGGTCTACCATAAGTAAAGTTGTAGAAAGTTTAAGTATGTTTACAAATTTTTGCACAAGTTGAAGAGTATAACGTATATAACGTATATATATATTTCTAACAGTAGAATGCCCGGCTGGGTAAACAGATAAAAAGTTTTGCACTTTATTATTATTATAATGTGATATAATATATGTCGTTTTGCTTACAATGGACTTTGAGGTTGAGGACTGTGCCAGCCCAGAACTTATTTGTATATAGTTGCGCTTCGGTGCTTTATCTTGGTTTTACATAAAACCAGCACAACTACCTCTGAATACAAAACCCGTGTGGTGTGGCACTGAGTGAGGTCTGCATTCGGATGTCCTGCAGCCCACCCAGGACCCACGTTGAAGGTTTGGTGCGGGTCCTTCACAAGAATACTGTATATTTATTGAATGTTTTGATGCCTTAATACTATTTGTATTTTTCTATAATGTTTTGTTTTGCAACGTTCAAGACATCCTCACCTCCCGGATGGGACGAATTAATGTTTAATGTTGATGTTTTTCATGCATAAACAAAACTGTCTCTTTGTATTTTACAGCCCGGAGTGCTGTCTTTTACCATGGGGGAATGTGTAGCCCTGGTGTTAGGCACACGCAGTACCCTGGAGAGTGTGTGGCGAGACAGCAGTTTAATGCTCAATACCCATTCACTCAACATACACTAGACACACCCTTAGGGTAGTGTAGTCACTTTTGAGGGAGTGGTCAGTCAGTCAGTGCCTGGACTTCAGAGAGGAAGGTCTAGCCTGGACTGAGGAGAAGGAGAGATCCAGTCTGAGCCTGTTCATCAGTTCAGAAAGTGGAGGCTAGTACAGGTGGCCTAGTTCACCTCAGCCTAGTCAGAGCTGTACCTCACTTGAATACACTGATTAAGAAAGAAGAGCTTAGTGCAGAATTACTTCAGTCTCCTGTCTAAAGGACAGTGAAAGGTTCAGAGACGTGCTCCTGCCTAGTGGATAACTGAGAATCTGGAACTAACTGTAAAGGAAGAGAAGAAGGGAGTGATTACATGACTTTTTGCAAGTGTGAGTGTTTATGCTACCAGCGAGGACAAGGCGAAAGGCACAGTGGAAAGATTATTGGAAAAGTGCTTTTGGATTGAAGAAGTCCTGCACATTGCAACCGGTCACTGGGGACCGAAGGATCACTATTAGCTTCAAGCATAGTGGTAAGAAAACCAGGGATTTACCGGACCTTAGGTCGCGGCAAACAGCCCCAAATAGTCAGTACGTAACTGGGGTCAGGGGAGTGAAGACTTTGAGCCTGATCAGCAAGATAGGAATTCAGCTCCCTCACAGGAAGGCTCCTACCACAAAACTGACTGGGCAGTACAGCTATGGATTAGCTGGAGTTATTGAGGGAACTACGCTTCAGGCTGGTTGTACTCATTGTGTTGAAAGTAAAGGAGGCCCCTAACTTGTCCAGCTGCTATCTCAAAATACATTCTCCTTGGATCAGCCTCCCTGGGACCTGCCTGAACATCTTACAAGTAAAGGTATGGAAAGACGCTGACCGTGTGAGACTGTGTTATTTATCTGCACCCGACTTCACTAACTTCATAGACTTTGAGGGACCAGTCCCACCTGTAGGGGACCTGACATCTAGCTGCCTCACCATCCCCTCAGAGATCTACAGCAGCGCTGGTACAAATTACCAGAAGACTACAGGTGGCGTCACGAACTGTATATAAATCTATCCCCTGTAAATATTCCCCCAACATACGCCAGACCGCCAGGGCCACAGACCGAGCCACAGCTACCTGTGACAATCCCATAGACTTCTACGGGCTCGGCTCTGAGTACCCCATTGCCCTGGTAACCCACAATTGTGGTGGCGGGTCGACACAATAGGACATTTCCCTGACTCCCGACCCCACAGCATTGGTCACTACTGAGCATATACATACAGTGCAGCACAGATTCATCTCACCTAAAAGCCCAGATCCTTAGATCAGGAACAGAACAGTCATTTATAGGACATTTCCCTGACTCCTGAACTCACAGCACTGTCACTACTGAGCATGTACATACAGTGCAGCACAGATTCATCTCACCTAAAAGCCCAGATCCTTAGATCAGGAACAGAACAGACATTTATAGGACATTTCCCTGACTCCCGACCCCACAGCATTGGTCACTACTGAGCCTGTACATACAGTGCAGCACAGATTCATCTCACCCAAAGGCCCAGATCCTTAGATCAGGAACAGAACAGACATTTATAGGACATTTCACTGACTCCTGACCCCACAGCACTGGTCACTACTGAGCATGTACATACAGTGCAGCACAGATTCATCTCACCTAAAAGCCCAGATCCTTAGATCAGGAACAGAACAGACATTTATAGGACATTTCCCTGACTCCTGACCCCACAGCACTGGTCACTACTGAGCATGTACATACAGTGCAGCACAGATTCATCTCACCTAAAAGCCCAGATCCTTAGATCAGGAACAGAACAGACATTTATAGGACATTTCCCTGACTCCTGACCCCACATCACTGGTCACTACTGAGACTATACATACAGTGCAGCACAGATTCATCTCACCTAAAAGCCCAGATCCTTAGATCAGGAACAGAACAGTCATTTATAGGACATTTCCCTGACTCCTGACCTCACAGCACTGTCACTACTGAGCATGTACATACAGTGCAGCACAGATTCATCTCACCTAAAAGCCCAGATCCTTAGATCAGGAACAGAACAGACATTTATAGGACATTTGACTCGCCCCCAATTGTGGATACCAGGGCTATGCGGCACTCGGAACCGAGCCCATAGATTTCTATGGGAGTTGTCACTGGCAGCGGGACTCGGTCCGTGGCCCTGGCAGTCAATGCGATGGGGGAATATTTACAGGGGATTTTAAGGATAGGTAGTTCGTGACGCCACCTGCGGTTTCTGGTAAATTGTACCAGCGCTGCTCTAAGGACTTTCACACGGGATGTTATGGGGCAGCTTGGTAGTAAGTCTCCCACAGGTGAGACGGGTCCCTGGAAGTCTATGGTGACGATGATGCAGGGTGTGGATAATAATTCAGTCGCACACAATACAGCTTCTTTTCATACCTTTTACTGGTAGATGGTTCAAGCAGATCCCGGGGAGCTGGTCGGGGTGGAGAGTGCACATTCCGGTAACAGCTGAGCAGGTTAGAGGCCTCCTTTACTTCCATATACATGTGAGTCCTACTTGCATGAAGCGAAGTTAACTCTGAATTCCCCAGCTTACTCAATAGCTGTACTGCCCGGCCAACATTGTGGTGGAGCCTTCTAAGTGATGAAACTAAGTCCTTACTTTTGCTGGGCCCAGCTCAAAGTCCCTGTTCCACCTGACTCCGGTTACGTATTGACACTTAGGGCTGCTCTCTGCGACCTGTAGTCCAGATGCCTCCGGTTTTCTTGTTACTATGCTTGAAACAATAGCAACGCTTCGGACCCCGGTGTCCGGCAATTTAGTGCAGGCAATCCAATACCTAAAGCACTTCTCTATCTTCTCCACTGTGCCCTTCGCCCTGCTTCACGCTCTTAACATAAGCACTTGTGGTATCTGTGGATATGTCCGTTTCCTCCAGAGCTCGCTGCACAGCTCTCAGTTACCTCCAAAGTCCCAACTGGACCGAGACTGAATGGCTGCTCTGTCCTTGAACAGAAGCTAACTGGCTGAAGTCCACCAAACACTCTTCCACTGACTGATCTCTCCTCAGATAGGAAAACTATCCAAGGGATGACTCACTCTTGAGCCTCCCGGAGCTTGACTGACTGGCTTCTCACTAAGCCAGACTAAACTACACTGTCCTTAGACAGGAAGATAGACTAGACTGACTAACTACCACGTGTCACTCCCCCTTATATCTCAGATGGGTGTGTCTGAAAGTGTGAGTGACAGTGAATGCATATCAAGCGTTGCTGTTACATTTCTGTGCACTCTCCTGGACTTTTATGTGTGCCTGCGTAGCTGGGCTACACACATTTCCCTGACTCCCGACCCCACAGCATTGGTCACTACTGAGCATGTACATACAGTGCAGCACAGATTCATCTCACCTAAAAGCCCAGATCCTTAGATCAGGAACAGACATTTATAGGACATTTCCCTGACTCCTGACCCCACAGCACTGGTCACTACTGAGCATGTACATACAGTGCTGCACAGATTCATCTCACCTAAAAGCCCAGATCCTTAGATCAGGAGCAGACATTTATAGGACATTTCCCTGACTCCTGACCCCACAGCACTGGTCACTACTAAGCATGTACATACAGTGCTGCACAGATTCATCTCACCTAAAAGCCCAGATCCTTAGATCAGGAACAGACATTTATAGGACATTTCCCTGACTCCTAACCCCACAGCACTGGTCACTACTGAGCATGTACATACAGTGCAGCACAGATTCATCTCACCTAAAAGCCCAGATCCTTAGATCAGGAACAGAACAGACACTTATAGGACATTTCCCTGACTCCCGACCCCACAGCACTGGTCACTACTGAGCATGTACATACAGTGCAGCATAGATTCATCTCACCTAAATGCCCAGACCCTTAGATCAGGAATAGAACAGACATTTATAGGACATTTCCCTGACTCCTGACCCCACAGCACTGGTCACTACTGAGCATGTACATACAGTGCAGCACAGATCCATCTCACCTAAAAGCCCAGATCCTTAGATCAGGAACAGAACAGACATTTATAGGACATTTCCCTGACTCCTGACCCCACAGCACTGGTCACTACTGAGCATGTACATACAGTGCAGCACAGATTCATCTCACCTAAAGGCCCAGATCCTTAGATCAGGAACAGAACAGACATTTATAGGACATTTCCCTGACTCCCGACCCCACAGCACTGGTCACTACTGAGCATGTACATACAGTGCAGCACAGATTCATCTCACCTAAAAGCCCAGATCCTTAGATCAGGAACAGAACAGACATTTATAGGACATTTCCCTGACTCCTGACCCCACAGCACTGGTCACTACTGAGCATGTACATACAGTGCAGCACAGATTCATCTCACCTAAAAGCCCAGATCCTTAGATCAGGACAGAACAGACATTTATAGGACATTTCCCTGACTCCTGACCCTACAGCACTGGTCACTACTGAGCATGTACATACAGTGCAGCACAGATTCATCTCACCTAAAAGCCCAGATCCTTAGATCAGGACAGAACAGACATTTATAGGACATTTCCCTGACTCCCGACCCCACAGCACTGGTCATTACTGAGCATGTACATACAGTGCAGCACAGATTCATCTCACCTAAAAGCCCAGATCCTTAGATCAGGAACAGAACAGACATTTATAGGACATTTCCCTGACTCTGACCCCACAGCACTGGTCACTACTGAGCATGTACATACAGTGCAGCACAGATTCATCTACCTAAAAGCCCAGATCCTTAGATCAGGAACAGAACAGACATTTATAGGACATTTCCCTGACTCCTGACCCCACAGCACTGGTCACTACTGAGCATGTACATACAGTGCAGCACAGATTCATCTCACCTAAAGCCCAGATCCTTAGATCAGGAACAGAACAGACATTTATAGGACATTTCCCTGACTCCGACCCCACAGCACTGGTCACTACTGAGCATGTACATACAGTGCAGCACAGATTCATCTCACCTAAAAACCCAGATCCTTAGATCAGGAACAGAACAGACATTTATAGGACATTTCCCTGACTCCGACCCCACAGCACTGGTCACTACTGAGCATGTACATACAGTGCAGCACAGATTCATCTCACCTAAAAGCCCAGATCCTTAGATCTGGAACAGAACAACATTTATAGGACATTTCCCTGACTCCGACCCCACAGCACTGGTCACTACGAGCATGTACATACAGTGCAGCACAGATTCATCTCACCTAAAAGCCCAGATCCTTAGATCAGGAACAGACAGACATTTATAGGACATTTCCCTGACTCCGACCCACAGCACTGGTCACTACTGAGCATGTACATACAGTGCGCACAGATTCATTCACCTAAAAGCCCAGATCCTTAGATCAGGAACAGAACAGACATTATAGGACATTTCCCTGACTCCGACCCCACAGCACTGGTCACTACTGAGCATGTACATACAGTGCAGCACAGATTCATTTCACCTAAAAGCCCAGATATTAGATCAGGAACAGAACAGACATTTATAGGACATTTCCCTGACTCCGACCCCACAGCACTGGTCACTACTGAGCATGTACATAAGTGCAGCACAGATCATCTTACCTAAAGCCCAGACCTTAGATCAGGAACAGAACAGACATTTATAGGACATTTCCCTGACTCCGACCCCACAGCACTGGTCACTACTGAGCATGTACATACAGTGCAGCACAGATTCATCTCACCTAAAAGCCCAGATCCTTAGATCAGGAACAGAACAGACATTTATAGGACATTTCCCTGACTCCCGACCCACAGCACTGGTCACTACTGAGCATGTACATACAGTGCAGCACAGATTCATCTCACCTAAAACCCAGATCCTTAGATCAGAACAGAACAGACATTTATAGGACATTTCCCTGACTCCGACCCACAGCACTGTCACTACTGAGCATGTACATACAGTGCAGCACAGATATCTCACCTAAAAGCCCAGATCCTTAGATCGGAACAGAACAACATTTATAGGACATTTCCTGACTCCTGACCCCACAGCACTGGTCACTACGAGCATGTACATACAGTGCAGCACAGATTCATCTCACCTAAAAGCCCAGATCCTTAGATCAGGAAGAACAGACATTTATAGGACATTTCCCTGACTCCGACCCACAGCACTGGTCACTACTGAGCATGTACATACAGTGCTGCACAGATTCATCTCACCTAAAAGCCCAGATCCTTAGATCAGGAGCAGAACAGACATTTATAGGACATTTCCCTGACTCCGACCCCACAGCACTGGTCATTACTGAGCATGTACATACAGTGCAGCACAGATTCATCTCACCTAAAAGCCCAGATCTTAGATCAGGAACAGAACAGACATTTATAGGACATTTCCCTGACTCCTGACCCACAGCACTGGTCACTACTGAGCATGTACATAAGTGCAGCACAGATATCTTACCTAAAGCCCAGACCTTAGATCAGGAACAGAACAGACATTTATAGGACATTTCCCTGACTCCGACCCCACAGCACTGGTCACTACTGAGCATGTACATACAGTGCAGCACAGATTCATCTCACCTAAAGCCCAGATCCTTAGATCAGGAACAGAACAGACATTTATAGGACATTTCCCCGACTCCGACCCCACAGCACTGGTCACTACGAGCATGTACATACAGTGCAGCACAGATTCATCTCACCTAAAGCCCAGATCCTTAGATCAGGAACAGAACAGACATTTATAGGACATTTCCCTGACTCCTGACCCCACAGCACTGGTCACTACTGAGCATGTACATACAGTGCAGCACAGATATCTCACCTAAAAACCCAGATCCTTAGATCAGGAACAGAACAGACATTTATAGGACATTTCCCTGACTCCGACCCCACAGCACTGGTCACTACTGAGCATGTACATACAGTGCAGCACAGATTCATCTCACCTAAAAGCCCAGATCCTTAGATCAGGAACAGAACAGACATTTATAGGACATTTCCCTGACTCCTGACCCCACAGCACTGGTCACTACTGAGCATGTACATACAGTGCAGCACAGATTCATCTCACCTAAAAGCCCAGATCCTTAGATCAGGAACAGAACAGACATTTATAGGACATTTCCCTGACTCCGACCCCACAGCACTGGTCACTACTGAGCATGTACATACAGTGCAGCACAGATTCATCTCACCTAAAAGCCCAGATCCTTAGATCAGGAACAGAACAGACATTTATAGGACATTTCCCTGACTCCGACCCCACAGCACTGGTCACACTGAGCATGTACATACAGTGCAGCACAGATTCATCTCACCTAAAAGCCCAGATCCTTAGATCAGGAACAGAACAGACATTTATAGGACATTTCCCTGACTCCGACCCCACAGCACTGGTCACTACTGAGCATGTACATACAGTGCAGCACAGATTCATCTCACCTAAAAGCCCAGATCCTTAGATCAGGAACAGGACAGACATTTATAGGACATTTCCCTGACTCCGACCCCACAGCACTGGTCACTACTGAGCATGTACATACAGTGCAGCACAGATTCATTTCACCTAAAAGCCCAGATCCTTAGATCAGGAACAGAACAGACATTTATAGGACATTTCCCTGACTCCGACCCCACAGCACTGGTCACTACTGAGCATGTACATACAGTGCAGCACAGATTCATTTCACCTAAAAGCCCAGATATTTAGATCAGGAACAGAACAGACATTTATAGGACATTTCCCTGACTCCGACCCCACAGCACTGGTCACTACTGAGCATGTACATACAGTGCAGCACAGATTCATCTCACCTAAAGGCCCAGACCCTTAGATCAGGAACAGAACAGACATTTATAGGACATTTCCCTGACTCCGACCCCACAGCACTGGTCACTACTGAGCATGTACATACAGTGCAGCACAGATTCATCTCACCTAAAAGCCCAGATCCTTAGATCAGGAACAGAACAGACATTTATAGGACATTTCCCTGACTACTGACCCCACAGCACTGGTCACTACTGAGCATGTACATACAGTGCAGCACAGATTCATCTCACCTAAAAGCCCAGATCCTTAATCAGGGACAGAACAGACATTTATAGGACATTTCCCTGACTCCTGACCCTACAGCACTGGTCACTACTGAGCATGTACATACAGTGCTGCACAGATTCATCTCACCTAAAAGCCCAGATCCTTAGATCAGGAGCAGAACAGACATTTATAGGACATTTCCCTGACTCCCGACCCCACAGCACTGGTCACTACTGAGCATGTACATACAGTGCAGCACAGATTCATCTCACCTAAAAGTCCAGATCCTTAGATCAGGAACAGAACAGACATTTATAGGACATTTCCCTGACTCCTGACCCTACAGCACTGGTCACTACTGAGCATGTACATACAGTGCAGCACCGATTTATCTCACCTAAAGGCCCAGATCCTTAGATCAGGAACAGAACAGACATTTATAGGACATTTCCCTGACTCCTGACCCCACAACACTGGTCACTACTGAGCATGTATATACAGTGCAGCACAGATTCATCTCACCTAAAAGCCCAGATCCTTAGATCAGGAACAGAACAGACATTTATAGGACATTTCCCTGACTCCTGACCCCACAGCACTGGTCACTACTGAGCATGTACAGTCATGGCCAAAAGTTTTGAGAATGACACAAATATTATATTTTCACATGATCTGCTGCCCTCTGGTTTTTATGTGTGTTTGACAGATGTTTTTATCACAGACAGAAATATAATTGCAAACATATGAGTAACAAAAGCTTATATAATAGACAGTTAGAATGAGTTAATGCAGCTAGTCAATATTTGCAGTGTTGACCCTTCTTCTTCAGGACCTCTGCAATTCTCCCTGGCATGCTCTCAATCAACTTCTGGACCAAATCCTGACTGATAGCAGTCCATTCTTGCACAATCAATGCTTTCATTTTGTCAGAATTTTTAGGTTTTTGTTTGTCCACCCGTCTCTTGATGATTGACCACAAGTTCTCAATGGGATTAAGATCTGGGGAGTTTCCAGGCCATGGACCCAAAATCTCTGTTTTGTTCCCTGAGCCATTTAGTTATCACCTTTGCTTTATGGCAAGGTGCTCCATCATGCTGGAAAAGGCATTGTTGATCGCCAAACTGCTCTTGGAGGGTTGGGAGAAGTTGCTCTTGGAGGACATTCTGGTACCATTCTTTATTCATGGCTGTGTTTTTAGGCAAGACTGTGAGAGAGCCGATTCCCTTGGCTGAGAAGCAACCCCACACATAAATGGTTTCAGGATGCTTAACAGTTGGCATGATACAAGACTGGTGGTAGCGCTCACCTTGTCTTCTCCGAATGAGGCGTTTTCCTGATGTCCCAAACAATCGAAAAGGGGATTCATCAGAGAAAATAACTTTACCCCAGTCCTCAGGAGTCCACTGCCTGTATCTTTTGCAGAATATCAGTCTGTCCATGATGTTTTTTCTGGAGAAGTGGCTTCTTTGCTGCCCTCCTTGAGACCAGGCCTTGCTCCAAGAGTCTCCGCCTCACAGTGCGTGCAGATGCAATCACACCTGCCTGCTGCCATTCCTGAGCAAGCTCTGCACTGCTGGTAGCCCGATCCCGCAGCTGAAACACTTTTAAGAGACGGTCCTGGCGCTTGCTGGTCTTTCTTGGGCACCCTGGAGCCTTTTTGGCAACAATGGAACCTCTCTCCTTGAAGTTCTTGATGATGCGATAGATTGTTGACTGAGGTGCAATCTTTCTAGCTGCGATACTCTTCCCTGTTAGGCCATTTTTGTGCATTGCAATGATGACTGCACGTGTTTCTTTAGAGATAACCATGGTTAACAGAAGAGAAACAATGATGCCAAGCACCAGCCTCCTTTTAAAGTGTCCAGTGGTGTCATTCTTACTTAATCATGACAGATTGATCTCCAGCCATGTCCTCATCAACACCTACACCTGTGTTAATGGAGCAATCACTGAAAAGAGGTTAGCTGGTCCTTTTAAGGCAGGGCTGCAATGATGTTGAAATGTGTTTTGTAGGATAAAGTTCATTTTCTAGCCAAATATTGACTTTGCAAGTAATTGCTGTTAAGCTGATCACTCTTTATAACATTCTGGAGTATATGCAAATTGCCATTAGAAAAAGTGAAGCAGTAGACTTTGTAAAAATTAATATTTGTGTCATTCTCAAAACTTTTGGCCATGACTGTACATACAGTGCAGCACAGATTCATCTCACCTAAAAGCCCAGATCCTTAGATCAGGAACAGAACAGACATTTATAGGACATTTCCCTGACTACTGACCCCACAGCACTGGTCACTACTGAGCATGTACATACAGTGCAGCACAGATTCATCTCACCTAAAAGCCCAGATCCTTAGATCAGGACAGAACAGACATTTATAGGACATTTCCCTGACTCCTGACCCACAGCACTGGTCACTACTGAGCATGTACATACAGTGCAGCACAGATTCATCTCACCTAAAAGCCCAGATCCTTAGATCAGGAACAGAACAGACATTTATAGGACATTTCCCTGACTCCGACCCCACAGCACTGGTCACTACTGAGCATGTACATACAGTGCAGCACAGATTCATCTCACCTAAAAGCCCAGATCCTTAGATCAGGAACAGAACAGACATTTATAGGACATTTCCCTGACTCCTGACCCCACAGCACTGGTCACTACTGAGCATGTACATACAGTGCAGCACAGATTCATCTCACCTAAAAGCCCAGATCCTTAGATCAGGACAGACAGACATTTATAGGACATTTCCCTGACTCCGACCCCACAGCACTGGTCACTACTGAGCATGTACATACAGTGCAGCACAGATTCATCTCACCTAAAAGCCCAGATCCTTAGATCAGGAACAGACGACATTTATAGGACATTTCCTGACTCCTGCCCAACAGCACTGGTCACTACTGAAGCATGTACATACAGTGCAGCACAGATTCATTTCACCTAAAAGCCCAGATCCTTAGATCAGGAACAGAACAGACATTTATAGGACATTTCCTTGACTCCCGACCCCACAGCACTGGTCACTACTGAGCATGTACATACAGTGCAGCACAGATTCATCTCACCTAAAAGCCCAGATCCTTAGATCAGGAACAGAACAGACATTTATAGGACATTTCCTGACTCCGACCCCACAGCACTGGTCACTACTGAGCTGTACATACAGTGCAGCACAGATTCATTCACCTAAAAGCCCAGATCCTTAGATCAGGAACAGAACAGACATTTATAGGACATTTCCCTGACTCCTGACCCCACAGCACTGGTCACTACTGAGCATGTACATACAGTGCAGCACAGATTCATCTCACCTAAAAGCCCAGATCCTTAGATCAGGAACAGAACAGACATTTATAGACATTTCCTGACTCCTGACCCCAAGCACTGGTCACTACTGAGCATGTACATACAGTGCAGCACAGATTCATCTCACCTAAAAGCCCAGATCCTTAGATCAGGAAACAGACATTTATAGGACATTTCCCTGACTCCTGACCCACAGCACTGGTCACTACTGAGCATGTACATACAGTGCAGCACAGATTCATCTCACCTAAAAGCCCAGATCCTTAGATCAGGAACAGAACAGACATTTATAGGACATTTCCTGACTCCTGACCCCACAGCACTGGTCACTACTGAGCATGTACATACAGTGCAGCACAGATTCATCTCACCTAAAGGCCCAGATCCTTAGATCAGGAACAGAACAGACATTTATAGGACATTTCCCTGACTCCGACCCCACAGCACTGGTCACTACTGAGCATGTACATACAGTGCAGCACAGATTCATCTCACCTAAAGCCCAGATCCTTAGATCAGGAACAGAACAGACATTTATAGGACATTTCCCTGACTCCTGACCCCACAACACTGGTCACTACTGAGCATGTAATACAGTGCAGCACAGATTCATCTCACCTAAAAGCCCAGATCCTTAGATCAGGAACAGAACAGACATTTATAGGACATTTCCCTGACTCCTGACCCCACAGCACTGGTCACTACTGAGCATGTACATACAGTGCAGCACAGATTCATCTCACCTAAAAGCCCAGATCCTTAGATCAGGAACAGAACAGACATTTATAGGACATTTCCCTGACTCCTGACCCCACAGCACTGGTCACTACTGAGCATGTACATACAGTGCAGCACAGATTCATCTCACCTAAAAGCCCAGATCCTTAGATCAGGAACAGAACAGACATTTATAGGACATTTCCCTGACTCCTGACCCCACAGCACTGGTCACTACTGAGCATGTACATACAGTGCAGCACAGATTCATCTCACCTAAAAGCCCAGATCCTTAGATCAGGAACAGAACAGACATTTATAGGACATTTCCCTGACTCTGACCCCACAGCACTGGTCACTACTGAGCATGTACATACAGTGCAGCACAGATTCATCTCACCTAAAAGCCCAGATCCTTAGATCAGGAACAGAACAGACATTATAGGACATTTCCCTGACTCCCGACCCACAGCACTGGTCATACTGAGCATGTACATACAGTGCAGCACAGATTCATCTCACCTAAAAGCCCAGATCCTTAGATCAGGAACAGAACAGACATTTATAGGACATTTCCCTGACTCCGACCCCACAGCACTGGTCACTACTGAGCATGTACATACAGTGCAGCACAGATTCATCTCACCTAAAAGCCCAGATCCTTAGATCAGGAACAGAACAGACATTTATAGGACATTTCCCTGACTCCTGACCCCACAGCACTGGTCACTACTGAGCATGTACATACAGTGCAGCACAGATTCATCTCACCTAAAAGCCCAGATCCTTAGATCAGGAACAGAACAGACATTTATAGGACATTTCCCTGACTCCTGACCCCACAGCACTGGTCACTACTGAGCATGTACATACAGTGCAGCACAGATTCATCTCACCTAAAAGCCCAGATCCTTAGATCAGGAACAGAACAGACATTTATAGGACATTTCCCTGACTCCGACCCACAGCACTGGTCACTACTGAGCATGTACATACAGTGCAGCACAGATTCATCTCACCTAAAAGCCCAGATCCTTAGATCAGGAACAGACAGACATTTATAGGACATTTCCCTGACTCCGACCCCACAGCACTGGTCATACTGAGCATGTACATACAGTGCAGCACAGATTCATCTCACCTAAAAGCCCAGATCCTTAGATCAGGAACAGAACAGACATTTATAGGACATTTCCCTGACTCCGACCCACAGCACTGGTCACTACTGAGCATGTACATACAGTGCAGCACAGATTCATTCACCTAAAAGCCCAGATCTTAGATCAGGAACAGAACGACATTTATAGGACATTTCCCTGACTCCTGACCCACAGCACTGGTCACTACTGAGCATGTACATACAGTGCAGCACAGATTCATCTCACCTAAAGCCCAGATCCTTAGATCAGGAACAGAACAGACATTTATAGGACATTTCCCTGACTCCTGACCCCACAGCACTGGTCACTACTGAGCATGTACATACAGTGCGCACAGATTCATCTCACCTAAAAGCCCAGATCCTTAGATCAGGAACAGAACAGACATTTATAGGACATTTCCCTGATCCTGACCCACAGCACTGGTCACTACTGAGCATGTACATACAGTGCAGCACAGATTCATCTCACCTAAAAGCCAGATCCTTAGATCAGGAACAGAACAGACATTTATAGGACATTTCCCTGACTCCGACCCACAGCACTGGTCACTACTGAGCATGTACATACAGTGCAGCACAGATTCATCTCACCTAAAGCCCAGATCATTAGATCAGGAACACATTTATAGGACATTTCCTGACTCCGACCCACAGCACTGGTCACTACTGAGCATGTATGTACATACAGCACAGATTCATCTCACCTAAAAGCCCAGATATTAGATCAGGAACAAGACAGACATTTATAGGACATTTCCTGACTCCGACCCACAGCACTGGTCACTACTGAGCATGTACATACAGTGCAGCACAGATTCATCTCAGTTAAAAGCCAGATCCTTAGATCAGGAACAGACAGACATTTATAGGACATTTCCCTGACTCCGAACCCACAGCACTGGTCACTACTGAGCATGTACATACAGTGCAGCACAGATTCATCTCACCTAAAAGCCCAGATCCTTAGATCAGAACAGAACAGACATTTATAGGACATTTCCCTGACTCCGACCCACAGCACTGGTCACTACTGAGCATGTACATACAGTGCAGCACAGATTCATCTCACCTAAAAGCCCAGATCCTTAGATCAGGAACAGACAGACATTTATAGGCATTTCCCTGACTCCTGACCCACAGCACTGGTCACTACTGAGCATGTACATACAGTGCAGCACAGATTGATCTCACCTAAAAGCCCAGATCTGTAGATCAGGAACAGGACAGACATTTATAGGACATTTCCCTGACTCCGACCCCACAGCACTGGTCACTACAGAGCATGTACATACAGTGCAGCACAGATTCATCTCACCTAAAAGCCCAGATCCTTAGATCAGGAACAGAACAGACATTTATAGGACATTTCCCTGACTCCGACCCCAAGCACTGGTCACAATGAGCATTACATACAGTGCAGCACAGATTCATCTCACCTAAAAGCCAGATCCTTAGATCAGGAACAGAACAGACATTTATAGGACATTTCCCTGACTCCTGACCCCACAGCACTGGTCACTACTGAGCATGTACATACAGTGCAGCACAGATTGATCTCACCTAAAAGCCCAGATCCGTAGATCAGGAACAGGACAGACATTTATAGGACATTTCCCTGACTCCGACCCCACAGCACTGGTCACTACACAGCATGTACATACAGTGCAGCACAGATTCATCTCACCTAAAGCCGATCCTTAGATCAGGAACAGAACAGACATTTATAGGACATTTCCTGACTCCCGACCCCACAGCACTGGTCACTACTGAGCCTGTACATACAGTGCAGCACAGATTCATCTCACCTAAAAGCCCAGATCCTTAGTTCGGGAACAGAACAGACATTTATAGGACATTTCCCTGACTCCTGACCCACAGCACTGGTCACTACTGAGCATGTACATACAGTGCAGCACAGATTCATCTCACCTAAAAGCCCGATCCTTAGATCAGGAACAGGACAGACATTTATAGGACATTTCCCTGACTCCCGACCCCACAGCACTGGTCACTACTGAGCATGTACATACAGTGCAGCACAGATTCATCTCACCTAAAAGCCCAGATCCTTAGATCAGGAACGAGACAATTTATAGGACATTTCCCTGACTCCTGACCCAACAGCACTGGTCACTACTGAACATGTACATACAGTGCAGCACAGATTCATTTCACCTAAAAGCCCAGATCCTTAGATCAGGAACAGAACAGACATTTATAGGACATTTCCTTGATCCCGTCCCCACAGCACTGGTCACTACTGAGCATGTACATACAGTGCAGCACAGATTCATCTCACCTAAAAGCCCAGATCCTTAGATCAGGAACAGAACAGACATTTATAGGACATTTCCTTGACTCCCGACCCCACAGCACTGGTCACTACTGAGCATGTACATACAGTGCAGCACAGATTCATGTCACCTAAAAGCCCAGATCCTAGATCAGGAACAGAACAGACATTTATAGGACATTTCCCTGACTCCTGACCCACAGCACTGGTCACTACTGACCTGTACATACAGTGCAGCACAGATTCATTCACCTAAAAGCCCAGATCCTTAGATCAGGAACAGAACAGACATTTATATTACATTTCCCTGACTCCGACCCCAGAGCACTGGTCACTACTGAGCATGTACATACAGTGCAGCACAGATTCATCTCACCTAAAAGCCCAGATCCTTAGATCAGGAACAGACAATTTATAGGACATTTCCCTGACTCCTGACCCAACAGCACTGGTCAAAACTGAACATGTACATACAGTGCAGCACAGATTCATTTCACCTAAAAGCCCAGATCCTTAGATCAGGAACAGAACAGACATTTATAGGACATTTCCTTGTCTCCCGACCCCACAGCACTGGTCACTACTGAGCATGTACATACAGTGCAGCACAGATTCATCTCACCTAAAAGCCCAGATCCTTAGATCAGGAACAGGACAGACATTTATAGGACATTTCCCTGACTCCCGACCCCACAGCACTGGTCACTACTGAGCATGTACATACAGTGCAGCACAGATTATCTCACCTAAAAGCCCAGATCTTAGATCAGGAACAGGACAGACATTTATAGGACATTTCCCTGACTCCGACCCCACAGCACTGGTCACTACAGAGCATGTACATACAGTGCAGCACAGATTCATCTCACCTAAAAGCCCAGATCCTTAGATCAGGAACAGAACAGACATTTATAGGACATTTCCCTGACTCCCGACCCCACAGCACTGGTCACTACTGAGCATGTACATACAGTGCAGCACAGATTCATCTCACCTAAAAGCCCAGATCCTTAGATTCAGGAACAGAACAGACATTTATAGGACATTTCCCTGACTCCAGACCCCACAGCACTGGTCACTACTGAGCCTGTACATACAGTGCAGCACAGATTCATCTCACCTAAAAGCCAGATCCTTAGATCAGGAACAGACAGACTTTATAGGACATTTCCCTGACTCGACCCACAGCACTGGTCACTACTGAGCATGTACATACAGTGCAGCACAGATTCATCTCACCTAAAAGCCCAGATCCTTAGATCAGGAACAGACAGACATTTATAGGACATTTCCCTGACTCCTGACCCCACAGCACTGGTCACTACTGAGCATGTACATACAGTGCAGCACAGATTCATCTCACCTAAAAGCCCAGATCCTTAGATCGGAACAGAACAGACATTTATAGGACATTTCCCTGACTCCTGACCCACACACTGGTCACTACTGAGCATGTACATACAGTGCAGCACAGATTCATCTCACCTAAAAGCCCAGATCCTTAGATCAGGAACAGGACAGACATTTATAGGACATTTCCTGACTCCGACCCGACAGCACTGGTCACTACTGAGCATGTACATACAGTGCAGCACAGATTCATCTCACCTAAAAGCTCAGATCCTTAGATCAGGAAAACAGACATTTATAGGACATTTCCCTGACTCCTGACCCACAGCACTGGTCACTACTGAGCATGTACATACAGTGCAGCACAGATTCATCTCACCTAAAAGCCCAGATCCTTAGATCAGGGAACAGAACAGACATTTATAGGACATTTCCCTGACTCCTGACCCCACAGCACTGGTCACTACTGCGCATGTACATACAGTGCAGCACAGATTCATCTCACCTAAAAGCCCAGATCCTTAGATCAGGAACAGGACAGACATTTATAGGACATTTCCTGACTCCGACCCCACAGCACTGGTCACTACTGAGCCATGTACATACAGTGCAGCACAGATTCATCTCACCTAAAAGCCCAGATCCTTAGATCGGGAACAGAACAGACATTTATAGGACATTTCCCTGACTCCTGACCCCACAGCACTGGTCACTACTGAGCATGTACATACAGTGCAGCACAGATTCATCTCACCTAAAAGCCCAGATCCTTAGATCAGAACAGGACAGACATTTATAGGACATTTCCCTGACTCCGACCCACAGCACTGGTCACTACTGAGCATGTACATACAGTGCAGCACAGATTCATCTCACCTAAAAGCCAGATCCTTAGATCAGGAACAGACACATTTAAGGACATTTCCCTGACTCCTGACCCACAAGCACTGGTCATACTGAGCATGTACATACAGTGCAGCACAGATTCATCTCACCTAAAAGCCCAGATCCTTAGATCGAGGAACAGAACAGACATTTATAGGACATTTCCCTGACTCCGACCCCACAGCACTGGTCACTACTGAGCATGACATACAGTGCAGCACAGATTCATCTCACCTAAAAGCCCAGATCCTTAGATCAGGAACAGACATTTATAGGACATTTCCCTGACTCTGACCCGACAGCACTGGTCACTACTGAGCATGTACATACAGTGCAGCACAGATTCATCTCACCTAAAAGCCCAGATCCTTAGATCAGGAACAGAACAGACATTTATAGGACATTTCCCTGACTCTGACCCCACAGCACTGGTCACTACTGAGCATGTACATACAGTGCAGCACAGATTCATCTCACCTAAAAGCCCAGATCCTTAGATCAGGAACAGAACAGACATTTATAGGATATTTCCCTGACTACTCAACACTGGTCACTACTGAGCATGTACATACAGTGCAGTACAGATTCATCTCATCTAAAAACCCAGATCCTTAGATCAGGAACAGCACAGACATTTATAGGACATTTCCCTGACTCCTGACCCCACAGCACTGGACACTACTGAGCATGTACATACAGTGCAGCACAGATTCATCTCACCTAAAGGCCCAGACCCTTAGATCAGGAACAGAACAGACATTTATAGGACATTTCCCTGACACCACAGCACTGGCCCCTACAGAGCATGTACATACAGTGCACCACAGATTCATCTCATCTAAAAGCCCAGATCCTTAGATTAGGAACAAGACATTTATAGGACATTTCCCTGACTCCAACCTCACAGCACTGGTCACTACTGAGCATGTACATACAGTGCAGCACAGATTCATCTCACCTAAAGGCCCAGACCCTTCGATCAGGAACAGAACAGACATTTATAAGACATTTCCCTGACTCCAGACCCCACAGCACTGGTCACTACTGAGCATGTACATACAGTGCAGCACAGATTCATCTCGCCTAAAAGCCCAGATCCTTAGATCAGGAACAGAACAGACACTTATAGGACATTTCCCTGACTCCGACCCCACAGCACTGGTCACTACTGAGCCTATACATACAGTGCAGTACAGATTCATCTCACCTAAAAGCCCAGATCCATACATCAGGAACAGAACAGACATTTACAGGACATTTCCCTGACTCGGACCCCACAGCACTGGTCACTACTGAGCATGTACATACAGTGCAGCACAGATTCATCTCACCTAAAAGCCAAGATCCTTAGATCAGGAACAGCACAGACTTTTATAGGACATTTCCCTGACTACTCAACACTGGTCACTACTGAGCATGTACATACAGTGCAGTACAGATACATCCCATCTAAAAACCCAGATCCTTAGATCAGGAACAGCACAGACTTTTATAGGACATTTCCCTGACTCCTGACCCCACAGCACTGGACATTACTGAGCATGTGTGTAGCCCTGGTGTGAAGGCACACACAGTACCCTGGAGGATGTGCGGAGAGGTAACAGTTTAATGCTCAATAAACATTCACTCCATTACACACTTAGACACACCCATAGGTTATAAAAAGCTAGTGAGATGCAGCCAGCCAGTCAGTCGGTCATTGACAGAGGAGTCAGTCAGTCATTGACAGAGGAGTCAGTCTGTGCAGGAAGAGAGAGGAGTTAGCAGCAGGACCTTCAGTCGCCTATCCCAAGGACAGTGGAGTTCAGTCGACGTGCTCCTGAACTAGAAGAATACTGAGCACCTGTTAGCAAGCTCCAAGGAAGAAGCAAGAAAGGAATTAGCTTGTATTTTACCCTAGGAAGTGTGGAGTGCTTATGCTACAAGCGCGAACAGGGCGAAGGGCGCAGTGGAAGAAGTTATAGCCGTGCCTTAAGGATTGGACTATCCTGCACATTGTTCACCGGTCACTGGGGACCGAAGCGTCACTACAGCTTCAGGCGTAGTGGTAGAAAAACCAGAGGCTTACTGGACCTTAGGTCGCAGAAAGCAGCCCTCGGAGTGTCGGTACGTAACTGGGGTCAGGGAGAGTGGGAACCTTGAGTCGATGCAGGACAACAGTAGGAACTCAGCTCTCTCACATCACCGGAAGACTCCGACCACAAAAACTGACCGGGCAGTACAGCTTTGGAGAAATCGGAGTGAACTTAGCTCTATGCAGGTTGGACTCATCGTATTGGAAAGTTAAGGAGGCCCCTAACCTGCTCTGCCGTTACCTCAAAACACATCCTCCACCCGACCAGCCTCCCTGGGACCTGCCTTATCATCTGACAAGTAAAAGGTATGGAAAGACGCTGGATGGTGTGAGACTGATTTATTTATCTGCACCCGACATCATTAATTCCATAGACTTTGAGGGACCAGTCCCACCTGTAGGGGACCCGACATCTAGCTGCCACACCATCCCCTCAGAGATCTACAGCAGCGCTGGTCTTAGTGATCAGAGAACTACAGGTGGCGTCACGAACTGTTATACACCTATCCCCTGTAAATATACCCCCCAACATACGCCTGACCGCCAGGGCCACAGGCCGAGCCACCGCTACCTGTGACAACCCATTGACTTCCATGGGCTCGGCTCTGAGTACCCCATTGCTCTGGTAACCCACAATTGTGGTGCGTGGTCACAACAAAAACTTGGCGTCACGAACAGGATGCGAAACTCGCAAAATTGCGAGCCCTGTGTGCCTGTGGAGGTGTTTTTGTGAAAGAGGACTGTTTGCTATTTTTGGCGCTAAAATCCGCCATTTTGCCGCCAAATTTGCGCCCTCAGGCGCTGGAGAAGAAGGTGGGCGTGGATTCGTGGGCGTGTGCCCCCCCTGTGGCGCGAAGAGAATGCCTGCCCTCTCAAAGTGCTATTACAATATGCGATCCTGCCCTACAGCAAAGGAGGTCCGCCTCCTCTTCACCTTCCCTGCGAAGAGGAGGAGACGCAAACCCCGCCTCCACGGAAGAGACCGGACGGCTCTGGTAGAAGAAGAGAGAGTGTTCTGGAACATGATGGAGGCAGGATGTGTGCAGCCGAGCAGGGAAGCGGTGGAAGGCAGGCCCCGTTCCCCAGCCAAGCTGCCACTAGAACCGGAGCCATCAGTGGTCCGGCACCTGCAGCAAACTTTGCTGGAGATTGGAGAGGAAAATGCAAGGTTGAAGAAAATGGTCTTGCAACAACCTGGCATGGAGGAGATCGAGAGACGCCGGCGTAACCAGATGCAGCGGCGGCTGTGGGACGCGGTGTTCTCTCCCCTCGACGACCCACCACGATTTGATTTACCAAAACTTCTGCTGCCTAAGGCTAAGGAGCAACCGGAGGCTACCCCCAAAAGGACCGACCCTGAACCTACCGATGGAGCGGTGGAAGCGAAGGAGGTTGAGGAGGTACCGCCAGTTCCGGAACGCCCGCCCGGCCAGGAGGCCGCAGCAGATGATCGATCCCCGGTAGGGACACCGGAGGGGTCCTGTCCATCATTACCAGACGTCGACTGGGATGAGATGGCGCGCCTGGATGACGTCGCCTACGCCGCCCAGTGGGAACGTGAGTGGCAGCGTCGCGAAGAGGAACAGCGACGACGGCAGGAGGAAGAGCGGGAAGCGCAGCGGAACCGGCAGCGGCAGTACGAGCAGCTGATTGCGGATAAGGAAAGTGTCCGCAGGGAAAAAGGTACTCTAAGGGAACCGCGGCGGCAGGGGTGTGTGACAGAGTTCCAGCTCCGGAAGGGCTGGGGCTTCATTAGAGAACCGGGCCTCTACCCAGGGGTCTTTGTCAGTCGCAGGGACGTAGAATCCCACCTGCCCATCGGCCATCCCGGGAGGGACCTAATCAATGGGGACATAGTCACTTACACCCGGCACTGGGGTATGAAGGGATGGTATGCCCTTAATGTCACAATCGTCCGTGACCCCGTCCCTGACGCAGGTAACGTCACCATTGCCAGCGCATCCCAGTCTCAATCTACCGCTGCATCAGGCCGTGCCCCGGCATCGCCCCAGGAGAGAATATCACAGTTGGAAGCGCCCCCTGCATACTCTACTCTGCCAGTATCTCGCGCCAAATCGCAAACCGCGACCCCGTTTAAGTCGCAAGTTATACCGCCGGACGTGGCGGCACCAGCAGAGATGCCATCAGTATCTTGTAATGACGACATACCCGTTGCGCCCCCAGTGGTTCGCACAAGGACTGTGGCGACACAAACGTTGATAGCAAGTCACGACTTGTTCGTTATGAGATCTAAGGATCATCGCGTCGTTCCAGCACCCGGTGTGGAAGACGTCACTGAAGTTAGTAAATAATAAAGACTGGTAGGACACGGACAGGGTTTGCCATATTCAATATGTATATAAGTTTGTAAAAGTGAAAATAGTTTGCACCGTTGATATGAGTATGTAATGTTTACATATTTTGCCAAAAAAAAATAGAATACCCGGCTGGGTAAGCAGATAAAGAGAGTTTTTGCACTTTATGGTATTTATGTGATAAGTGGTCGCATATTTGCACCAAGTTTATAGGGAATACTCTAGTTGAGTAAATAGAATCTGATATAATGTGAATTATTTGAAAATGTGTCTTATAATGGACTGCGTGGCTGAGGACTGAGCCAGCCCAAAAACTGTATCCTGTAAATAGTTGCACTAAGGTGCATTATCTTGGTTTTACATGAAACCACCTCAACTACCTCTGAATATAAAACCCGTGTGGTGTGGCACTGAGCGAGGTCTGCAGTCAGATGTCCTGCAAGCCCACCCAGGACCCACGTTGAAGGTTTGGTGCGGGTCCTTCACAAGAATACGGTGTATTTATTGAATGTTTTGATGCTTTAATACTTTTTGTATTTTCCTACTGTACATAATGCAACGTTTAAGAAATTCTTACCTCCCGGATGGGAAGAGTTTAATGTTTATTGTTAATGAAAAACAAAATGTCTTCTTGTATTTCACAGCCCGGGAGTGCTGTATTTTACCATGCGGGAATGTGTAGCCCTGGTGTGAAGGCACACACAGTACCCTGGAGATGTGCGGAGAGGTAACAGTTTAATGCTCAATAAACATTCACTCCATTACACACTTAGACACACCCATAGGTTATAAAAAGCTAGTGAGATGCAGCCAGCCAGTCAGTCGGTCATTGACAGAGGAGTCAGTCAGTCATTGACAGAGGAGTCAGTCTGTGCAGGAAGAGAGAGGAGTTAGCAGCAGGACCTTCAGTCGCCTGTCCCAAGGACAGTGGAGTTCAGTCGACGTGCTCCTGAACTAGAAGAATACTGAGCACCTGTTAGCAAGCTCCAAGGAAGAAGCAAGAAAGGAATTAGCTTGTATTTTACCCTAGGAAGTGTGGAGTGCTTATGCTACAAGCGCGAACAGGGCGAAGGGCGCAGTGGAAGAAGTTATAGCCGTGCCTTAAGGATTGGACTATCCTGCACATTGTTCACCGGTCACTGGGGACCGAAGCGTCACTACAGCTTCAGGCGTAGTGGTAGAAAAACCAGAGGCTTACTGGACCTTAGGTCGCAGAAAGCAGCCCTTGGAGTGTCGGTACGTAACTGGGGTCAGGGAGAGTGGGAACCTTGAGTCGATGCAGGACAACAGTAGGAACTCAGCTCTCTCACATCACCGGAAGACTCCGACCACAAAAACTGACCGGGCAGTACAGCTTTGGAGAAATCGGAGTGAACTTAGCTCTATGCAGGTTGGACTCATCGTATTGGAAAGTTAAGGAGGCCCCTAACCTGCTCTGCCGTTACCTCAAAACACATCCTCCACCCGACCAGCCTCCCTGGGACCTGCCTTATCATCTGACAAGTAAAAGGTATGGAAAGACGCTGGATGGTGTGAGACTGATTTATTTATCTGCACCCGACATCATTAATTCCATAGACTTTGAGGGACCAGTGCCACCTGTAGGGGACCCGACATCTAGCTGCCACACCATCCCCTCAGAGATCTACAGCAGCGCTGGTCTTAGTGATCAGAGAACTACAGGTGGCGTCACGAACTGTTAACACCTATCCCCTGTAAATATACCCCCCAACATACGCCTGACCGCCAGGGCCACAGACCGAGCCACCGCTACCTGTGACAACCCCATAGACTTCCATGGGCTCGGCTCTGAGTACCCCATTGCTCTGGTAACCCACAATTGTGGTGCGTGGTCACAACACATGTACATACAGTGCAGCACAGATTCATCTCACCTAAAGGCCCAGACCCTTAGATCAGGAACAGAACAGACATTTATAGGACATTTCCCTGACACCACAGCTTAGATCAGGAACAGGACAGACATTTATAGGACATTTCCCTGACTCCTGACCCCACAGCACTGGTCACTACTGAGCATGTACATACAGTGCAGCACAGATTCATCTCATCTAAAAGCCCAGATCCTCAGATCAGGAACAGACATTTATAGGACATTTCCCTGACTCTGACCCGACAGCACTGGTCACTACTGAGCATGTACATACAGTGCAGCACAGATTCATCTCACCTAAAAGCCCAGATCCTTAGATCAGGAACAGGACAGACATTTATAGGACATTTCCCTGACTACACAACACTGGTCACTACTTAGCATGTACATACAGTGCAGCACAGATTGATCTCACCTAAAAGCCCAGATCCTTAGATCAGGAACAGAACAGACATTTATAGGACATTTCCCTGACTCCGACCCCACAGCACTGGTTGCTACAGAGCATGTACATACAGTGCAGCACAGATTCATCTCACCTAAAAGCTCAGATCCTTAGATCAGGAACAGACATTTATAGGACATTTCCCTGACTCTGACCCCACAGCACTGGTCACTACTGAGCATGTACATACAGTGCAGCACAGATTGATCTCACCTAAAAGCCCAGATATTAGATCAGGTACAGAACAGACATTTATAGGACATTTCCCTGACTCTGACCCCACAGCACTGGTCACTACTGAGCATGTACATACAGTGCAGCACAGATTCATCTCACCTAAAAGCCCAGACCCTTAGATCAGGAACAGAACAGACATTTATAGGACAATTCCCTGACTACTCAACACTGGTCACTACTGAGCATGTACATACAGTGCAGCACAGATTCATCTCATCTAAAAGCCCAGATCCTTAGATCAGGAACACCACAGACATTTATAGGACATTTCCCTGACTCCTGACCCCACAGCACTGGACACTACTGAGCATGTACATACAGTGCAGCACAGATTCATCTCACCTAAAGGCCCAGACCCTTAGATCAGGAACAGAACAGACATTTATAGGACAATTCCCTGACACCACAGCACTGGTCACTACTGAGCATGTACATACTGTGCAGGACAGATTCATCTCACCTAAAAGCCCAGATCCTTAGATCAGGAACAGGACAGACATTTATAGGACATTTCACTGACTACTCAACACTGGTCACTACTGAGCATGTACATACAGTGCAGCACAGATTCATCACACCTAAAGGCCCAGACCCTTAGATCAGGAACAGAACAGACATTTATAGGACATTTCCCTGACACCACAGCACTGGTCCCTACTGAGCATGTACATACAGTGCACCACAGATTCATCTCACCTAAAAGCCCAGACCCTTAGATCAGGAACAGAACAGACATTTATAGGACATTTCCCTGACTCCTGACCCCACAGCACTGGTCCCTACTGAGCATGTACATACAGTGCACCACAGATTCATCTCACCTAAAATCCCAGAACCTTAGATCAGGAACAGAACAGACATTTATAGGACATTTCCCTGACTCCTGACCCCACAGCACTGGTCACTACTGAGCCTATACATACAGTGCAGCACAGATTCATCTCACCTAAAGGCCCAGATCCTTAGATCAGGAACAGAACAGACATTTATAGAACATTTCCCTGACTTCCGACCCCACAGCACTGGTCACTACTGAGCCTATACATACAGTGCAGCACAGATTCATCTCACCTACAGGCCCAGATCCTTAGATCAGGAACAGAACAGACACTTATAGGACATTTCCCTGACTCCGACCCCACAGCACTGGTCACTACTGAGCCTATACATACAGTGCAGTACAGATTCATCTCACCTAAAAGCCCAGATCCTTAGATCGGGAACAGAACAGACATTTATAGGACATTTCCCTGACTCCAACCCGACAGCACTGGTCACTACTGAGAATGTACATACAGTGCAGCACAGATTGATCTCACCTAAAAGCCCAGATCCTTAGATCAGGAACAGAACAGACATTTATAGGACATTTCCCTGACTCCGACCCACACACTGGTTACTACAGAGCATGTACATACAGTGCAGCACAGATTCATCTCACCTAAAAGCTCAATCTTAGATCAGGAACAGACATTTATAGGACATTTCCCTGACTCTGACCCCACAGCACTGGTCACTAAATGAGCATGTACATACAGTGCAGCACAGATTGATCTCACCTAAAAGCCCAGATCCTTAGATCGGGAACAGAACAGACATTTATAGCACATTTCCCTGACACCACAGCACTGGTCACACTGAGCATGTACATACAGTGCAGGACCAGATTCATCTCACCTAAAAGCCCAGATCCTTAGATCAGGAACAGGACAGACATTTATAGGACATTTCCCTGACTACCCACACACTGGTCACTACGAGCATGTACATACAGTGCAGCACAGATTCATCTATCTAAAAGCCCAGATCCTTAGATCAGGAACAGCACAGACATTTATAGGACATTTCCCTGACTCCTGACCCCACGCACTGGACACTACTGAGCATGTACATACAGTGCAGCACAGATTATCTCACCTAAAAGGCCCAGACCCTTAGATCAGGAACAGAACAGACATTTATAGGACATTTCCCTGACACTCACAGCACTGGTCCTACTGAGCATGTACATACAGTGCAGCACAGATTCATCTCACCTAAAGGCCCAGACCCTTAGATCAGGAACAGAACAGACATTTATAGGACATTTCCCTGACTCTGACCCACAGCATGGTCACTACTGAGCATGTGTAGCCCTGGATTGAAGGAAACCACAATACCGGGAGATGAGTGGAGAGGTGAAACGGTTAGGGCTTACATGACATCATACACTTCGGACACACCCAGCAGGGGTGTGGGAGGGGTGTGGTTTTTAGCACAAGAGAGTCGGAAAGCGTCTCTGAGGGGAGGGAGTGGAGAACTGGGTGCTGAGATTTGAGTGTGAGCAAGTCGAAGGGCACAGTGGAAGGAAAAAGAAGTCCCTTTAGGTTTGGGGAGAAGTCCTGCACATTGTCACCGGTCACTGGAGACCGAAGTGTCACTATAGCTCCAGCATATTTGATAAAAAAACCAGAGGCTTATGGCCTTAGGTAACAGAAGCACCCCCGAAGAGTCGGTACGTAATGGGTCAGGGAGAGTGAGAACCTTGAGTCTGCACACAAGATAGGAACACAGCTCTCTCAAAGGAAGGCTCCAACCACAAAATGCCGGGCAGTACAGCTTTGGAAATAGCTGGAGTTTCAGGAGTGAACTACGCTTTATGCTGGTTGGACTCATACTTGGAAAGTTAAGGAGGCCCCTAACTTGCTCAGCCTTTTGCCTCAAAACTCATCCTCCATAAACCCCCATCAGCCTCCTTGGGACCTGCCTAACCATCTTACAAGTAAAAGGTATGGAAAGACGTGATGTGTGAGACTGTGTTATTTCATTTAATCCCTGCACAACCCCCCATAACTATCGACCTGAGGGAAGGTCCCCCCTGTAGGGGACCCGACTTTCTGCCCTCCCCATCCCTCAGAGCTCTACAGCAGCGCTGGTAAAAATTTACCAGAGAACTACAGGTGGCGTCACGAACTGTAAAATAAATCTACCCCCTGAATATTACCCCCAACATACGCCTGACCGCCAGGGCCACAGACCGAGCCACCGCTACCTGTGACAACCCCATAGACTTCCATGGGCTCGGCTCTGAGTACCCCATTGCCCTGGTAACCCACAATTGTGGTGCGGGGTCGAGACAAAATTTGGCGCCCAGAACAGTATACGAAACTTGCAGCATTGCGAGCCCTGTGTCCCTGTGGAGTTTTTTTGGGGAAAAAGACTGTTGCTATTGTTTGGCGCCAAATCCCCGCCATATTTGCCGCCAGATTCGCGCCTAAGGCGCCTGGAGAAGAAGGTGGGCGTACCTGAAAAGCGCGTGCAGAGTCTTGGGACACGCCCCCGGCTCTGACTCTTCGGCAGGTCCTGCAACAGGAAGTGGACGCTCTGACATCAGAGCGCCTGCGACGAAGGTCCTGTTCCCACTGCTGTGCCTGTGAAATAGCAGGTCTGAAACGGTAGGCTCGTTTAACCAAGGGGGCGCTAAGATGTCACAACAACCGGTGACAGTGCGGCCCCGGGGCCCGGGGGCCCCATCCCGCACCGCCTGGTTTTTTGTAGCGCCAGATGGGGGGTGCAGCCCCGCACCCAGTCCGGTAGTCCCGATCATGCCCTAACGCTCCCATATATGCCTGGGGCGAAATGGCTTTCCCCCCGTACAGCGGTGAGCCAGGCACATTAGCAGGCTTCAAGCGGAAGTTATGCAGCATCCTAGAAATGTACTCCATGCCTGAGAGACAAAAAATGCTGTGTAATGGGGAGCTAACTGGCGCTGCTGAGAGGGAAGTGGAGACTTGGGATACCGTTGATCAGAGTCGGTTACCTGCGAAACTTCCTTAAGCTACATGCCATATTTGAAGATCACACAGAAACGGATCTCCGGATGGGCCTTCTATCACTGTTCACAAACAGCCAGGTGACAGCATCAGGGACTACGCTTGCCCACTACAGGAGCCTGAGAGCTCTTAAGCAGATTAATAATTTAAATGCTATGAGAGATAAATGCTGAAAGAAATTTTACAGGGATTGAGA
>JARQOD010000001.1:629336851-629425710 GCA_033576555.1 Oophaga sylvatica
TGAAGCCAACGTTAGTGTCTGCTGGGTCTGGGAAGGCCGTGTCTGCTGTGACTGTCGATATCAGATGTCCGTTTATACCTTCTGTGATGACAGTGGTTGTGACTTCTCACAACCATTCCAGGTGAGCGCATTCCCTTAATTTTACTCTGGAGTGTTACCACAGGTAAACACTATTGTGTTTTTTTTTTTTTTTTTTTCCTTTCCTCTTCTCCTTCCAGTACTTCTGCCTTAAAAGATCTGGAAGATGGAGGCTCGCGGAGTGACTGATACAATCCTTTCAGATATACAGACTTTAAAGACCCGTTTTGCAAGCCTACAGGACCTCACTAATCACAATTTGCAAGTGTTTGGACAAACTACCCAGGATTTACGAGCCAGGATTGAGGCTCTAGAGGAACGAGTCCAGGCTCCTGCCTTAACCCCGAGTTCTGGGATCCCCAAGTTACCCCCTTTTCATTTTGGCGGTGAACATGAGAAATTCAGGGGATTTATTAACCAATGCAATCTATTTTTCTCTGCACATGCTTCACAATTTCCCACTGAACGATCTAAAGTGCTTACTATAATCATGTTGCTTACCAACAAGGCTTTGATGTGGGCAAACCCTCTGATTGAGACTGGGGATGAATGTTTGATCATCTTGATGCTTTCATTTCAGCCATGGGGCAGGTGTTTGATGACCCCAATCGAGGTGCAACAGCTGAAGCAGCCATGTTAACTTTGCGCCAAGGTAAGCGCTCAGTAGCCGAATATGCCTTGGATTTCAGGAGATGGGCCCTTGATACCAATTTGGACAGTTCCGCCAAAAAATCTATTTTTCGGAAAGGGTTGTCTCCACTGATTAAGGATGAACTTGCTCGTGCCGACCCTCCCACTGCATTAGGTGACTTTATTAACTACTGCATCCGTATTGATGCTCGTCTGACAGAACGCAGACAAGAGAGATGGTTCGAAAGTAATCGCACTAACCTTTTCCTACCTTCCTCCCCAGCTAAGGAACCTTTGAGTATGATCACAAGGGAACCAGAACCTGAACCCATGCAGGTGGACTCTTTACAAAGACGGGTTAGTGATGCACGCAAAGAACATCGTTTAAAGGAAAATCTATGTTTCTACTGTGGTAAGTCAGGGCACTTCATTATAAACTGCCCCAGCCGTTCTCGTAAGACTACTGCAGCAGTCATTCACTGTGAGTGTTGCGAGAGGAGATCTGTCAGGTCCGAGCCTCAGGCTCCAGAGAGATCTGCAGCAACAGATATTGATTTCTCGGACTTAAACTCCGTTACTTCTGAGGACGATGACTGTGTAAACGCTGCAATTTTTCAAGTTTCCTCAGCGTGTCCCAGCTGAGTTGTAAGAAAAACAATTCTCATTGCTTCCTTTCCATCAAACTCTGGGTTAACTCAGTTTGGGTGTCTAGCTCTGCTATGATCGACTCAGGGGCAAGTGGAAATTTTATGGATATCTCCTTTGCTCTGAAACAGGGGATACGTTCAGTGACGAAGGCTACTCCAGTACAGATGGAGACTGTGGATGGCTCCCTGCTGACCTCTGGACCAGTGGATCAGGAAACGGAGCCTTTGAGGGTCCTTATGGGTAAAGATCATCAAGAGAAACTGTCCTTTATGCTTATCTCTTCTCCCCACTTTCCCATTATTCTAGGGCTACCATGGCTGCAGGCTCAGAACCCTACATTAACTGGGAGACCAAGGAATTACACTTTCCAGAGAAACAGATGAGTCCAGAAGTTTCAGCTTGCTCTGTTCCTAAAGGAACCATGTCAGCCCCTGAACTACCAGCTGTATTCCAGGACTATGTGGATTTATGTGACAAGAAGAATGCTGACCAGCTTCCCCCTCACCGTCCATATGATTGTCCAATTGAATTATTGCCTGGAGCAGAGATACCTTTTGGTAAGATCTATCCCCTGGCGGGGCCTGAGCTAAAGGCTTTGAAGGACTACATAGATGAAAATCTAGCCAAGGGCTTCATACGCCCCTCTTCATCTCCTGCAGGTGCACCCATCTTCTTTGTGAAGAAGAAAGATGGATCTCTGAGACCCTGCATAGACTATAGGGAACTCATAAGGTTACTATTAGAAACCGTTATCCATTGCCTTTAATCCCTGAGTTATTGGAGAGAGTGCGGCATGCCAAAATTTTCTCTAAACTGGATCTCCGTGGGGCCTATAACTTGGTCCGTATTAGACCTGGGGATGAATGGAAGACTGCATTCAGGTCACGCTATGGACACTTTGAATATCTAGTCATGCCTTTTGGTCTGTGTACCGCCCCAGCCACTTTCCAACATTTGGTGAATGACATCTTCAGGGATCTCCTAGATACATTTGTGGTGATTTATCTGGATGATATCTTAATTTTTCTAACTCCACAGAGGAACATCATGGACATGTGAGAATGGTCTTAGAACGCCTAAGACAGAACCATCTGTACATCAAACTTGAAAAGTGTGAATTCCATAGGACCGAATTCAATTTCTGGGGTATGTACTGTCTACGCAAGGGATTAGTATGGATGGAAGCAAGACCCAAGCCATCAAAGATTGGCCAATTCCTAGGAATGTCAAGGAGGTGCAGCGCTTCATCGGGTTTGCCAACTTCTATAGACGTTTCATTAGGAATTTCTCTGAGGTAGTGTCACCTATCACCCAACTTACCCGGAAAGAGTCTAAGTTCTCCTGGACCCCGGAAGCCCAGGAAGCATTTTCCCGTCTAAAGGATAAATTTACCACCGCACCTATCTTAGTACATCCCAACCCCGAACTTGCCTTCATAATAGAGGTGGATGCTTCAGACTGTGCCGTTGGAGCTATACTCTCTCAGAGAACAGGTGAGAAGAATGTCTTGCATCCCTGTGCTTTCTTTTCCCAGCGGTTGTCTTCGGCTGAGAGGAACTATGATGTGGGCAATAGAGAATTGTTGGCCATTATTGCCGCCTTCAAGGAATGGAAACACCTTCTTCAGGGGGCTGCACAGCAAATAGTCGTCCTGACAGACCATCGTAACCTTGAATTTATCAGGTCGGCTAAATGCCTGACTCCTCGCCAGGCTCGCTGGAATCTTTTCCTAAACCAATTTAATTTTGTAATTTCTTATAGGCCAGGATCGCGCAATGGAAAGGCTGATGCACTCTCTAGGATTCATTCAGCAGAGACCCGTCCACTTACTCCTCCTAAGACTATTCTTCCTGACTCTAGATTCCTGGGAGTGATTCATAATCAAGACCTACTTAAAGACATCAAGGAAGCATACCATGCGGATTCTTTGTTGGCACAACCCCCAAGGGACGTAAGTCTTGTCTTTAAGAATGTGTGTGGATTCAGGGACAACGTCTGTATATACCTGAAACAGTCAGATTGAGAGTATTGCAACTCATCCACGATTCCAAGATAGCTGGGCATAGAGGAATTCTAAAGACACAAGAATTTCTTTCTCGTTTCTTTTGGTGGCCCACTTACAGGAAAGACGTTTTAAACTATGTCACTTCATGTGAAGTCTGTGCAAGATGCAAAACACCTCGCTCCTCACCAACTGGTCTGTTGCAACCCCTTCCCACCCCGTCCCGCCCGTGGGGATCCTTTTCTATGGACTTCATTGTGGAGTTACCAACCTCTCAAGGGAAGAACACCATTCTAGTGGTGGTTGATCGTTTAACAAAGGCAGCTCATTTTATCCCCTGTGTCGGCTTACCCACTGCAAAACAGACATCAGATTTGATGATTAAGAATGTGTTTCGCTTGCATGGAGTACCGGATGAGGTCATTTCGGATCGAGGGGTGCAATTCACTTCAAGGTTTTGGCAAAATTTCTGTGCCGCATTGGACATTAAAGTAAACCTTTCTTCTGCTTTTCATCCCCAGACTAATGGACAGACAGAACGAACCAATCAGACCCTGGAGCAGTATCTCCGCTGCTTTATCTGCCACCTACAGGATGATTGGGTGGATCTACTCCCACTGGCTGAGTTCTCTTATAACAACTCTCAGAGCGCCTCCACTAAGCAGTCTCCTTTTTACTCCAATTTAGGTTATCATCCTAACATTCTTCCTCGATTTCCCATAGAAACGCCCTTGCCGGCAGTGGCTGAAAGAATCACGTCTTTACAAAAGAATATGGATCTTCTAAAGGAAAATCTGAAATTGGCTCAGGAAAGGTACAAGAAAGCAGCAGATAAATTTCGTAAACCTGCACCAGCTTTCAAGGTAGGAGACTTGGTCTGGCTGTCAACCAGAAATCTTAAGTTAAAGATTCCATCGTCTAAATTGGGACATAAGTACATTGGACCCTATAAAATCAGTAAGATTATAAGTGCCATTGGTTGTCGTCTTCAACTGCCCAGAACTATGAGAATCCACCCTGTCTTTCATGTATCTCTACTAAAGGCTGCAACACCCAATACATTTCCTGGACGTTCTTCTCCTTGCCCTGACCCAGTGCTGGTCGATGGTCAGGAAGAATTTGTGGTGGAAAGGATTCTAGATTCCAGGTTGTACAGAAATCAGTTACAATATTTGATTAAATGGCAGGGCTACCCAGTGGAGGACAACTCATGGGAACCAGCCAATAACATTAATGCTCCTCGCTTGCTCCGCCAGTTTCATCAGAGGTACCCAGACAAGCCTGGTCTGAGGTCATCCGGAGGTTGTCCCTAAGGGGGGAGTAATGTAAGGTTCTTTGTCTCTTGAAACTCAGTTTTTTCCCTCGGCCATTTTGCTTTCTGTCTTGCTGCAGCTATCTTGCCCTCAGTCAATATGGAGTTTCCAGCTTTCATGTTCCCGCCCTGATTCTCTCCCTCTTGCCTCTTAAGCAGCCTCAGCTGAGCAATCAGTGCTTCAGAATCAAGCCTGCAGTCAGCCTGTGACCTGACTCCTGGAAACCTTGGACTTTGTACTCCAGCCATTTCCTACTGAGGAACTTTTGAACACTTGTGGACTCTGGAGACCTGCTTTTGGATAAATCCACGTTTGCAATGGAATTACGGTAACAGAGAAGAGATCCTGAACCTGTTGTGGAGAGTTATTGCTGAGCTTAAGTTACTCTGGCCTGCTGTGTCTCCTGCTCTGTACCTGCAAACTTGTGACCCTTTTGCCACTTGTATGAATAATACAAGTCCTTCTATATCAAACCTGTGTCTCATGTGTTTTCCTCGCACCCAAGAACAAGACGCTATATGAACTGTATACCATACATCACAGGGCGTCATCACAGAGCAGTGCAGAGTGACGTCATCACAGAGCAGTGCAGAGTGACGTCATCGCAGAGCAGTGCAGAGTGACGTCATCACAGAGCAGTGCAGAGTGACGTCATCACAGAGCAGTGCAGAGTGACGTCATCACAGAGCAGTGCAGAGTGACGTCATCACAGAGCAGTGCAGAGTGACTCATCACAGAGCAGTGCAGAGTGATGTCATCACAGAGCAGTGCAGAGTGGCGTCATCACAGAGCAGTGAAGAGTGACGTCATCACAGAGCAGTGCAGAGTGACGTCATCACAGAGCAGTGAAGAGTGATGTCATCACAGAGCAGTGCAGATTGATGTCATCACAGAGCAGTGCAGAGTGACATCATCACAGAGCAGTGAAGAGTGATGTCATCACAGAGCAGTGCAGAGTGACGTCATCACAGAGCAGTGCAGAGTGATGTCATCACAGAGCAGTGCAGAGTGATGTCATCACAGAGCAGTGCAGAGTGACATCATCACAGAGCAGTGCAGAGTGACGTCATCACAGAGCAGTGCAGAGTGACATCATCACAGAGCAGTGCAGAGTGACGTCATCACAGAGAAGTGCAGAGTGACGTAATCACAGAGCAGTGCAGAGTGACGTCATCACAGAGCAGTGCAGAGTGACGTCATCACAGAGCAGTGCAGAGTGATGTCATCACAGAGCAGTGCAGAGTGACGTCATCACAGAGCAGTGCAGAGTGACGTCATCACAGAGCAGTGCAGAGTGACGTCATCACAGAGCGGTGCAGAGTGGCATCATCACAGAGCGGTGCAGAGTGACGTCATCACAGAGCAGTGCAGAGTGACGTCATCACAGAGCGGTGCAGAGTGGCGTCATCACAGAGCGGTGCAGAGTGACGTCATCACAGAGCGGTGCAGAGTGACGTCATCACAGAGCGGTGCAGAGTGAGTCATCACAGAGCGGTGCAGAGTGACGTCATCACAGAGCGGTGCAGAGTGACGTAATCACAGAGCGGTGCAGAGTGACGTCATCACAGAGCAGTGCAGAGTGGCGTCATCACAGAGCAGTGCAGAGTGACGTCATCACAGAGCAGTGCAGAGTGACGTCATCACAGAGCAGTGATGAGTGATGTCATCACAGAGCAGTGAAGAGTGATGTCATCACAGAGCAGTGCAGAGTGACGTCATCACAGAGCAGTGAAGAGTGACGTCATCACAGAGCAGTGAAGAGTGATGTCATCACAGAGCAGTGCAGAGTGATGTCATCACAGAGCAGTGCAGGCATCAGAGGAGTGTGAAAATCCCACCTCTGTGGACTGGTTATACATTCTGTCATGTAAAGTATTAATGATAGTGATTTATGTATTTGTGTAAGAAAGTGAGCTAGGGGAGGTATAATGGAGACAAAATCCATAGGACACAGCTATGATGGGGATCACTCTCATTGGTCAGAGCTATGATGGGGATAACGCTCATGGGACACAGCTATGATAAGGGTAACTCTCATGAGACACAGTTATAAGGACAGAGTAATGTCCCCTTCATAGCTCTGCTCCATTACTCTGTCCCCATCACAGCTCTGCCACATTATTTTGTCCCCATCATAGCTCTGACCAATGAGAGTTATCCCCATCATAACTGTGTCCCATGAGTTATCCCCATCATAGCTGTGTCCCATGAGAGTTATCCCCATCATAGCTGTGTCCCATCAGAGTTATTCCAATTATAGCTGGGTCCCATGAGAGTTACCCCATCATAGCTGTGTCCCATGAGAGTTATTCCCATCATAGCTGTGTCCCATGAGTTATCCCCATCATAGCTGTGTCCCATGAGAGTTATTCCCATCATAGCTGTGTCCCATGAGTTATCCCCATCATAGCTGTTCCCATGAGAGTTATTCCCATCATAGCTGTGTCCCATGAGTTATCCCCATCATAGCTGTGTCCCATGAGAGTATTCCCATCATAGCTGTGTCCCATGAGAGTTATCCCCATATAGCTGGGTCCCATGAGAGTTACCCATCATAGCTGGTCCCATGAGGTTATCCCATCATAGCTGTGTCCCATGAGATTACCCATCATAGCTGTGTCCCATGAGAGTTATCCCATCATAGCTGTGTCCCATGAGTTATCCCCACCTAGCTGTGTCCCATGAGAGTTACCCCATCATAGCTGTGTCCCATGAGAGTTACCCATCATAGCTGTGTCCCATGAGAGTTATCCCATATAGCTGGTCCATGAGTTACCCCACTAGCTGTGTCCCATAGAGTTACCCCATCATAGCTGTGTCCCATGAAGTTATCTCCATCATAGCTGTGCCATGTCCACTAGCTTCCCATGAGAGTTATCCCCATCATAGCTGTGTCCCATGAGAGTTATCCCCATCATAGCTGTGTCCATGAGAGTTATCCCCATCATAGCTGTGTCCCATGAGAGTTATCCCCATCATAGCTGTGTCCATAGATTATCCATACTGTGCCCATGAGAGTCCTCCCAGAGTTACCCTATCCCATGAGAGTTATCTCCATCATAGCTGTATCCCATGAGAGTTATCCCCATCATAGCTGTGTCCCATGAGAGTTATCCCCATCATAGCTGTGTCCCATGAGAGTTATCCCCATCATAACTGTGTCCCATGAGTTATCCCCATCATAGCTGTGTCCCATGAGAGTTATCCCCATCATAGCTGTGTCCCATCAGAGTTATTCCAATTATAGCTGGGTCCCATGAGAGTTACCCCATCATAGCTGTGTCCCATGAGAGTTATTCCCATCATAGCTGTGTCCCATGAGTTATCTCCATCATAGCTGTGTCCCATGAGAGTTATTCCCATCATAGCTGTGCCCATGAGTTATCCCATCATAGCTGGTCCATGAGAGTTATTCCCATCATAGCTGTGTCCCATGAGAGTTATCCCCATCATAGCTGTGTCCCATGAGAGTTATTCCCATCATAGCTGTGTCCCATGAGAGTTACCCCATATAGCTGGCCCATGAGAGTTACCCATTATAGCTGGTGTCCCATGAGAGTTACCCCATTCATAGCTTTGTCCCATGAGAGTTACCCTATTATAGCTGTGTCCATGAGAGTTACCCCATCATAGCTTTGTCCCATGAGTTACCCCACACTAGCTGTGTCCCATGAGAGTTACCCATCATAGCTGTGTCCCATGAAGTTACCCCACCCTAGCTGTGTCCCATGAGGTTATCCCTCATAGCTGTGTCCCATGAGAGTTATCCCCATCATAGCTGTGTCCCATGAGTTATCCATCATAGCTGTGTCCCATGAGAGTTATCGCCATCATAGCTGTGTCCCATGAGAGTTATCCCATCATAGCTGTGTCCATGAGAGTTATCCCCATCCTAGCTGTGTCCCATGAGAGTTACCCCATCATAGCTGTGTCCATGATAGTTACCCCATCATAGGTGTCCCATGAGAGTTACTCCATCATAGCTGTGTCCCATGATAGTTATCCATCATAGTGTGTCCCATGAGAGTTATCTCCATCATAGCTGTGTCCCATGTGAGTTATCCTCTTGTCATAGTGTATCCCATAGAGAGTTGATTCCCCATCAAGCTGTGTCCCATGAGAGTTATCCCTATCATAGCTGTGTCCCATGAAGTTATCCCCATCCTAGCTGTGTCCCTGAGAGCTTATCCCCATCAATAGCTGGTCCCATGAGAGTTACCTATCATAGCTGTGTCCCATGAGAGTTACCCCATCATAGCTGTGTCCCTTGAGAGCTATCCCCATCATAGCTGTGTCCCATGAGAGTTATCCCCATCATAGCTGTGTCCTATGAGTTATCCCCACCCTAGCTGTGTCCCATGAGAGTTACCCCATCAAAGCTGTGTCCCATGATAGTTACCCCATCATAGCTGTGTCCCATGAGAGGTATTACCCCCATCATAGCTGTGTCCCATGAGAGTTACCCCATCATAGCTGTGTCCCATGAGAGTTATCATTCTCGGGTCCTCTACCAGAGGCCTGGGAGTTTGAGGGTTCTGTGCAGGATCTTAGTTGTTCCCAGCATTGCGCTTTTCTGGACAGAGTGTTCAGATGTTGCTCCTGGAATCTGTTGTAGCCATTCTTCCAACTTAGGGCTCACTGCTCCAAGTGATCCTATCACCACTGGAATCACTGTTGCCTTCACCTTCCGCATCTTCTCTAGTTCACCTTTGAGGCCCTGGTATTTCTCCAGCTTCTCATATTCCTTCTTTCTGATGTTGCTGTCACTTGGCACTGCCACATCTATTATCATTGCTGTCTTCTGATTCTTTTCTACTATCACAATGTCTGGTTGGTTAGCCAACACCTGCTTATCCGTCTGGATCTTGAAGTCCCACAGGATTTTAGCCCTTTCATTCTCCATGACTTTTTCTGGAGTCTCCCACCTGGACTTAGGGGGACTTAGCCCACATGCTGTGCAGATGTCCCTGTATACAATTCCTGCTACTTGGTTTTGGCGTTCGGTATACGCTGTTCCTGCTTGCATTTTGCATCCTGCCACTATGTGTTGGACGGTTTCTGAGGTTTCTTTGCATAGTCTGCACCTTGGGTCTTGTCTTGTGTGATAGATTCCTGCTTCAATGGATCTGGTACTTATTACTTGCTCTTGTGCGGCTATAATTAGTGCTTCTGTGCTGTCTCGGAGTCCAGCTTTCTCCAGCCATTGGTAGAATTTCTCCATGTCAGCCACCTCCATAATCTGTTTATGGTACATCCCATGCAGCGGCTTGTCTTGCCATGGCGCTTAATGTTTCTGTTCTTCCTTCCAGATCTGTTGTTGTTGCTGCCTTTGGCATTTTCTCAGCATCTCATTTTTTGGTGCCATATTTCTGATGTATTACTGGATACTCCTTGTTTCATCTGTGATGGTGGTGTGGATGCTTATCAAACCTTGACCACCCTCCTTTCTGTTGGTATGTAATCTTTGGGTGTTAGACTTAGGGTGGAGACCTCCATGTATTGTGAGGAGCTTTTGTGTCTTCACATCTGCAGCTTCCATCTCTTCTTTTGGCCAGCACACAATGCCAGCAGGGTATCTGATAACTGGCAGGGCATATGTATTGATGGCATGGAGTTTATTCTTCCCATTGAGTTGGCTCTTCAGGACCTGTCTTACTCTTTGATTGTATTTGGATGTTGCTTCTTTCATTGCCTCCTCATCATGGTTACCGTATCCATGTGGGATGTCGAGGCACTTGTAGCATGTCAGTACATCTGCTATGTGCCCTGCTTGGTAATTCCACTCCATCAGTCTTGACTACCTTGCCTCTATTTATTATCAACCAGCCACACTTCTCCAGTCCAAAGGAGATCTCAATGTCTTCACTGTAGATCCTTGTCAGGTGGATCAGTAAATTGATGTCGCTTTCGTTTTTTGCATACAGCTCAATGTCATCCATGTAGAGGAGGTGGTTGATGGTGCTTCCACTCTTGAACTTGTATCTATAGCCAGAGTTCAAGCCTATGCAGAACAGCAATGGGGACATTGCATCACCTTGGTATATGCCACATTTGATGGTCACTTGTGCTAGTTGTCTTGAGTTCACTTCCAATGTTGTTCTCCATAGCCCTATTGAGTTTCTGAGGAAGGTTCTTAATTTCCTGTTGACATTGTAGAGAGACAAGCATTCACAGATCCATGTGTGTGGCATTGAGTCATAGGCTTTCCTGTAGTCAATCCACGCTGTGCTGAGATTGGTCTGTCTGGATCTTGAGTCTTGAGCGACTGCTCCATCTACTAGGAGCTGGTGCTTAGAGACTCTGGTGTCAGTCCCAATGCCTTTCTGAACTGGATTCATGTACTGGTTCATATGGTTCTGTAGCTTGGTGGCTATGATGCCTGAAAGGTAAAGTTTCCATGTTGTTGTAAGGCAGGTTATTGGACTGTAGTTGGAAGGAACTTGTCAGTATTCCGGGTTTTCTAGGTAACTTTGTCAATGATTTTGCCCTTTGTTAAAATGGAGTTTGCTGTTTTGTGTGCCCTACTTCCTGTTCGTTTGTTTAAAGCCTGGCTCAGGTGTTGGCTTCACTGCTGGAATATTCTGCTTCCGTTTCCCTGCAACCCAGCTGCTTGTTCCTCACAGATCTTTTGTGTGTTTACCAGGAAAGTGCATAGCCTTATCTTCAGGTGTTTCTCAGCCACAGCAGTTTCTACCCATGGCTCTGGACATTCTCTGCATATGTAAGTTGCACAAAGTACTGTGTTATCACTAAACTGTTGACTTGGGAATTTAACCCTTGGTTCACTCCATCTGATAAGAACTGTGTTTCTGAACTGTTGCTGTTTAACCCTTTGTGCATTACCTCTGGTGAGAGCTGTTGGAACTGTTACTGGAACCTTACTGACATATGAACTTGTTGTTGGACTTCACTGAATTAAGCCACAACTGAGATTAACTTGTTCCTGGACCTCCCTGTGTTTTCTGCATACCTGGATCTGACTCTTCACACAACAGCAGTGTGTAAATCCAGCCACGTTATCTGTGCATCAGACTTACCTTGTGGTCACATTTGTGTGAGGACTCCGTCGTAAGAACTTTACCACCCTCGCTATAGAGGTTCAAAGTTATATATATTCGGATTCATATAACTGGACTTGTGTATATATATATGGACTCATTGCATGTCACTACGGGTTGTTTGAATATTGTTTTTGGGTGTTTTGCTGTTTCACAAATACATTATTTGCATTCAAAGAAACCCGTCTCTGATTGTTCATTGCCCCACGCTATCAGAATCCTCGAGTTCCTACAATAGTATTACAGGATATTCCAGCCTAAAAAAGAGGATTCTGCTGGGGCAATGACGGAGACACGGGCAGACAAATTGTTCACCATAGTTAACTCCTTGCAGCAGGAGGTGGCGGCTGCACTCAATCAGATTAGAGACTTGGAGTCTCGGGTTAACCACAATGCACAGGGGTTTGGTCAGGCTCTCCAAGATCTACGTTCTAGGTTAGGAGTCCTGGAGGCCTTACCTACTGAGCCTACCTCATCCACCAGTATGCCCAAATTGCCTCCATTCCGTTTTAATGGTGACCGAAGTCAATTCCGTGGGTTTGTTAATCAATGTATATTATTTTTTGATGTACATGCCTCCTACTACCGGTCTGATAGTTCTAAGGTTCTATGTATTATTATGTTGTTGACATCACGTGCACTGGCTTGGGCAAATCCTATGGTTGAAAGTCATGATACCCGTCTAAATAATTTGGACAATTTTCTGGCAGCCATGGCGCAAATGTTCGACGATCCCAACCGCCGTGCTACCGCTGAATCTGCCTTGCTTTCCTTACGCCAGGGGAAACGGTCAGTCATAGAATATGTTACTGAATTTAAAAGGTTAGTGGTGGACACCCAGTGGGAAAACAATGCTTTATTACCAATCTTTAGAAAAGGTTTGTCAAATGCAATCAAGGATGAGCTAGCTCGTTCAGAGTCTCCACAGGAGTTTGAATTGTTTATACAGCACTGTGTACGTATTGATATCCGTTTAACTGAACGCAGACAAGAAAAATGGGCCGCTGTAAATCGCATTACTAATTACTCTCTTCCGTCCAGGGAAACCACAGGCAAAAACCCGCGAGAGGCTGAGGAGGTGCCTATGCAGGTGGACTCACTGCAGAGACGTGAGAATAATGAACGCCGCGAACACCGTCTCCGTGAGCGCTTATGTTTCTATTGTGGTCAACGGACCATTTCCTCATCAATTGTCCTAAATGTCCTAGGCGACCCAACAAGGTGTTGGCGGTAGTAGGGGATTATGATAACACAGACGCTGAGTCTGAAGTTTCGGAAACCAGTCTACATCTAGATGCGGTTTTTCCCCCAATACTGATGCCGACTTCCCCTAAAGATCAAGGGAGAAATATTCACATTGTTCTCTTCCTATACAGATTCAGTGGGAGGAACAGTGGATATCAAGTTCTGCCATGATAGACTCTGGAGCAGGTGGGAATTTCATGGATTCTTCTTTTGCAAAGGAACATGGTATAAAGACACAACTAAGAGCTTCACCAATCACTATGGAAACGGTGGATGGTTCCCCATTAGTTTCTGGACCAGTAGATCGGGAGACAGTGCCTCTGGAGTGTAAGATGGAACCAGACCATCAAGAAACACTTTCATTCATGTTAATATCTTCTCCTCATTTTCCTGTAATTTTAGGAATTCCCTGGTTACGGTCACAAAATCCAATCATCAATTGGGAAACCAAGGAGATAACCTTTCTCCCGAAGTGCAGTTCTACCATCAGTCCAACTGTAGCGGCTCCAGTTACCCAGAACTTGGAAGAGGTGATACAGGTACCTACTCTCCCTCTGATTTATCAGGAATTCTCAGACATTTGTGATAAAAGGAAGGCAGATCAACTTCCCCCACATAGACCGTATGACTGCCCCATAGAATTGCTTCCTGGAGCAGCGATTCCTTTCGGCCATGTTTACCCGTTGGCGGCTCCGGAATTAAAATCTTTACGAGAGTATATAGATGAGAATTTAGCCAAGGGGTTTATCCGACCATCTTCTTCACCAGCGGGAGCTCCAATATTCTTTGTAAAGAAGAAGGATGGTACTCTAAGACCCTGCATTGACTACCGGGAGTTAAATAAGGTAACCATTCGTAACAGGTACCCGTTGCCCCTAATTCCAGAATTGTTGGAAAGAGTTCGCCAGGCCAAGGTATTTACCAAATTAGATCTTCGTGGGGCATATAATTTACTCCGTATACGGCCCGAAGACGAATGGAAGACAGCTTTTAGATGCCGGTATGGACATTTTGAATATTTGGTGATGCCATTCGGACTCTGTAACGCTCCTGCTGCTTTTCAACATTTAGCCAACGACATTTTCAGGGATTTATTGGACCAATATGTGGTAATTTACCTTGATGACATCTTAATCTTTTCTGACTCCTTACAGGAACATCAGGAACATGTCAAGACCGTACTTAGACGTTTGAGAGATAATCATTTGTACATCAAACTCGAAAAGTGTGAGTTCCATTGTTCTGAAATTCAATTTTTAGGCTATGTTATCTCGCCTCAGGGATTGAATATGGAGTCCAGCAAGATCCAGGCAATCTTGGACTGGCCGGTACCAGGAAACATTAAGGAGGTACAACGATTCATTGGCTTTGCTAACTTTTATAGACGGTTTATCCGAAATTTTTCAGAAATTGTCCGTCCCATCACTCTCCTCACCAAGAAGGGGAAGAAGTTTGAATGGTCTTCGCAAGCTCAGGAAGCCTTTGATCGCCTGAAGGGTTGTTTTACCACGGCTCCAATATTGATGCATCCGGATCCTGCACAGCCTTTTATCGTGGAGGTGGACGCGTCTGACTGTGCATTGGGAGCTATCCTCTCACAACGTACCGGAGACAAAGGTTTGCTGCACCCGTGTGCCTTCTTCTCTCGTAGGTTATCTTCTGCAGAACTTAACTATGATGTGGCAGATAAGGAACTTTTGGCAATTATTTCTGCCTTTAAGGAATGGAGACACCATTTGCAGGGGCAACTCAGCAGGTAGTAGTACTCACGGATCATCGCAATTTGGAATTCCTTAAGTCTGCCAGGTGTCTTTCTCCTCGACAAGCTAGGTGGAGTTTGTTCTTGAACCAGTTTAATTTTATTATTTCGTACCGCCCAGGTTCACGTAATGGGAAAGCTGACGCATTATCCCGAATCCATACCGTGGATTCCGTGCCTGGGACCCCGTCGAAGACCATCTTGTCGGAGGCCAATTTCGTTGGAGTGCTCCGGAACCGGGACTTGTGGCAGGAGATCAAGCTGGCCTATGACGGTGACGTATTTCTTGCAGCTCCACCTGACAATGTGAATCTTGTCCTTCGGAATGGTGTGTGGCTTAGAGATCGATGTATTTATGTCCCAGAGGCTGTAAGACTTCGAGTTCTCAAATTGGTCCACGACTCTAAATTGGCTGGTCATAGGGGGGTACAGAAGACGCAGGAATTGTTAACTCGTTTTTTTTGGTGGCCTACCTGCTTGAAGGATGTGAATGACTATGTCCGCTCTTGTGAAGTTTGTGCCCGGTACAAGGTTCCTCGCGTTTCACCTACTGGTCTTCTTAAACCGCTACCTGTACCGTCTCGCCCTTGGGGGTCTATTTCGATGGACTTTATTGTGGAGTTACCCACCTCTGGTGGTAAAAATACTATTTTGGTGGTAGTAGATCGTTTAACGAAAGCTGCTCATTTCATTCCGTGTGCTGGTCTTCCCTCAGCTACAGAGACAGTAGATCTAGTTATCCAGAACATTTTCCGGCTGCATGGGGTACCAGATGACATCATTTCTGACCGGGGAATACAATTTACCTCTAGATTTTGGAAAGGATTTTGTTCTGCGCTCCACATTAATGTTTGCTTGTCTTCTGCATACCATCCTCAGACCAACGGGCAGACCGAACGGACAAATCAAACCTTGGAGCAATATCTACGCTGTTACGTCAGTCATTTGCAGGACGATTGGCTGAAGCTACTTCCTCTAGCGGAATTTTCGTACAACAACTCCCAAAGCAGTTCCACGAAGGTAACGCCTTTTTTTGCCAACCTGGGTTATCATCCAAGTATTTTGCCTAGGTCTCCGGTTACGATTTCGGTACCAGCGGTTGAAGACAGAGTGACGGCGTTGCAACGTAATCTTGAAGTTTTGAAGGACTCCCTGACCACAGCACAGGAGCGTTACAAGAAGTCGGCCGATAGATTCCGGAAACCAGCACCTATGTATAAGGTAGGAGACTCAGTTTGGTTGTCCACCAAGAATCTAAAATTGGGTGTTCCTTCGCAGAAACTGGGACAGAAATTCATCGGTCCATTCAAGATCACTGGGATTGTGAGCTCTGTTGCCTGTCGGTTGAAGCTACCACGGACTTTAAAGGTACACCCAGTATTTCATGTTTCCTTATTAAAACCAGTCTCTCCTAACACGTTTCAGGGACGTATCGTACCTCCCCCTCCACCAGTGTTGGTTGATGGCGAAGAACAATTCGTGGTACAGGATATTGTTAATTCGAGACTTCATAGAAACCGGCTTCAGTATCTAGTTAGATGGCAAGGTTACTCTCCTGAAAATGATTCTTGGGAACCAGTAAGTAACATCAATGCGCCTCTGAAGATTGCTCAGTTTCATCGGAGATACCCGGACAGGCCTGGTCCAGGATCGTCCGGAGGCCGTCTTTAGGGGGGGAGTAATGTCAGTATTCCGGGTTTTCTAGGTAACTTTGTCAATGATTTTGCCCTTTGTTAAAATGGAGTTTGCTGTTTTGTGTGCCCTACTTCCTGTTCGTTTGTTTAAAGCCTGGCTCAGGTGTTGGCTTCACTGCTGGAATATTCTGCTTCCGTTTCCCTGCAACCCAGCTGCTTGTTCCTCACAGATCTTTTGTGTGTTTACCAGGAAAGTGCATAGCCTTATCTTCAGGTGTTTCTCAGCCACAGCAGTTTCTACCCATGGCTCTGGACATTCTCTGCATATGTAAGTTGCACAAAGTACTGTGTTATCACTAAACTGTTGACTTGGGAATTTAACCCTTGGTTCACTCCATCTGATAAGAACTGTGTTTCTGAACTGTTGCTGTTTAACCCTTTGTGCATTACCTCTGGTGAGAGCTGTTGGAACTGTTACTGGAACCTTACTGACATATGAACTTGTTGTTGGACTTCACTGAATTAAGCCACAACTGAGATTAACTTGTTCCTGGACCTCCCTGTGTTTTCTGCATACCTGGATCTGACTCTTCACACACCAGCAGTGTGTAAATCCAGCCACGTTATCTGTGCATCAGACTTACCTTGTGGTCACATTTGTGTGAGGACTCCGTCGTAAGAACTTTACCACCCTCGCTATAGAGGTTCAAAGTTATATATATTCGGATTCATATAACTGGACTTGTGTATATATATATGGACTCATTGCATGTCACTACGGGTTGTTTGAATATTGTTTTTTGGGTGTTTTGCTGTTTCACAAATACATTATTTGCATTCAAAGAAACCCGTCTCTGATTGTTCATTGCCCCACGCTATCAGAATCCTCGAGTTCCTACAATAGTATTACAGAACTGTTCCTTTGTGAGGATCCTTCATGATCAGCACTGTTCTTCCTTGTGTTAGCCAAGCTCGATGGTGCCCTGCTTCTAGCAGTTGGTTCATCTGCTTTGCCATGCGTTCATGTACCGCTTTTAATTTCATTAGCCAGTAGGTGTGGATCATGTCTGGGCCAGGTGCTGTCCAGCTGTTCATGTTCTTGACCTGCTGTTGTATGCTTCTGTAATGGTGACTGGTTCTTGCTCTAGGTGGTTGCTGTGTTTCATTCTCAGATCTTGCAGCCATATTTCACTAGTATTGTGTGTATTTTCCTTCTCCCATATGTTCCTCCAGTATTGCTCAGTCTCTGCTATTGGTGGAGTTGTTGCTTTTTTTGCTGTTACTCTGTAGTTAGGTGTACACCTTGGATGGTTCTCTGGAGAACAGGACACTTATCTTCTTGGCCTCAGCTTCTCTAGTGTATCTCGTTAATCGTGCTGTGAGCCTTTTTTTAGCAGTCTCTAGGGCTTCAGTTCGGGTCAGGCCTTTGTACTTGTCCAGCTTGGTCATAATTCTCGATCTTTACACATTTCTGCATTTCTGTTAGTTGGCTGACTTCCCTTCTTGTAACCTTGCTCTTCTTTTCCAAGGAGAGCACATACTTCTGTTGTTCTTGCTGGTTGTATAGCCAAGCATTTCCATGATTGCTGAGGCAGTAGCATAGATCAGTTTATTAGTTTGAGCTATGGTGGTGGTAGGTATTGATGCAAGTGCTCTGTTGGCATCTTCTAGCATACTTTCTGGTGGTGTTTCTTTGCTGAGCCTTGGCAGTCGATCTCTGGTATTGATTTTATTTACATGACAAGGTAAAACCAATGGTGTCGTGCAAAAGTACCACTCGTTCCGCAAAAAACAAGCCCTCAAATGGCCATTTTGACTGAAAAAAAAAAAGTTACGGCACTGGGAAGAAGAGGAGCTAAAAATGAAAATGCAAAGCCAAAAATAAACTCCAAAAAGAGAAATTGCACACAAGGAATTGTAGTTGTAAAATACAAATCACTTTATTACAAAAATATTATAGTGAGACTTAATAAAAAAGAGACTTAGAACAGTGGTATCCCATAGGGGTGGAACCACGAATACAACCAGGTATATGTGTAGTAAGAAATATCACATACGCATACAGCCGTATATATACTTATACTTGCATAACAATCACAAAATAGTACCCTAGGATAACAGAAAATAGCCAGCTGCACAATGTCACCTCACAAAATCAAGGTTGCAGGCATGGATCAAATACAAGGACAAACTGTGTGTAAAGGGTATGCCACACTAAACAATATCGCTAACGGGATCGCTAAAAAACGTCACTATTTAGCGATCCTGTTAGCGATGTTGTTGTGTGCGGCAGCTTCCAGCGACGAGCTTCCTGCTGTGATCTCGCTCGTCGCTGGAATCGTTCCGGACCCTATTTTCTCGTCGGCGCTCCCGCTGGGTAAGTATCTAATCGCTGTGTGGCACCTTTTCTTAGCGATTTAGCGGTACTTTTGTACCGCTAAAGTCGTTAAGAAGATCGCTAACGGCGATAGCGTCGTTAACTATATCGCTAAATGTGGCCGCATTTAGCGATATAGAAACAATCCCGCTAGCGATCGCATTAGTATGCGTCGTTATCGTGATCGCTAGCGGGATTGTTTAGTGTGGCAGTACCTTAAATCCAAATAACTAGAGCAATATCTACATGTGAAAGGACGCAGATAATACAGACCTGTGACTCAGTGGTGCCTCCTTAGGGGAGGGTGGCACCACTGAGTCCCAGGTCTGTATTATCTGCGTCCTTTCACATGTAGATATTGCTCTAGTTATTTTGATTTACACACAGTTTGTCCTTGCATTTGATCCATGCCTGCAACCTTGATTTTGTGAGGTGACATTGTGCAGCTGGCTATTTTCTGTTATCCTAGGGTACTATTTTGTGATTGTTATGCAAGTATAAGTATATATACGGCTGTATGCGTATGTGATATTTCTTACTACACATATACCTGGTTGTATTCGTGGTTCCACCCCTATGGGATACCACTGTTCTAAGTCTCTTTTTTATTAAGTCTCACTATAATATTTTTGTAATAAAGTGATTTGTATTTTACTACTACAATTCCTTGTGTGCAATTTCTCTTTTTGGAGTTCATTCATGGTTTGCACTGAATTGCAATTCAATAGGCACCTTGGTATTGATGCTTGGCATCTCTACATTATGTGCTAACCTCTTCAAAGCCAAAAATAACCCTGGTCGTTAAGGGGTTAAATTAATGCTATACGTGCCAATTTTCCCAAAATGCACAGGGGAGTCCCGGCAAAAGAGGAGATCATGGAGCTCAGGGCAGCCCAAATTATAAATACAGCCCTGCCTGTTTTATCATATTTAAAGATTCCCAATCCCAAATTTGTAATTTATTTTATTATTAAAGTACACATAATGGCCCGATTCACCCTTGCCTTTTCAACGTTTTTTTGTCTAGTTTTGGTGATTTTCATTTTCTTTTGTTTGCACCTACTTCATTATATTTTGCCTTTTTTTGAAGTCTATTTTATGCGCTCTCCTGTTTCAATTCTTTATTTTTTATTTGTGGGCAGAGTTTAGTGGTTATAGAGATTTTAGCCTGATTCATCAATTATAACCTTTTAACAAATACCAAAATTTGGCGCAACTCTTCACCAGTCCCCCACTGGTGTTGTTTTACGCATTATTTACCTATATATTGGGATTTTTTTTCTAATTACATTTGATGTGTTACCTGGGACTAATTTTATATTGAACATCTATTGTATACCTGACTGGTAGGGCAATTATAATATATTTGGATACAAATCTCCAAGGACCATCATGTCTTTTCCCTGCCTGTTGTCACTTTGTTTTGTGTTTTTAATCGTTTTTATTCTGTTTAGCACTTATGTTTTTCAATAAAGCCATTTCTTTTACCAATTTTCATGCTTGGGTGTGCACCTTTTTCTGTGCAGCTTATTTTCTCTTCTGACAACTCCTTCTTAATCTTTACCCATTATATTATTTTTTGTGGTGCCCATCATTTTCCTCTTCTTCACATTTTTAAAAGGTCATATTTTTGCTCAAAATAGTTAATCATAGGAAAGAAACCATTTTTTTTTACTTTGCTCCAAATTCATGAACTACGTGCTTCATTTTGATGAATTTGGCACAATTACTAATGTTACTTCGGTGTAGCTGAAAAAACACACACAAACACGGGGAGAACATCTAAACATCTCGAAGATATTGTCCTTGAAGGGATTTGAACCTGGGACCTAAGCGCTGCAAAGCAAAGTAACAAGGCTAGTCACTGAGTCATCATGCTACCCAATAGTACTTTTAGAGTCTCATAGTATGTTTGTGTGAGAGCAGGTTGCGGGATGCAGTAACGGACAGGAGGCAGAGCAAGGGTTAACGTTAAGTTTACTTGAACAGGGGTAAACTCCAAACTCCACGCAGGGAGGAAAGTGGAGAAACAGGATTAAGGCCGATGATTTAGGCACGGTAGATGTGAAGGGGAGGTAACAATTGAAAATAATATAGCAACTGTTCATTAAGGGTTAAACTTATCAGTCTGTCGGCTTCCTGGCTGTAGAGAGTCCTAGGCCCAAAGAAGGTGGCGCCAATGCCTTTAGCGCGTGATGAATGTGGTGTCGTCCAGAAGGCGTGGATGATCCGGTTCCCGGCGGTGACGGAGAGTCCTGTGCGGGGTCCAGGGATCGGGATTCATGATGAAGAGTGAAGCGCAGTCCTCAGCACTGTCGGGGCCTAACGTAGTTCGGCAGACGTATGCGGGTGAGAAAGAGCGCAGTTCTCGGTGAATCAATCGGCCTTTGTTAGGCAGCACGTGGACGGACCAAAACGTTTGGCACCTTAAGTTGCGGGAGCCAACGGGCACATGGCAAGTCTCCGGTCACAGTGTCTGCACGCGGCAGTGGGGATTCTATAGCACAGGCCTGTGCTGTCACGGTGCTCAGAGAAAGGAGCACCAAACTTCCCCTGCTGTACGCCGCATGTTCCCACCAAGCCTCCTCTCTCTTTTGCTCACTCTCCCATTTTTAACTTAGTCACGCAACCTGTTGTCAAGTGCAAAGGTCGGTCCGGATTTCTAAGCTTTCCCCGGGCAACAAAGGTGACAGCCCCGTCAGTTACGGACTTGGCGCAAGAAAGGTACCCCCGTTCCGGTCCTTTTTCTTACATTTGCATGGCGAAATATATAATTGTATTTATATACTGTTGTAGTGCTACTCGCTTGGCTGCTCACAGAGGTAGGCACAGGAATGTTTCTTCAGCTGGTTTATTTAAAACACGGTACAAATCAGTGTTGGGTTCTACAAATTAAGTGTGGCCATTTCTGGCAAAAAATAGTGAAACCAACTATAATGTACGTATAGCAGAGTCCATATACCTGCGGGCATCCTCCCACTCAAGGTACAACATCAAAGTTCAGAATAGTTTTACATAAACATTTTTCTTAAACTCTCTTGCCTCCAGGCACATAGACAGAAAAAAACTCAGTGGCCAAACATTTAATCTCCCGTACCTCAACCTTGCGGTGGAGATATGGTGAGTAGCCATCCCACCCATCTCTTACAGAGGTGTATGATCTGACACTTGTTTAAACTTACAGCCTAGTAGGTAATAATTCAGCGTATTCACTGCCCATTTTATGGTTAAACACTCTTTCTCAACAATGGCATAGTTTTCCTCACAGGAAGAGATCTTATGGCACCATTTATCTCTTGAGACAGCCCGGCTCCCAACCTGACTTCTTAAGCATCTGTCTGGGCAACCATCTCTTTGCTGAAGTCCGGTGCTACCAGGACTGGCTGTTTAAACATGGCCAGCTTCAGCTCTTGAAAGGATATCTCTGTTTCAACAGTCCATTTAGCCATTGTCAACTTCGTGCCTTTAAGGAGTTCCATCAGTGGTGTGGGAACCATAGCAAAATTTGGGATAAACCATCAGTAATATCCTAGATTACTAAGAAATGCCCTCACTTGTTTCTTGGACAGTGGTAGCTGCAACTTCGGGATTGCCTCGACTTTGCTTACTTGTGGCTTTATTTCGTCTCTCCCTATGAGGTAGCCTTAGTACTTGGTCTCTTCCTTCTCCATGGCACTTTTTTTAGATTCATGTTAAATCCCACCTTTCTCAGAGCATCCAAGATCATTTGCACCTTTGATAGCTGACTACCCCAGTCTGAGCTAACATTACACTTTCATCAAGGTAGACTGCGTCATACTTCTTAGGATCAACTCGAGGATCTGATCCATGGTCCTCTGGAAGGTAGCTGGGGCACCCTGCAGTCTGAAAGGGATTATGGTATGTTGAAAACACTCATCAGGTGTTGAGAAGGCCGTCTTCTCCTTGGTATTATGGAACATGGGGATCTGCCAATAGCAATTTGTCACGGTGAGGGTGGTAATGTATCTCGTGGGTCCAAGTCCTTCAATGAGTTTATTGACGTGGGGCATCGGATACGCATCAAACCTGGATATTTCATTCAACCTGTGGTAGTCCTTACAAAACCATCACTCACTGTCAGTCTTCAGCACAAGGATGATGGGACTTGAACATCCGCTTTTTGACTACACTAGTACACAGAGGTCTAGCATTCTCTTCAACTCTTGTGAGATTACTTCACGACATGCTTCAGGTATTCTAAATGGTTTAAGGTTCATCATTACATGCGGCTCTGTCAGAACATTATGCTCCACCACTTGCTTATGCCTCAGCAACTCTGAGAACAGATCACGGTTCTGTTGCAGCAGTTCTCCACACTGTTGCTTCTGGGTTGGCGAAGAGCATCTTTGAAATTGTGACCTCTTCCACTTTGGCCTCGGGCCTGGCTTTTAGGCAAGGAGCTTCTAGCGATTCCCAATCTTTCCATGGCTTAAGCAAGTTCACGTGGTAAACTTGATGAGACTTCCTGGTTGACCTTGTAATTTACCTTGCCCAGTTTTTCCACCACCTCCTAAGGGCCTTGCCACTTGGCGAGGAACTTGCCCTTGACCATAAGCAGCAGTACGTGGTCCAAAAGCTAGAACTGCCTCAGCCTCGCTGACAAGTTATAAACCCTTGCCTGTGACTCTTGTGCTTGAAGGACATGTGGCATGATAGGCATCACTTTTGACATTCTCTCCTGCATTTTGGGCAACATACTTTAAGATTCTCCGGTTGGACATGACCTCGGCTTCCCAGGTTTCCTTGGCTTGTTTTTTTTAAACAAAGCATAAACCAATGTGGGGGTTCAACAAAATAAGAGTGGACCTTTCTGGCAAAAATTGGAAAACAAACTATAACATATAGCAGAGTCCACATGCGTGCGGTGTTCCGCATCCTCAGGGCTCAGCAAAAGAGTTCTGTACAGTTGCACATAACCACTTCTATGGAGCTCTCTTGCCTCCAGACACACAAACTGAAAAAAACCTCAGTGGGCAGACATTTAACCTCCCTCTTGAGGTGGCAATATGGTGAGCAGCTATTCCACACACCTTTTAAAAACTACTCACAAAAAAAACAACCCTGCCACAGCTGATTAATCTCTCAACACAAAATATGCTGGAGAGAAACTTAGTGATTTCACATTACGGAATATAGCAATCTTCATGATGCATATCTCCCCTCAAATACAATGCCAGTGACCATGTCACAATAAAAACTTACTTCTCACCCCTCAATGGAGGAGGTCTTTGTTGTCCTTTATCATTCTCGGGTCCTCTACCAGAGGCCCGGGAGTTTGAGGGTTCTGTGCAGGATCTTAGTTGTTCCCAGCATTGCGCTTTTCTGGACAGAGTGTTCAGATGTTGCTCCTGGAATCTGTTGTAGCCATTCTTCCAACTTAGGGCTCACTGCTCCAAGTGATCCTATCACCACTGGAATCACTGTTGCCTTCACCTTCCGCATCTTCTCTAGTTCACCTTTGAGGCCCTGGTATTTCTCCAGCTTCTCATATTCCTTTTTCTGATGTTGCTGTCACTTGGCACTGCCACATCTATTATCATTGCTGTCTTCTGATTTTTTTCTACTATCACAATGTCTGGTTGGTTAGCCAACACCTGCTTATCCGTCTGGATCTTGAAGTCCCACAGGATTTTAGCCCTTTCTGTTATGTTTCGGTAACTGAGGAGTGCAGGTAAAAAAGGCAATACACCAGAGCAGTTGGAATCTATGAGATTGCAGTACCCTGACTAACCACCACAACTAGAGGCAGCCGTGGAGCGTTCCTACGTTGGTCCTAGACGCCTCGTCACAGCCTGAGAAACTAACTACACCTAAAGATAGAAATAGGGAAGCTATCTGCCCCGGAGCAGATCCCCAAAGAACATAGAAAGCCCCCAAACATGTAATGGCTGTTAGACAAGAAGAAATACTGACACAGACAGAAAATAGTATGAGCAAACGTTGGGGCCCAAACTAACTAAATAGAAAAGGATAGGAAGGGTACTTACTGCAATCCCAAAAAACCCTGCAAAGCACCAACTCTACTAATTTCAAAAACACCTGAGATCACACGACCTCTACCACCTAAATTAGTTCTCTGGTGTAACAAAATCAAAACAGCAGCCACTGAAGAAACTGGAAAAAGCAAAAGTACAAACATCAGTGGCTGAACTAAACTGAGAGGGCAAAAGCCCCCGGAGGGGACCCTGAAGGCCCCCACAGAAGTGCAGGACAAAATGCAAAAATAAAGCACAAAAACAAAAAGAATAAAATGTCTTATCTGTTAGCAGGAGATGCAGACACGACACAGCAGGCTACAAGGGAAACAGGAATCATGGAGTGAGACCAGAACAATTGATCACCGGCAACCCTGATAGGAAAGCGACTCCCTTATATAAGACCAGTCAGTAACACCTGATTCCCACTCCTCACAATCTTCACTGGACAGTCCAGTACCGCTTGTAACCACCAGAGGGAGCCTCTGCTCAGAACTCATTTCAAGTCCATTCACAACAGTACCCCCCCCTTGAGGAGGGGTCACCGAACCCTCACTTGAGCAACCAGGTCGGTCAGGATGAGTTCTATGATACGCACGGATGAGTCTCCTAGCATGGATGTCCGAAGCAAACACCAAGAATTGTCTTCCTGACCATAACCTCTCCACTTAACCAAATACTGGAGTTTCCGTCTAGAAAAACGAGAATTCAATATTTTCTCAACCACATACTCCAGATTGCCCTCAACCAAAACAGGGTCAGGAGGCACAGTAGTAGGAACCACTGGCTCAACAAACCTCTTCAACAAGGACTTGTGGAACACGTTATGGATCTTAAATGTCCCTGGAAGAAGCAAACGAAAAGAAACAGGATTAAGAATCTCCATGATCTTATAAGGTCCAATGAACCTAGGCTTAAATTTAGGAGATGCCACTCTCATAGGAATATTTTTTGAGGACAACCAGACCAAGTCCCCCACTTTAAACCATGGACCATCAGTCCTATGCCGGTTAGCAAACCGCTGGGCCCTCTCCTGAGAGAGGGACAACCTCTTCACTACCTGGTCCCAAATCTGTTGCATACGCTCCACAACAGAGTCAACACCTGGACAGACAGAAGCCTCCGTCTGTCCTGAAGAAAATCGAGGGTGAAACCCAGAATTACAGAAAAATGGAGACATCAAAGTGGCAGAGCTAGCCCTATTATTAAGAGCAAACTCAGCCAAAGGCAAAAAAGAGACCCAGTCATCCTGATCAGCAGACACAAAGCATCTTAGATAAGTCTCCAATGTCTGGTTTGTTCTGTCAGTTTGACCATTGGTCTGAGGATGAAACGCCGAGGAGAAAGACAATTGAACACCAAGTTTAGAACAAAAGTTCCTCCAAAATCTTGAAACAAACTGGACTCCTCTGTCAGACACAATGTTCTCAGGAATGCCGTGTAAACGAACCACGTGTTGAAGGAACAAAGGCACCAATTCAGAGGAGGAAGGCAACTTAGGTAATGGCACAAGATTATCATCTTGGAAAACCTATCACAAATCACCCAGATGACCGTCATTCCTGGAGAAACAGGGAGGTCGGAAATGAAATCCATAAAGATATGGGTCCATGGTCTCTTGGGCACAGGCAATGGCATCAACAAACCACTAGAGCGAGAGCAAGGCTTGGAGAGAGAGCAAGTCCCGCAGGACTGCACAAATTCCCTGACATCACGAGACAAGGTAGGCCACCAAAAGGACCGACTAACCAAGTCTCTGGTACCAAAAATTCCGGGATGACCGGCCAGCGCGGAACAATGAATCTCAGACATCACACTCTTTTTCCACTGGTCCGGGACAAACAATTTCCCAACAGGGCAGCGCTCGGGCTTATCCTCCTGACACCCCTCCAGAGCCAGTCTCAAATTGGGCGAGATGGCGGAAAGAACTATACCCTCTTTCTAAATAACAGAAGGATCAGATAACTCAGGAGAGTCCGCCAGGAAATGCCTCGAGAGGGCATCCGCCTTAACATTCTTAGTGCCAGGAAGAAATGAAACCACAAAATTAAAACGTGTGAAAAACAAGGCCCACCTGGCCTGTCTAGGATTAAGTCGCTTGGCAGATTCCAGATAAACCAGATTCTTATGGTCCGTAAGGACCACCACCTGATGTTTGGCTCCCTCCAGCCAATGTCTCCACTCTTCAAAAGCCCACTTCATGGCCAATAACTCCCGATTACCCACGTCATAATTACGTTCAGTAGGAGAAAATTTTCGAGAGAAAAAGGCACAAGGGTTACTTTTAGAGTTCTCTGGATCTCTTTGGGACAAAACGGCACCTGCCCCAATTTCAGAGGCATCAACCTCCACCTGAAATGGTAGAGAAACATCAGGCTGCTGTAGAACAGGAGCAGAAGTGAATCTCTGCTTAAGTTCCTGAAATGCAGAGACTGCCTCAGGAGGCCAATTCACCACATCAGAACCCTTTTTGGTCAAATCAGTTAAAGGTTTAACAATAACCGAGAAATTACCAATAAATTTACGATAAAAATTGGCAAAACCCAAAAATCTTTGAAGAGCCTTTAATGAAGTAGGTGTGGACCCAATCACAGATGGCCTGAACCTTGACCGGGTCCATTTCAATAACAGATGGGGACAAAATGAATCCCAAAAATGAGATCCTCTGTACGCCAAAAAGACACTTTGATCCCTTCACATACAGAGCATTCTCTCTCAAAATCTGGAATACAGTTCGAACATGTTTCACATGAGAGTCCCAGTCATTGGAAAAAATCAAGATATCATCCAAATAAACAATCAGAAATTTATCCACAAAATCCCTGAAAATGTCATTCATGAAGGACTGGAAGACAGAAGGAGCATTAGTGAGCCCAAAGGGCATCACAAGGTACTCAAAATGCCCCTCAGGGGTATTAAATGCCGTCTTCCATTCATCCCCGTGCTTAATGCGAATAAGGTTATATGCCCCCCTGAGGTCAAGCTTGGTAAACCAAGTAGCATTTTTCACCCTGGAAAACAGGTCAGAAATCAAGGGTAACGGATATTGATATTTCACAGTAATATTGTTCAAAAGACGATAATCAATACACGGCCTTAATGAATCATCCTTTTTAGCCACAAAGAAAAAACCGGCACCTAAGGGTGAAGAGGATGGTCTGATATGACCCTTCTCCAATGACTCCTTGATATAAGACCGCATAGCGTCATGTTCAGGTACAGACAAGTTAAAAAGGCGACCTTTAGGGAATTTACTACCAGGCACTAATTCAATAGCGCAGTCATAGCTCCTATGGGGAGGCAAGGATGCAGATTTACTTTCGCTAAACACATCAGAAAAATCAATCAAAAAGTCAGGAACATCCTGAGCCTGGGGGGAGGCAGAAAAAACAGGAGTGTTGGTATTAACACATTGGCAGCCCAACTGGTTACAGACACAGTTTTCCAATCCAAAACAGGATTATGAGACTGCAACCAAGGGAAACCCAGTACGATAATATCATGCAGATTATACAGAACCAAAAATTTGCAGCACTCCTGATGATCAGGTTCAACCCTCATTATCACCTGAGTAGAGAACTGAGGTTTATTCTCAGCCAAAGGGGTAGAATCGATCCCCAGTAGGGGAATAGACTTCTGTAGGGGTATCAAGGGAAACCCACAACGTTTAGCAAAATCATAATCCATCAGGTTAATAGTTGCTCCAGAATCAACGAAAGCCTGAGCAGAAAATGAGGACAGAGAGCATATCAGAGTGACAGTTAATAAAAACTTAGTCTGAACACTACCCAAGACAACTGAGCGTGCAAAACGTCTTCCCCGCTTAGGGCAGACTGAAATAGCATGAGAGGCATTACCACAGTAGAAACATAACCCATTGCGCTTTCAAAACTCATGACGCTGTGCCCCAGACACCACTCTATCACACTGCATGGATTCAGAAGCAGGTTCACAAGGCAACACCATTCCACGCATACTTCTCCGCTCACGCAAACGTCTGTCAACTTGAATCGCTAATGACATAGAATCATTGAGACCAGAGGGACAGGGAATCCCACCATAACATCCTTTACATTATCTGACAGACCCTTCCGAAAAAGGGCCGCCAAAGCGTCGTCATTCCACTTGGTCAGGACTGCCCACCTACGGAATCTCTGACAGTATAACTCAGCGTCATCAAGCCCCTGATTTAATGCCAACAAGGCTTTTTCAGCTTGATCAGTGACATTAGGCTCATCGTACAATAACCCCAAAGCCTGAAAAAATGCATCAACATTAGTGTTGAGCGATACCGCTCGATATCTAAAAGTATTGGATCGGAATGGTATCGCCGATATCACTAAATATCGTCGATATCCGATTCCGATACCGGAAGTCCAATGTAAGTCTATGGGAACCAAATATCGACATTAAAAAAAAACCATTCTTGCCTTGTTAGTTAATTGTACATGAAGGAAAACAACAAAGACTAATGTAGAATGTATTGGGGGAGGTTGAGGAGACAATAAAGGCATACATGTTTAACCCAATGCATTGGAATAGCATTAATATATTTTTTTTTGGAAATACGTTTGGATTGACTAACAAATTGACAATGTTGTTAACCTTTTTTCTATTTTGGCAAATATGTATGTTTCACAACTTCCATGCTCTTCACCTTTTTAACTTTTGCCAGTGCCACACTTTCTCCTTCATAATCTTCAGCAGCATCATCTTTCTCATCAAATTATTCTTCATCTTCACCTTCTTAATCTTCTTCTTAAATTCTTGCTATTCATGTTTTTGTTTACATTACTCATATTGTTATTATTAAACTAATTAATCTTCTTCATATTCAAATTCTTCATCTTCTTCCTCTTCATCTTCTTCATCATATTCTTATTTGTGACAGAGATTCCTGTACTTGTAATCTGTAAAAGTATGAATTGTTCATCCTTCCGTTCTTGCTGTCACAAAAGATTTAAATTACAACAGTATTTGTCCGTGTTCAGTTTAGCCTGCAGCAGCAGCAGGCATTTTCCAGGGCACCACGAGGAGGAACGGACTCACCCCCATACACTGCTTAGTCTTCTTCTGCTTAGAATTTAGAGCATATATTTTGCTCTTCATTTTGGTCTTATACTTCATGTTCTTCTGCTTTTGATCTTTTGCTTATTGTTCTTCTGTCTCTTGTTCTGTATCTTGTAGTTTGTCTTAACCTTCTTTGTCCTGTTGGTGATCTTCTTCTGGGTAATCTTTTATTTTTTCTTTGTGATGGTGTTCAGGCTGGTTGGCCTCATGCTCGTCGTCCTTGTTGTCGTCATCTTCTTCTGGGTGTCTTTAAGGTCGTCTAATTTCCGAGAAACAGCTGACGTTACTGGAACCCTGACGGGTATCAGATGGAGCAAGAGAAAATGGAAGTAACGAGGACCAGCTGACTGTGCTGGACCCCGGACGGGTAGCAGAAGGAAAAGAGGCAATGTCACAACCGAGTACCAGCTGATGTTACTGTGACACGGTTACTAAGCAGGAGGTACCTGTGCTCCAAAGCACTACCAAGGACCAGCAGACGTTGCTGGAACTCGGATACGGAGATGGAGGCACCTAGGCCAAAGGCACTGGGGAGAACCACTTGACGGTACTGGACCCCGGACGGGTAGCAGAAGGAAAAGAGGCAATGTCACAACCGAGTACCAGCTGACGTTACTGTGACACGGTTACTAAGCAGGAGGTACCTGTGCTCCAAAGCACTACCAAGGACCAGCAGACGTTGCTGGAACTCGGATACGGAGATGGAGGCACCTAGGCCAAAGGCACTGGGGAGAACCATTGACGGTACTGGACCCCGGACGGGTAGAAGAACGCACCCATGAAAATGTAAGTTGACAGGACGCAAGCCGTCCGCAGATACCGAATCACACAGTCCTACAGTGGGTGCTTATTCTATTGTCACAATGGAAACCGCCTTTATTTACATATCCCACAGCACACATAGGAATCACCTAAACTGCAGGCACCATAGAGTCGGTTAACTGGAATGCAACACGACAGCACAACTTATTGGAGGATAATTGACGTTCACACTGCCAGGAAACAGCTGTCGTGCTGTAACCAGGCTGGCCAGGAGTCAGTACCCCTGCCAATTACTTACGAGCAACAAATGGCGGTGTTGTAGCCCAGGGAGTAGAGTTCAGGTGGTAGAAAGATGAACATAACAGGAGACATGGAAAACGTTGCCAAACAGTTATTTAATCTGAAAACGGACAGGCAAATTCAGGTGAGATCCATGCCTTGTTCATTTTCAGAAAAGTAAGCCGGTCTACATTCTCTGAGGATAGTCGCATGCGACGGTCTGTTACTACACCACCTGCAGCACTAAAGACACGCTCAGATAATACACTGGCAGCAGGGCAAGCCAGCACCTCCAATGCATACTGGCTAAGCTCTGGCCATGTATCCAACTTAGAGACCCAAAATTTGAAAGGGGAAGAGGCATCTGGGAGTACACTTAGAGGGAAAGCCAAGTAGTCTGTCACCATCTTACGGAAACGTTTCTTCCTGGTGACTGGAGCCGTCTCGGATGGTGTAGACCTTGCTGGCGCTGTCACAAAACTTTGCCACATTTGTAACATACAGTTCTTGCCCTGTGCAGAGGTGCTGCTTCTGCTCCCTCTTGTTGTAGAGGTGTCTACACTGCCTCGACGCACAGAGCTGCTTTGTAAAGCAGTAGCAGCAGCAGCAGCTCTCTCGGCTGGAATGTACAACAGTATGGATTGCACCAGTGTGTCTTGGTACTCCTGCATTTTACGGTCCCGGTTCACCGGTGTGATGAGGTTTGTAAGTTGTCCCGGTAGCGAGGGTCTAGGAGGGTGTACACCCAATAATCTGACGTGCTGAGAATGTGGGCGATGCGGCGGTCGTTTCTCAGGCACTGAAGCATGAAATCAACCATGTGCTGCAGACTCCCAACTGGCCAACAAAGGCTGTCCTCTGGAAGAGGCTCATCTCTGTCTCCTCTGCATCACCCCACCCTCGCTCTACATACTGACTACAGCGTTGTGTACCTCCCTCTGTAGGGATTTCTTCCTCCTCCATTGACTCCTCCTCCTCCTCATCCTCCTCACAAAGTGAGCCCTGCCCAGCCCTTTGTGAGGAACCACGTTGCGCTGACTGTCCTGAAGGTAATTGAATTTGTGACTCCTCATCCTCCACCTCTTCCAAAACCTCTTCCTTTAGTGCTTTCAGTGATTTCTGAAGCAGGCAGATAAGGGGACAGTCATGCTGACTAGTGCATCATCTGCACTCGCCATCCGCGTTGAGACATCAAACGCACGCAAAACGTCGCAGATGTCCTTCATAGAGGCCCACTCAGTAGTGGTGAAGTGTGAACGGCGCAAATTGCGAGTTGATTGCGCCTGTTGCAGCTGATACTCCATTACTGCTGGCTGCTGCTCACACAACCGCTCCAACATATGTAACGTGGAATTCCACCTGGTGGGTACGTCACATATGATGCGATGTTCAGGAAGGCGAAATCTGACTTGCAGAGCTGCAATGCGGATCTGGCCATGCTGGAACGTCGCAAGTGAGCGCACTCTAGGCGGACCTTGTGCAGCAGTGCATCAAGATCCGGATAGTCCCTCAAAAAACTCTGCACGACCAAGTTGAGCACATGTGCCAGACATGGTATGTGAGTGAGGTTGCCAAGGCCCAGAGCTGCCACCAGATTTCGGCCATGTCACACACTACCAAGCCTGGCTGGAGATTAGCTGACAAAAACCACACGTCGCTCTCCTGCTTGATGGCATCCCAGAGCTCCTGCGCTGTGTGGCTTCGATTCCCCATGGGAATTAATTTCAGGACGGCCTGTTGACGTTTGGCCACGGCTGTGCTCATATCGGTCGCAACAGGTAAGCGTTCACGGGTCCATGTGGAGGTATACCGTGACGGCTCGTGCAGCGATGATTCTGAGGAACTGGGTAGGAGGAGGAATCAATGTGCACAGACTGGATTCCTGCAATCCTTGGAGTTGGCAGAACACGTACAGCGCCACTGGCAAGATCTGTACCCGGCTCCACAACATTGACCCAATGGGCAGTGAGGGAAAGGTATTGTCCCTGGCCATGGGTACTGGTCCACGCATCGGTGGTCAGGTGGACCCTGCTACTGATGGCGTTTAGTAGCGCATGTTTAATGTTTCCCTCGACATGTTTTTGCAGAGCAGGGACAGCTTGCCTGCTGAAATAAAATCGGCTTGGCACATTATATTGTGGGACTGCCAATGCCATAAAGTTCCTGAAACTGTCAGTCTCCACCAGCCTGAATGACAGCATTTCAAGGGACAGGAGTTTTGCAAGGCCAGCATTCAGAGCCTGTGCTCGTGGATGGTTTGCCGAGTATGGTCGTCTTTTATCCCATGCCTGTGTTACCGATGGCTGTTTTTTGTTCTGGGAGTGTGACGATGACTGTGAACTTGCTGCAGTGGGTGGAATAACAGTTTGTCTATGGACAACAGTGACCGAGGTTCTTCCATGGAGATCCTGTGAGGAAGCCGAACCAGGTGTGTGAGAGCTGGAGGTAGAGGCTCGAACACGACCTAAAGATGTAGGTGCTGCTGTAGGTTGGCCTACATCTCCAGTGTGTCTTTGTAACTCAGCTACGTGCTTTGTCCGTACATGTTTCCACATATTTGTGGTATTCAGGTTACTGATATTTTTACCTCTTTTAACTTTTTGCTTACACAGCTTGCATTGAACATAGCAAATATCATCTACAAGTCTGTCAAAAAAGGACCACGCAGTGCAAGTCATGGGAGCGCCAATTTTGACATTTCTAAGAGAACTGCTCCCAACAGGTGCCAACTGGAGGCTACAGGCAAGCGAGTCTGCAGCCTACCTCTCCCTCCTCTTTGTACCGTTGGGACAATCTCTTCCTCAGAGCTGCTCCCACCACCTTCCTGTTGCTCACGCCATGTTGGGTCTCGGACTTCATCATCTCCACTACCCTCTTCCAACACCTGCTGCTGTTGGATGGTCTGGGCAGCACCATGCTCCACAAAACCTGGCACCTGAGTCTCATCATCATCATAAGATGCGTTTCTGCGGTGTGCTGTCCATCGGCACTGGCTCACCCGCCTCTTCAGATTGAGAGAGACACAGCTGTTGCGCATCACTGCATACTCCCTCTTCTTCAAATTGCAGAATGCTGCTTGCCTGTGCCCGTGTTTGCGAGCCAACAGATTCTGAGAACAGAAGCAGAGACTCAGCTGGCTCCTGTACAGAACTCTCTGACTGCCTGGGCAATTTGACAGGCGGTGAACAGACAGATGGTTGCTCAACAGTGTTGTGTTCCTGAGAGGAGGTGGAAGGAATTGAAGTCGATGCATTGGCTGCCATCCAACCAACAACGGCTTCAATTTGTTCTTCCCGCAGCAGGGGGGCACGCCGAGCTCCTACCAAAGTGCGCATAAAGGAACGCTCACGGGGAAAACTGGTGGATGCTGTGTCACTGAGGTGGCAGCAGCCACAGAATCCCCACGTCCTCTCCCTGCTGAAACTCCACGGTCACGAAACGTGCCTTACTCACTGACTTCTTCATCTTGGTAGATTGAGAAAGAAAGTCAGAAAAGTTATAAGGCCTAAGTGTGGTTATTACGCAGAGACTGAAGTGAACACTGAAACACAACTGTTCACAATCTGTGAAAGGCTACTCCTTTGTCTACTTCTATAGTGTTTGCAACCAATGTATTGTATACGGATGGAAGCGCGTCACACTAATAGATTATATTTTAAATGGAATGGAGCAGAACCAATTGGAGATAAATGAAAAGGATGAGCCACTGAGACACGCTCAGCAGAGTACAAGCAGCAGTGCTTGAACAAGTAACTGGAGCGTGATGTGCACTCAAAAAATAAAAAACACAGACTGAAGTGAACACTGAAACACAACTGTTCACAATCTGTGAAAGGCTACTCCTTTGTCTACTTCTATAGTGTTTGCAACCAATGTATTGTATACGGATGGAAGCGCGTCACACTAATAGATTATATTTTAAATGGAATGGAGCAGAACCAATTGGAGATAAATGAAAAGGATGAGCCACTGAGACACGCTCAGCAGAGTACAAGCAGCAGTGCTTGAACAAGTAACTGGAGCGTGATGTGCACTCAAAAAATAAAAAACACAGACTGAAGTGAACACTGAAACACAACTGTTCACAATCTGTGAAAGGCTACTCCTTTGTCTACTTCTATAGTGTTTGCAACCAATGTATTGTATACGGATGGAAGCGCGTCACACTAATAGATTATATTTTAAATGGAATGGAGCAGAACCAATTGGAGATAAATGAAAAGGATGAGCCACTGAGACACGCTCAGCAGAGTACAAGCAGCAGTGCTTGAACAAGTAACTGGAGCGTGATGTGCACTCAAAAAAAAAAAACAGACTGAAGTGAACACTGAAACACAACTGTTCACAATCTGTGAAAGGCTACTCCTTTGTCTACTTCTATAGTGTTTGCAACCAATGTATTGTATACGGATGGAAGCGCGTCATACTAATAGATTATATTTTAAATGGAATGGAGCAGAACAATTGGAGATAAATGAAAAGGATGAGCCACTGAGACACGCTCAGCAGAGTACAAGCAGCAGTGCTTGAACAAGTAACTGGAGCATGATGTGCACTCAAAAAATAAAAAACACAGACTGAAGTGAACACTGAAACACAACTGTTCACAATCTGTGAAAGGCTACTCCTTTGTCTACTTCTATAGTGTTTGCAACCAATGTATTGTATACGGATGGAAGCGCGTCACACTAATAGATTATATTTTAAATGGAATGGAGCAGAACCAATTGGAGATAAATGAAAAGGATGAGCCACTGAGACACGCTCAGCAGAGTACAAGCAGCAGTGCTTGAACAAGTAACTGGAGCGTGATGTGCACTCAAAAAATAAAAAACACAGACTGAAGTGAACACTGAAACACAACTGTTCACAATCTGTGAAAGGCTACTCCTTTGTCTACTTCTATAGTGTTTGCAACCAATGTATTGTATACGGATGGAAGCGCGTCACACTAATAGTTAAATTGCATGGAGCTGCAAGAATTACACTGAAGGAAAAAAAAAAGAGTCTGTGAGTGACATGTGCAGATGCCTACAGACAGCGTTGCATGCAGAGCAAACTGCAGCGTCACCTGCACTCACACACACCTTGCAGAGCTGTTAAAACAACACTGCAGGCAAAAGGAAGCTTTACACAGCGGTTGGTGCTAGCCTGCCTACAGCACAGTACACTAAATCGCAATCTCTAACTGTCCCTCAGAGTCAGCACAGCAGCGTTCTGTCCCTTACTGAATTCACAGCACAGTGACGCTAAAATGGCGGCGGCGCCTTTTATAGTGCATTCTGACATCATTTCAGCATCCAATCACAGCCATGCCATTAGTTAACATGACCGCAGCAGTACAGGATGTGCCCACACTTCTTAGGATTCCTCATTGGCTGACTAAAATCACATTGCCTCGCAAAGAATTATGGGAACTTCCGATTCCGGTATCCGATAAGACGAAAATATCGAAACGAAGTATCGAAAGGCCGATAGAGCTAATATCGGCCGATACCCGATATTTGCAGTATCGTATCGCTCAACACTAATCAACATCACTCAAAACAGGATCCCCAGGTGTCAGGGAAAAAGCCCAATCCTGAGGATCGCCGCGCAGGAGAGAGATGACAATTTGAACCTGCTGCGCTGCGTTCCCTGAGGTCTTAGATTTTAAGGCAAAAAACAATTTACAATTATTTTTGAAATTCTGAAACTTAGCTCGATCCCCCAAAAACAAATCTGGCATGGGAATCCTAGGTTCCACAACAGGCAACCTAGCAAGATATGCAGCAATACTCTGAACCTCAGTGGCAAGTTGATCCACACGGCCAGACAACTGTGCAAACTCCATTGAGAGAAAAAATCCTCCCCAGCACCCAGAGATACAGAGGGAAAAAAAAAATGCAACAAACAGAAAAATATCTCTGACAACTCTGACAACCGTTTTTTCTTTCACAATATTTTTCCCTTCTGTGAGTACCATACAACTTTAAATTTTAGGCCGGTGATACTGTTATGTTTCGGTAACTGAGGAGTGCAGGTAAAAAAGGCAATACACCAGAGCAGTTGGAATCTATGAGATTGCAGTACCCTGACTAACCACCACAACTAGAGGCAGCCGTGGAGCGTTCCTACGTTGGTCCTAGACGCCTCGTCACAGCCTGAGAAACTAACTACACCTAAAGATAGAAATAGGGAAGCTATCTGCCCCGGAGCAGATCCCCAAAGAACATAGAAAGCCCCCAAACATGTAATGGCTGTTAGACAAGAAGAAATACTGACACAGACAGAAAATAGTATGAGCAAACGTTGGGGCCCAAACTAACTAAATAGAAAAGGATAGGAAGGGTACTTACTGCAATCCCAAAAAACCCTGCAAAGCACCAACTCTACTAATTTCAAAAACACCTGAGATCACACGACCTCTACCACCTAAATTAGTTCTCTGGTGTAACAAAATCAAAACAGCAGCCACTGAAGAAACTGGAAAAAGCAAAAGTACAAACATCAGTGGCTGAACTAAACTGAGAGGGCAAAAGCCCCCGGAGGGGACCATGAAGGCCCCCACAGAAGTGCAGGACAAAATGCAAAAATAAAGCACTAAAACAAAAAGAAGAAAATGTCTTATCTGTTAGCAGGAGATGCAGACACGACACAGCAGGCTACAAGGGAAACAGGAATCATGGAGTGAGACCAGAACAATTGATCACCGGCAACCCTGATAGGAAGGCGACTCCCTTATATAAGACCAGTCAGTAACACCTGATTCCCACTCCTCACAATCTTCACTGGACAGTCCAGTACCGCTTGTAACCACCAGAGGGAGCCTCTGCTCAGAACTCATTTCAAGTCCATTCACAACACCTTTCATTCTCCATGACTTTTTCTGGAGTCTCCCACCTGGACTTAGGGGGACTTAGCCCACATGCTGTGCAGATGTCCCTGTATACAATTCCTGCTACTTGGTTTTGGCGTTCGGTATACGCTGTTCCTGCTTGCATTTTGCATCCTGCCACTATGTGTTGGACGGTTTCTGAGGTTAATTTGCATAGTCTGCACCTTGGGTCTTGTCTTGTGTGATAGATTCCTGCTTCAATGGATCTGGTACTTACTACTTGCTCTTGTCCGGCTATGATTAGTGCTTCTGTGCTGTCTCGGAGTCCAGCTTTCTCCAGCCATTGGTAGAATTTCTCCATGTCAGCCACCTCCATAATCTGTTTATGGTACATCCCATGCAGCGGCTTGTCTTGCCATGGCGCTTAATGTTTCTGTTCTTCCTTCCAGATCTGTTGTTGTTGCTGCCTTTGGCATTCTCTCAGCATCTCATTTTTTGGTGCCATATTTCTGATGTATTCCTGGATACTCCTTGTTTCATCTGTGATGGTGGTGTGGATGCTTATCAAACCTTGACCACCCTCCTTTCTGTTGGTATACAATCTTTGGGTGTTAGACTTAGGGTGGAGACCTCCATGTATTGTGAGGAGCTTTTGTGTCTTCACATCTGCAGCTTCCATCTCTTCTTTTGGCCAGCACACAATGCCAGCAGGGTATCTGATCACTGGCAGGGCATATGTATTGATGGCATGGAGTTTATTCTTCCCATTGAGCTGGCTCTTCAGGACCTGTCTTACTCTTTGATTGTATTTGGATGTTGCTACTTTCATTGCCTCCTCATCATGGTTACCGTATCCATGTGGGATGTCGAGGCACTTGTAGCATGTCAGTACATCTGCTATGTGCCCTGCTTGGTAATTCCACTCCATCAGTCTTGACTACCTTGCCTCTATTTATTATCAACCAGCCACACTTCTCCAGTCCAAAGGAGATCTCAATGTCTTCACTGTAGATCCTTGTCAGGTGGATCAGTAAATTGATGTTGCTTTCGTTTTTTGCATACAGCTCAATGTCATCCATGTAGCGGAGGTGGTTGATGATGCTTCCACTCTTGAACTTGTATCTATAGCCAGAGTTCAAGCCTATGCAGAACAGCAATGGGGACATTGCATCACCTTGGTATATGCCACATTTGATGGTCACTTGTGCTAGTTGTCTTGAGTTCACTTCCAATGTTGTTCTCCATAGCCCTATTGAGTTTCTGAGGAAGGTTCTTAATTTCCTGTTGACATTGTAGAGAGACAAGCATTCACAGATCCATGAATGTGGCATTGAGTCATAGGCTTTCCTGTAGTCAATCCACGCTGTGCTGAGATTGGTCTGTCTGGATCTTGAGTCTTGAGCGACTGCTCTATCTACTAGGAGCTGGTGCTTAGAGACTCTGGTGTCAGTCCCAATGCCTTTCTGAACTGGATTCATGTACTGGTTCATATGGTTCTGTAGCTTGGTGGCTATGATGCCTGAAAGGTAAAGTTTCCATGTTGTTGTAAGGCAGGTTATTGGACTGTAGCTGGAAGGAACTGTTCCTTTGTGAGGATCCTTCATGATCAGCACTGTTCTTCCTTGTGTTAGCCAAGCTCGATGGTGCCCTGCTTCTAGCAGTTGGTTCATCTGCTTTGCCATGCGTTCATGTACCGCTTTTAATTTCATTAGCCAGTAGGTGTGGATCATGTCTGGGCCAGGTGCTGTCCAGCTGTTCATGTTCTTGACCTGCTGTTGTATGTCTGCTTCTGTAATGGTGACTGGTTCTTGCTCTATGTGGTTGCTGTGTTTTATTCTCAGATCTTGCAGCCATATTTCACTGGTATTGTGTGTATTTTCCTTCTCCCATATGTTCCTCCAGTATTGCTCAGTCTCTGCTATTGGTGGAGTTGTTGCTTTTTTTGCTGTTACTCTGTAGTTAGGTGTACACCTTGGATGGTTCTCTGGAGAACAGGACACTTATCGTCTTGGCCTCAGCTTCTCTAGTGTATCTTGTTAATCTTGCAGCGAGTGCTGTGACCCTTTTTTTAGCAGTCTCTAGGGCTTCAGTTCGGGTCAGGCCTTTGTACTTGTCCAGCTTGGTCATAATTCTCGATCTTTACACATTTCTGCATTTCTGTTAGTTGGCTGACTTCCCTTCTTGTAACCTTGCTCTTCTTTTCCAAGGAGAGCACAAACTTCTGTTGTTCTTGCTGCTTGTATAGCCAAGCATTTCCATGATTGCTGAGGCAGTAGCATAGATCAGTTTATTAGTTTGAGCTATGGTGGTGGTAGGTATTGATGCAAGTGCTCTGTTGGCATCTTCTAGCATACTTTCTGGTGGTGTTTCTTTCCTGAGTCTTGGCAGTCGATCTCTGGTATTGATTTTATTTAGTTTATCTAAAACCTTCTATTTCAGGTCAGCTGCAGTGCTCTCTAGTTGCAGGATTGGATCAGGATATTCAGGGGGTTGCCCATGTTGTTCTTACAGGTCTTCATGTGGGGTGGTTCTGCAGTGCAGTTGATCCTCAAAGATCCTCTAAAGCTAGACATAAAGCAGCGATTTAAATAAATTCTGGAACAAATGAGAAACAAAGTAATTGAGATCTATCAGTCTGGAAAAGGTTAGAAAGCCACTTCTGAGGCTTTGGGACTCCAGCGAACCACAGTGATAAGCATTATACAAAAATGGTGAAAACATGGGACAGTGGTGAACCATCCCAGGAGTGGCCTGCCAACCAAAATTACCCCAAGAGCGCAGCGATGACTCATCCAAAGGGTACCAAAAGACCCCACAACAACATCTAAAAAACTGCAGGCCTCACTTGCATCAGTTAAAGTCAGTGTTCATGACTCCACCATAAGAGAGAGACTGGGAAAAAATGTCCCACATGGAAGAAATCCAAATGAAAACCACTGTTGAGCAATAAGAATATCAAGGCTGATCTAAGTTTTGCCAGAAAACATCTTGATGATCCCCAAGACCTTTGGGAAAATACTCTGAGGACTTATGAGACAAAAGTTGCACTTTTGGAAGGTGTATGTCTGGTTACATCTGGCGTAGAAGTAACATAGCATTTCAGAAAAGGAAGATCTACCAACAGGAAAAAATGGTAATGGTAGTGTGATGGTATGGGGCTGTGTTGCTGCTTCAGGACCTGGAAGAATTGCTGTGGTAAATGAAACCATTAATTCTTCTGTTTACCAAAAAATCCTGAAGGATAATGTCTGACCATCTGTTTGTAACCTCAAGCTGAAGCACACTTGGGTTATGTAGCAGGACAATGATCCAAAACACACCAGCAAATCCACCTCTGAATGGATTAATAAAAACAAAATTAAGACTTTATAGTGGCCTAATCAAAATCCTGACCTTAGTCCAATTGAGATGCTGTGGCGTGACATTAAAAAAGCGGTTTATACTCAGAAACCATCCAATGTGGCTGAATTACAACAATTCTTCATAGATGAGTGGGCCAAAGTTCCTTCAGAGCATTGTAAAAGACTCATTGGCAGTTATCGCAAATGCTGGATTGCAGTTATCGCTGCTAAGGGTGGTCCAAACAGTTATTAGGTTTAGGGGCAATCACTTTTTCACACAGGGCCCAGTAGGGTTCGATTTCTATTTTTCATAATAATAAAGACCTTCATTTAACCCTGAAGCCTGTTTTCACCTTCCTGACCAGGCCATTTTTTTCAATTTTGACCACTGTCAATTTATGAGGTAATAACTCTGGAACGTTTCAATGGATCCCACTGATTCTAAGAGTGTTTTTTCATGGCATATTGCACTTCATGATAGTAGTAAATTTTCTTTTATATGACTTACAATATTTTGTGAAAAATTCAGAAATTTGGTGAAAATTTAGAAAATTTTGCAATTTTCACAATTATAATTTACGTTCTCAAACCAGAAAGTCATGTCACAAAATTTAGCTAATAAATAACATTTTTCGTTAGACAGTTATAAGGGTTAAAAGTTGACCAGCGATTACTCAATTTTAAAACAAAAATGACAAAACCATGTTTTTAAGAAACCACATCACATTTGAAATGATTTTGAGGAGCATATGTGAAACAAAATAACCAAAAGTGACACCATTCTAAAAAACTTTAACCCTCAATGAGGTCAAAACCACATTAAATAAATGTATTAACTCTTCGGATGACTCACAGGAGTTTATGAAATTTTCATAATGACACAATTTTTTTTACTTTCACAAGGGTAGCAGGAGAAAATGGACCCCAAAATTTGTTGTGCAATTTCTCCTGAGCACAACGAATGTGGGGAAAACCACTGCTTGGGTGCATGGCAGGGATCAAAATGGAATGAGCGCGATTTGACTTTTTGAATGTAAAATTTGCTGTCATAACTTGGGGACGCCATGTCGTGTTTCGAGAGCCCCTGCGTAAGCAGTGGAAACTCCTCACAAGTGACACCATTTTGGAAACTAAACCACTCAAGCAACTTATGATGTGTGCTAAGCACCTTGAACCACCAGGTGCTTCACAGAAGTTTAACCCCTCTCTGACATCCGACGTACTATCCCGTCCATGAAACCCGTGCCATTCTGACCATGGACGGGATAGTACGTCATAGGCGATCAGCTGGGCTCCCGGGGGAGCGCAGCTAATCACCGCCGGGTGTCAGCTGATTATCACAGCTGACATAAAAGCGCCAAAACATAAAAAAATGATATAAATGAGGTATCGCCGAAATCGTACTGACCCGAAGAATGAAACCGCTTTATCAATTTTACCACACGCGGAACGGTATAAACGCCTCCCCCAAAAGAAACTCATGAATTGCTGATTTTTGTTCATTCTAACCTCTCAAAAATCTAAATAAAAAGCGATCAAAAAATGTCACATGCTCAAAAATGGTACCAATAAAAACGTCAACTCGTACCGCAAAAAATAAGACCTCGCATGACTCTGTGGGCCAAAATATGCAAAAATTATAGCTCTCAAAATGTGGTGATGCAAAAAACTACTTTTTGCAATAAAAAGCGTCTTTTAGCGTGACAGCTGCCAATCATAAAAACCCGCTATAAATAGTAAATAAAACCCCCCTTTAACACCCCCTTAGTTAGGGAAAAATAATAAAATAAAAAAAATGTATTTATTTCCATTTTCCCATTAGGGTTAGGGTTAGGGTTGCGGCTAAAGTTAGGGTTAGGGTTGGCGCTAAAGTTAGGATTAGGGTTAGGGTTGGGATTAGGGTTAGGGGTGTGTTAGGGTTAGGTTTGTGGTTAGGGTTGGGACTAGGGTTAGGGGTGTGTTGGGGTTAGGGTTGGAGTTAGAATTGGGGGTTTCCACTGTTAAGGCACATCAGGGTCTCTCCAAATGTGGCATGGCGTCTGATCTCAATTCCAGCCAATTCTGCGTGCTCCTTCACTTCTGAGCTCTGCCATGCGCCCAAACAGTAGTTTACCCCCACATATGGGGTATCAGCGTACTCTGGACCCCAAGAATTATTGTGCAATTTGTCCTATTTCTTCTGTTACCCTTGGGGAAATAAAAAACTGGGGGCGAAAATATCATTTTGTAAAAAAAAATGATTTTTTTGTTTTTACGGCTGTACGTTATAAACTTCTGTGAAGCACTTGGGGCTTCATAGCGCTCACCACACATCAAGAGAAGTTCCTTGTGGGTCTATTTTCCAAAATGGGGTCACTTGTGGGGGTTTCCACTGTTTAGGCGCATCAGGGGCTCTCCAAATGCGACATGACGCCCCCAGACCATTCCATCAAGGTCGGCATTTCAAAACGTCACTACTTCCATTCCGAGCCCCGACATGTGCCAATACAGTAGTTTTCTCTCCACATATTGGGTATCAGCGTACTCAGGACAAATTGGACAACAGCTTTAGGGTCCAATTTCTCCTGTTACCCTTGTGAAAATAAAATATTGGGGGCGAAAAAATAATTTTTGTAAAAAAAAAAAAGATTTTTTATTTTACGGCTGTACGTTATAAACTTCTGTGGAGCACTTCGGGGTTCAAAGTGCTCACCACACATCTAGACAAGTTCCTTGTGGGGTCTATTTTCCAAAATAGGGTCACTTGTGGGGGGTTTCCAATGTTTAGGCGCATCAGGGGCTCTCCAAATACGACATGACGTTTTCTCCCACATATTGGGTATCAGCGTACTCAGGACAAATTGGACAACAACTTTTGGGGTCTAATTTCTCCTGTTACCCTTGTGAAAATAAAAAATTAGTGACTAAAATATAATTTTGATGGGAAAAAAATAGGAGTGCTCACCAAAGATCTAGATAAGTTCCTTAGGGGGTCTAGTTTCCAAAAAGGGGTCACTTGTGGGAGGTTTCCACTGTTCAGGCTCATCTGGGGCACTGCAAACGGAACATGACCCCCATCAACGTCTGCATTCCAAAACGTTACTACTTCCTTTCCAAGCCCTGCCGTGCGCCCAAACAGTTCCCCCCCCTCACATATGGGGTATCAGCGTACTCAGGACAAATTGGACAACAACTTTTGGGGTCCAATTTCCTTGGGAAAAATCAAAAAATTGGGACTAAAAAATCATTTTTTTTTCACACTCAGGCATTATAAACTTTTGTGAAACACTTTGGGGTTCAAAGTGCTCACAACATATCTAGATAAGCTCCTTAGGGGTCTAGTTTCCAAAATGGTGTCACTTGTGGGGGTTTCCACTGTTTAGGCGCATCAGGGGCTCTCCAAACGCGACATGGCATCCAATCTCAATTCCAGCCAATTTTAGTTTGAAAAAGTCAAACGACGCTCCTTCCCTTACGAGCTCTGCCGTGTGCCCAAACAGTGGTTTTCCCCCACATATGGGGTATTGGCGTACTCAGGAGAAATTGCACAACAACCTTATCTGTTCAATTTCTCATTTTAACCCTTGTGAAAATAAAAAAAAGGTTGTAAAAGATCATTTTTGTGGCTAAAAAGTTAAATATTCATTTTTTCCTTCCACGTTGCTTCAGCTCCTGTGAAGCACCTGAAGGGTTAATAAACTTCTTGAATGTGGTTTTGAGTACCTTGAGGGGTGTAGTTTTTAGAATGGTGTCACTTTTGGGTATTTTCTGCCATATAGACCCCTCAAAGTGACTTCAAATATGAGGTGGTCCCTAAAAAAAAATGGCTTTGTAAATTTTGTTGTAAAAATGAGAAATCGCTGGTCAACTTTTAACCCTTATAATTTCCTAACAAAAAAAAATTTTGGTTCAAAAATTGTGCTGATGTAAAGTAGACATGTGGGAAATGTTATTTCTTAACTATTTTGTGTGATATATTTCTCTGTTTTAAGGGAATAAAAATTCAAAGTTTGAAAATTGCAAAATTTTCAAAATTTTCACCATATTTGCGTTTTTTTAAAAATAAACAGAAGTTATATCGAAGAAATTTTACCACTAACGTGAAGTACAATATGTCACGAGAAAATAATCTCAGAATCGCGAAGATCCGTTGAAGCGTTCCAGAGTTATAACCTCATAAAAAGACAGTGGTCAGAATTGTAAAAATTGGCCCGGTCATTAACATGCAAACCACCCTTGGGTCAAGGGGTTAAAACGTTGAACCATGAAAATAAAACAATTACATTTTTCCCGCAAAAATGTTTTTTAGCCCCAAACTTTGCATTTTCATAAGAGCAACAGGAGAAATTGCACCATTGCCATACAATTTGCTGTGCAATGTCTTCTGAGCATGCCAACACCCAATATGTGGAGGAAAACTACTGTCTGAGCACAAGGCAGAGCTTAGGAAGGAAGGAGTGCGCTTTGACTTTTTGAATGCAAAATTTGCTGGAATAATTACTGAATGCCATGCAGTGTTTGGAGAACCCCTGATGTGCTAAAACAGTGGAAACCACCCACAAGTGACACCATTTTGGAAATTAGACTGCTCAGGGATCTTATCTAGATGTGTGATAAACACCTTGAACCCCCAGAAGCTTCACAGAAGTTTGTAACATTGAGCTGAATAAATTAAAACATCAAATTTTTCCCGCAAATGTTTTTAGCCCCAAATTTTGCATTTTCATAAAGGTAATAGGAGAAATTGCGCCATATATTTGTTATGCAATTTCTCCTAAGTACGCCAATAACCAATATGTAGAGAAAAACTAATGTTTGGGTGCATGGCAGAGTTTGGAAGGGAAGAAGCGTCAATAGACTTTTTTAAATGCAAAATTTGCTGGAATAATTAGCGGACGCGATGTGGTGTTTAGAGTGCCCCTGATATACCTAAACAATGGAAACCCCCACAAGTAACACATTTTGGAAACTAGACCTTCCTGGGAACTTATCTAGATGTGTGGTGAGCACCTTAAACCATCAGGTGCTTTATAGAAGTTTATAATGTTGAGCCGTGAAGTTCAGATTGAGCTGGACTGGTTTGAGGGTGCCATTTCACATTGGTAGAGCTCCTGAAGTGCCAGAACAGCAGAACCCCTGATTAGTGACCCCATTGTACAAACTACACTGCTCAATGAATTTATCTAGGGGTGCAGTGATCATATTGACACCACGGGTGTGTCAGAATTTTGTACCATTGGGGAGTGAAGAAAAGAAATTAAATTTTTACCACCAAGATTTTGTGTCAAACCCATGTTTTACATTTCTATACTGGAAATGGGTAAAATGGCACCAAATTTGTCCCACAATTTCTGCTGAATGTAGAAATATGCCATATATGGCTGTTCAGTGCTGCTTAGCCACACGGCAAGACTCTTAAGGCCTCTTTCACACATCCGTTGTGCGCCTGACGGCGCCCTCCGGCATTTTTTTGTCCAACCGCATCCGGCGAAATGTTTTTTTTGCATTGACTTTCATTAGCGCCGGATGGCGCCTGATGTCAGTGCGTTGTATCCGTTTTTGTCCGATCCGGTGGAAATGTACATTCCGGTGGCCGGACAAAACGGAGCATGTAACGTTTTTTTTTTTTTGCCGGAGTTGCCTGATGTGCCTGAAGCGGCGCATCAGGCGGCCGGAAACAATAGAATTCAATGGAACCGGATCAGACTTTTGTGCAATCCGGCAAAAGTCTGATCCGGATTCTGGAAATCGAGGTCTACTACTACTACTACTACTACTACTACTACTACTACTACTACTACTACATTTTCCAGTGTCTCCGGGCATCGAAACCCTCTTTTTTCTGGGTTCAAAAGTTCAGGTCGGATCCAGCAAAAAAACGGATCCGTTGCATCAGTTTTTTTGTTTCAGCCCCGGATCCGTCCCTTCAGGCATAGGACGGATCATGCCTGATACAAAAAGACGGATGTGTGAAAGAGGCCTAACAGAACGCTATTTGCCTCCTGGGGCGCAGATTTCCTAGCATAGTTTGCAGATGCCATATATAAAGTTCTAGAAAAGAAGAATCCCTCTTCAAGTGACCCTATTTTTTAAATTATACCCGTTTGGGAATTTATCTACAGGTTCCTTGAAGATTTTGACTCCATGGGTATTTTCCAGAAACAAGCAGTAGTGGATGTTTCTGAGTGAAAATTGCAAACTTCCATTGTAGTGACCAGTACGTTGCAGTGTCCAGTACGTTGTAGTCACCACTCATGCTTCTGAAGACCCATAAATCAGGCGGGCTCTTATCGCTACAGAAATGCCAAACATGTGGACGCTAAATGCGGTTTAGACACACTGGGGCTCAAAAGGGAGAGGGCATTTGGATTTGGGAGCACAGAATTTGCTGAAATTCTTTTTGGGAGTGAGGAGCCATTTCACTTTTCCAGAGCCTTTGTACTACCAGTAACATGGAATCCCTCTATATTCACATTGACAGTGACAGAACTGAGTGGCGACTTGCTTATTTTGTAGATTGAGTTTTTTTATTGGGAACATTTTACATAACATTTAGGATCACATTACTTTGAGGTTTCCATCTAAGGCTAGTTTCACACATCCAGTGTGCGCCTGACGGCGCCCCCAGCATTTAGCCGCAGCGCCGCATCAGAAAATCTGATGCGCCGCATGCGGCTTTTTTCGCATTGACATGCATTAGCGCCGGATGGCACCGCATGTCAATGCGTTGCATGCGGTTTTGTCCGGATGCGGCGCAAATGTACATTGCGGCGGCCGGACAAAACGCTGCATGTAACGTTTTTTTGTTTTTTGCCGGATGGTTTCTGATGTCTCCAAGCATCAGAAACCATCCGGCAAAAAACCGCATGCGGCCGCCGGCGGTGCATCAGGTTTTCTGATGCGGCGCTGCGGCAAAATGCCGGGGGCTCCGTCAGGCGCCCGCCGGAAGTGTGAAAGAGGCCTTAATCTCTAAGTGATGTGACAGATGAAACCCACGATGGATTCACAATAATGAGGCAGCAAAGATACTCTGCATTCCATCTGGCCTCTGTTCAGCGGTGTCCATCTTTTCATAAGAGCACAAAACCGTGGTTTTCTTGCACGCCTAAAAATACGGATGCAGATGGATTACAGGTCCAATGGCATCCACAGTGCCTCCATGAGCCTCAAAATAGGGATTTATTATTATTATTCCAAATAAAAATTGTCATTTTATATAGCTTGTGGACTCCAAGCTCTCTCCTTTCTTTGAAACTATCCTTTAATTTAAACAGCATACATTGATCAATAGTCTTTTTTAAAACAGATGTTTCCATAAAAGAAAAAAGATCCAGAATGTACAGAAATATCAATTAGCTATCTTCCTTTGTGATCTTGCACATCACTGCTTTAGTGGGAAAACCTAAAGGAGGAAGAGTGCCTTGTAACCACATGGCCCTACACTAAGTGCTCTGCGCATATTATCTACGTATAAATGTAAGGAACATTTCCTTTAAAATTATTAAATTACAGGTATAGCTCCTCTTAGCACAAGCTCACCTACAAGAAGCTGCGCTTACTTTGATATGAATTTTGGAAATGACAGATTCTCTTTAAAGGGAATCTGTCACCCCATTTTAGCCATATCAACTAAAGATATGACTGAATAAAGCATCCTATAAGCAAGCTATCGGTAGGTATCATATATCCAGATACCCCCGTTTTGATAGCAAAATACCTTAGTAAAGTCAGGATTCATTTCTCTAAATCAGGGCGGTCAGGTCCGGAGGGCGGCGATTTCACTCCTCTCCCCCCCCGCTCCTCGGCATGTCTTGCGTATCGCCGTCTGTGAATAGCACAGACGACGTTCTGCTTACCGCCATTGCGCTATGTAAATTCCCCCCGGGCCTGCATAAAATTATTACAGCTCATGCGCAACTCTTTCCTTTCCTTGGACGACTTCCGGGGCAGGGAAAGTAAATGACAATAGTTGCGCATGCGCTGCAATAATTTTATGCTTTGCCCACTGTTGGGCAAAGCACACTGCGCAGGTGCGGGGGGAATTTGAAAAGCGCAATGGCGGTAAGCAGAACGCCGTCTGTGCTATTCACAGACAGCGATACGCAATTGATGCAGAGGAGCGGGGGGAGGAGTGAAAGCGCCGCCCTCCAGACCTGACCGCCCTGATTTAGAGAAAAGAATCCCGACTTTCCTAAGATATTTTGCTATCAAAACGGGGTATCAGGATATATGATACCTACCGATAGCTTGCTTATGGGACGCACTATTCAGTCATATCTTAAGTTGATATGGCTAAAATGGGGTGACAGATTCCCTTTAAGCCGTTTCACATGTACATATTTAGAAGTTGAGTTTTAAAATTACGGTAGCCAATTTATGGTAGTTTTCAGAAATCTAGAAAGAAAAAAAGCTCATCATTAACACATAAATATGTGAAAATCCACAACTAATCATTGTCAGAAAATATAATATCACATATGCCCTCTGTGGTAAATTACTGCAGTGTTCAAATAGAATGCTGCATATGAATGTACCAAGAGGAATTTTAATAGGCTGCAAATATGGGTACAGAGCCATATTACTGAGCATAGTTTCATCACAACTTCATAATGTGAATTCTGACAGCCTGCTTAGAGTTGTAATTTTAAAATGGTTGAAGAGTAATGTTCTAAAAGAAAGAAAAAAATATTCTTGATATCAATTTAGGACTATGCCGATCCTACTGTCTGTTAGGTTATTTTGTGGCAAGGATATATTATTACTTTACTGCTTACTCACTGTACCTATGAACAATTATATAGTGGCTACACTTTAAAGGGAACCTGTCATGTCCCCCAATGCTATTAACCTATAGATATGAGGTACGACTGAAGGATACTAGCATTACTATGTTGTCTGGCTGCCTTACTGAATGCAGGTCTACCCAGAAAACGGATTTTATTTCTTTGTCTTTCAGTCATAGAGGCATACCTACAGCCGTTTCAGTCATCGTTCAGTACCACACCCTGGGACTTTGATTGACAGCTCGCCCTGAAGTGCACCTATGCAGAGTGATCTGTCAACCACAGTGGCAAGGTGTGATTACAGCCGCCTCTCATTGTGTACTGAGTGATGACTGAAGACGCTCCAAGTATGCCTTTATGACTGAAAGCTGGCGGCTCCCAGGCAGTATAAAGTTAATTTTCTCCCGGTAGCCATGCTTTCAGTAGGATGGCAGGAGAGCATTGCAATGCTAGTAACCTGCAGATTAACCCTATATCTGCAGGTTAATAGTGTTTTGGGGACATGACAGGTTCCCTTTAAAGACAATTTCTCCATCTCATGCACAATATGTGCTCATGCAGTGAACTCAATTCAGATCAGCCCTTGATTTCTCTTCCTTGCTTATTTTGTGTTATTTTGTATTACAGTGTGATTTCAAGATGCAGATCATGGCTTTCCTTAGCAACTTCCACATTTGTCTTTCGCCTACATTATTTCCACCCACATATTCACATTATTAATATGGTAATTATATACCCTAGTACAAAACACTAGATACTGATTTTTAAAGAGCAGGTTTACTACAGAACAGCTATAATAAAATGACACTCAATGAAAACACAATTATGGCAAGCGAAGTCTCTGTTTAGCATATTGAGAAATATCTTTAAAAAAAAAACTTATGGATGCCTGTATTAATGACATGAAAGATGTGACTATGAATTGGAAGACTCATATCTCTGAATTTCAATAAGTTTATTATGTTTTATCCAGCTTTTCGCAGAACAGAATACTTAATTTCATACTATTGATTTTATATCTGCATGAAATACTATCCAGCATACAAATGCAGTTCTTGAATGCAAAAATCCATGTCTGTACAATGCTGTGCAGGATAAATAAGGATTTTCATGAACGGGTTGAGGAGTTGTCCCTGGTATTACAATAAAATTACATAAACGCTCGGTCCCATTGATGGGATTAGTAGAGTTGGTACTGAGGGCCAAACCTAGAGTTACTTGCAAATATTATACACTGCTCAAAAAAACAAAGGGAAAACTCAAATAACACATTCTAGATCTGAGTGAATGAAATATTCTCATTGAGTACTTTGTTCTGTACAAAGTTGAATGTGCTGATAACAAAATCACACAAAAATTATCAATGGAAATAAAATTTATTAACCAATGGAGGCCTGGATTTTGAGTCACCCACAAAATTAAAGTGGAATGTAATGTCCTTAAAAAAAGTCAAAATGATGCTTAGTAGTGTGTGTGGCCTCCACGTGCCTGTATGACCTCCCTGTGTCTATATGACCTCCCTACAATGCCTGGTCATTCTCCTGATGAGGCGGCGGATGGTCTCCTGAGGGATCTCCTCCCAGACCTGGACTAAAGAATCCACCAACTCCTGGACAGTCTGTGGTGCAACGTGACAGTGGTGGATGAAGCGAGACATGATGTCCCAGATGTGCTCAATCGGATTCAGGTCTGGGGAACGGGCGGGCAAGTCCATAGCTTCAATGCCTTCATCTTGCAGGAACTGCTGACACTCCAGCCACATGAGGTCTGACATTGTCCTGCATTAAGAGGAACCCAGGGCCAACCGCACCAACATATGGTCTCACAAGGGGTCTGAGGATGTCATCTTGGAACCTAATGGCAGTCAGGCTACCTCTGGCGAGCACATGGAGGGCTGTGCGGCCCTCCAAAGAAATGCCACCCCACACCATTTCTGACCCACTGCCAAACCGGTCATGCTGAATGATGTTGCAGGACACAGATCGCTCTCCATGGCGTCTCCAGACTCTGTCACGTCTGTCACATGTGCTCAGTGTGAACCTACTATCATCTGTGAAGAGCACAGGGCGCCTGTGGCAAATTTGCCAATCCTGGTGTTCTGTGGCAAAAGCCAAGCATCCTGCACGGTGTTGGGCTGTGAGCACAACCCCCATCTGTGGATGTGCACTCAGACCATCCTCATGGAGTCGGTTTCTAACCATTTGTGCAGACATATCCACATTTGTGGCCTGCTGTAGGTCATTTTGCAGGGCTCTGGCAGAGCTCATCCTGTTCCTCCTTGCACAAAGGTGGAGGTAGCGGTCCTGCTGCTCATCTCCTGGTGTACTGGCCTGTCTCCTTTTAGCGCCTCAAGCCTCTGGACACTACACTGATAGACGCAGCAAACCTTCTTGCCACAGCTCACATTGATGTGCCATCCTGGATGAGCTACACTACCTGAGCCATTTGTGTGGGTTGTAGAGTCTGTCTCATGCTACCACGAGTGTGAAAGCACAACCAACTTTCAAATGTGACCAAACCATCAGCCGGAAAGCATTGGTACTGAGATGATGTCTGTGGCCCCCACCTGCAGAACCACTCTTTTATTGAGTGTGTATTAATAATTGCAAATAATTTCTATCTGTTGTCTATTCCATTTGTACAACAGCATATGAAATTGATTGTCAATCAGTGTTGCTTCCTAAGTGGACAGTTTAATTTCAAAGAAGTTTGATTTACTTGGAGATATATTCTTTTGTTTAAGTGTTCCCTGTTATGATTTGGTAGCCGAGGAGGACGGTAGCAAAAATAGGCTTAACAACCTGGCACCCAGAGAGGTTGGTAACTAGAGGATTGCAGACCCCTAAACTGGCAGCACAACTAGAAGTAGCAGAGGGACGTGCCCGTGCCTTTCAGTGCCCTAGACACCTCGTCACAGCCGGAGAGATAACTAAGTCTAAAAAGAGAAAGGGGAAAGCTATCTGCCCAGGAGTAGACCCCCAAAGGAATAGGTAGCAGCCAACATATATTGGCGATGAGGCAAGATGAAATACAGACGCAGGCAGAAAATAGCACAAGCAAATGCTGGGGCCCAAACTGTCTAGATAGAAAAGGACAGGAAGGAATACTGTCTGCAATCCAGAAAAAACACTAGAAAAACTCCAACACTTCTGATACATAACAATACTGAGACCACACAATCTCTCCCCTGCTAGATCAGACTCTGATGTGCACTGGTAGCAAAACAGCAGACACTGAAATAACAGAGAACTGATAATACATAAACTGTCTCTAGTGTGAACTGGTAGCAATTCAGCAAATGCAGAAATAACAGGGAACTGAAAATGCTTAAACAGTGGTAAATAAGAAACAGTGTCCAGCGTGCGCAGGCCCCCACAGGGGAACCTGGCTGTATAATCCAAAAGGGAAGAAAACTGAGATAGACAAAAACTAAAGCCACAGAAACAAACAGCAAATAACTTATCTGAAAGTTTCAGGACAGAGCAGGAAGCAAGCTGACTTCCAAAAGAGACCAGGAAGCAAGTAACCACCGGCGAGGATCATGGGAAGGTTACTCACTTAAATCTCCCCAGTCATCAATACCAGATTGCCAATCATCGCTCCCAGCTGATGAACCTCTGTTAACCAAAGCAGCTTCATTACTATCAGCAGCCACCAGAGGGAGCCCAAACTCAGGAGTCATATCCAGAGCGTCACAACAGTACACCCCCTTGAGGAGGGGTCACCGAACCCTCACCTGCGCCACCAGGCCGATCAGGATGAGCCCGGTGAAAGGTGCGAACCAGTCTCTCAGCATGAATGTCAGAAGCAAACACCAAGAATTGTCATCCTGACCGTAACCTTTCCACTTGACCAAGTATTGGAGTTTCGTTCTAGCCAGACGAGAATCCAATATCTTCTCTACTTCATACTCCAGATTGCCCTCAACCAAAACAGGCTCAGGGGGTGTAGCAATAGGAACTACTGGCTCAACAAACCTTTTCAATAAAGATTTATGGAAGACGTTGTGAATCTTAAATGTCCCTGGAAGAGCCAAACAGAAAGAAACGGGATTAAGGATTTCCAAAATCTTATAAGGTCCATTGAACCTTGGCTTAAATTTTGGAGACGCCACCTTCATAGGGATATTTTTTGAGGACAGCCAAACCATATCACCTACTTTAAACTGGGGACCATCAGTCCTATGCCAGTTGGCAAACCGTTGGGCCCTCTCTTGAGAGAGAGACAACTTATCCACTACTTGATCCCAAATCTGCTGCATTCTCTCTACCATAGAGTCAACACCTGGACAGACAGAAGCCTCCACATGCCCCGAAGGAAACCGTGGGTGAAACTAGAAATTTCCAAAAAAGGGGGCATCAAAGTGGAAGAACTAGCCCGATTGTTTAGAGCGAATTCTGCCAAGGGCAAAAAAGAGACCCAGTCATCTTGATCAGCAGACACAAAGCATCTCAAATAGGTTTCCAAAGTCTGGTTTGTTCTTTCAGTCTGCCCATTGATCTGAGGGTGTAACACAGAGGAGAAAGACAATTGAACTCCCAGTTTAGAACAAAAGGTCCTCCAAAATCTGGAAACAAATTGGATTCCTCTGTCAGACACAATGTTCTCCGGAATGCCATGCAAACGAACCACCTGCTGAAAAAACAAGGGCACCAACTCAGAAGTGGATGGCAACTTCAGCAGTGGCACAAGATGGACCATCTTGGAAAATCTATCACAGATCACCCAGATAACAGTCATTCTCTGAGAGACAGGAAGGTCGGAAATAAAATCCATAGAGATATGGGTCCATGGACTCCTGGGCACAGGCAGTGGCATTAACAATCCACTAGAGCGAGAGCAGGGTTTGGTCCGAGAACAAGTCCCACAGGACTGCACAAAATTCCTGACATCACGAGATAAAGTAGGCCACCAAAAGGACCGACTCACCAAATCTCTAATACCAAAAATACCGGGATGACCAGCCAACGCGGAGCAATGAATTTCAGACATTACTTTCTTCCTCCATTGGTCTGGGACATACAATTTCCCTACTGGGCAACGTTCAGGTTTATCCCCCTGAAATTCCTCCAGAGCCAGGCTCAAATCGGGCGAGATAGCGGTAAGAACCACATCCTCCTTCAGAATGGCAGTAGGCTCAGTCACATCAAGAGAATCCGCAAGGAAACTCCTAGAGAGGGCATCCGCCTTAACATTCTTGGTACCAGAGAGAAAGGAGACCACAAAATTAAAACGCGTGAAAAGCAAGGTCCACCTGGCCTGTCTAGGATTTAATCGCTTGGCTGATTCGAGATAGATTAAGTTCTTGTGGTAAGTGAGGACCACAACTTGATGTTTGGCTCTCTCTAACCAATTGTCACGGGTGTGTCGCCACGAAGATCGTCGCGATTACACAACCTGACTTCTCGCAGCTGAGTTTTTGGTGCTTGGTGTTTTTCGGCAGTGAGGGAGTTAATTCTCTCTCTCTCTGTGCTAGATGAGGCCCAGCCTCGCCCAGCTGCAGTTAATGCTGCAGTAATGAGATTCCTTCAAATACCTGCTGGTCTGCTAGGAATATGTCGGTGAAAGCATTCATGCAGACCAGCAGAGCGGATCGTGGTATTGTGAAGTCTGAAGTGAAGAGTACCTGGTGTGTTTTTTTCCCCTCCTCGCTTTATCATTTATTTCCGTACCCGTTGGTGTTCCCTCTGTAGTTGTGGAGTGAGTTTTATATGCAAGGTGGATTTTAGTTTACCCCTTGTACTGTCTCGTTCGTCTATTACTGTGTTTAGGCATATATCTTCCAGTCCCCTGTGGTTGTGATCGGGGTCCTTCTCAGGACTAGATTACTGAGGGTCAGGGATTTGCAGGAGATAGGGTTACGCTGGCGGCCTGGACCTCTGTACCTTCAACAGTACCTCCAGGAAGAGGGATTAGTCAGGGCCCCTGCTTAGGGTCAGCATAGACCCCGGACCTCCTGTATGCAGTGACAGCGTGACACCAATATCTCCACTCTTCGAATGCCCACTTCATAGCCAATAGCTCTCGATTTCCCACATCATAATTACGTTCAGCTGGGGAAAACTTTGGATCACAATGCTTGGTCTGGCCACGGCTCTTTCGACCCAAATTTGACAGCTGCAAGTTCGTGCATTGTGGTCCAATCTTGGTACAATTTATACAACTGTCTGACTGTGCCCTTAGAGGAGGATATAAATGTTTCAATGGAATGGGTTTGCCACATGTCCTTTATAGTTTGAAAAAATGACCATATAAGCAGTTGTGCCTGGTCCTGCGAGGTACTGCAAACCCATTAAAGTAAATGTGGCTGAACTGCAGCAGTACAGCCACAACCCCATATGACTGTAAATGATGAAGGTGACGTCTCCATTATGGTAAGTCTATATAACGCTTCTCACCACAAATGTAACAAGTACCTATTGCCAAAAGTTCCTTGTCTGGTGCAGATACCGTATATACTCATGTATAAGCCGACCCGTATATAAGCCAACCCCCCTAATTTTGCCACAAAAAACTGGGAAAACTTATTGACTCGTGTATAAGCCTAGGATGGAAAATGCAGCAGCTACTGGTAAATTACAAAAATAAAAATAGATACCAATAAAAGTAAAATTAATTGAGACATCAGTAGGTTAAATGTTTTTGAATATCCATATTGAATCAGTAGCCCCATATAATGCTCCATACAGTACATAGTGGGCCCCATAAGATGCTCCATACAAAATACTCCCCATATAATGCTCCATAAAGGTTAATAATGGGCCCATAAGATGCTCCATAGAATAATATGCCCCATATGCTGCTCCATAGATTATGCCCCCATATGATGCTCCATAGGTTATGCCCCCATAAAATGCTCCATAGATTATTCCCCATATGCTCCATAGATTATGCCCCATATGCTCCATAGATTATGCCCCATATGCTCCGTAGATTATGCCCCATAGATTATGCCCCATATGCTCAATAGATTATGCCCCATATGCTCCAAAGATTATGCCCCCATATGCTCCATAGATTATGTCCCCATATGCTCCATAGATTATGCCCCCATGTGCTCCATAGATTATGCCCCATGTGCTCCATAGAGTATGCCCCATAGACTTTATTGATTATGCCCCATATGCTCCATAGATTATGCCCCATATGCTCCAAAGATTATGCCCCCATATGCTCCATAGATTATGCCCCCATATGCTCCATAGATTATGCCCCATATGCTCCATAGATTATGCCCCATATGCTCCATAGATTATGCCCATAGATTATGCCCCATATGCTCCATAGATTATGCCCCATATGCTCCAAAGATTATGCCCCCATATGCTCCATAGATTATGCCCCCATATGCTCCATAGATTATGCCCCCATGTGCTCCATAGATTATGCCCCATATGCTCCATAGTAAAGGTCCCTTATACTGCCGCTGCTGCTGCAAGTAAAAAAAAAATGACATAATCACCTCCCCTCGCTGGGGGCCAGGTGCCGGTGTACTGAGCAGGCGGGGACACTGGCAAACTATGGGGGACAGGTGCCGGTGTCACCGCTCGCTCAGGGCCCCGGAACCTGAGATATTCACCTGTCCCCGGTCCACCGCAGCGCACCGCTGTCTTCCGGGTCCTCCGGCAGTGAATGCTTAGGCATAGGGCGCGGCGCACACTTACTACGTCATCGCGCCCTCTGCTTGAACATCACAGCCAGAGGACAGGAGGTCAGAGAGGCGTGCAGCGGTGGACCGGGGACAGGTGAATATCGCATATACTTACCCCCTCCTGGCTCGTCTCTGCATTGTCTACAGCCCCTGCTCTTCTCCTGCGGTCTCCTGCAGCTCTTCCTTCCTTCAGCAGTCACGTGTGCATATTCATGACTTTCACAAGCGGTACCACGTGACCGCTGCAGGAAGGAGCCTGAGATCGTGGAAGAATCAGGGGGGCTGCAGAGACGCGCCAGAGGGAGTGAGTATGATCTGACATCCTCGCTCCCCGCCGACCCCCCGGTATATGACTCGTGTATAAGCCGAGAGGGGACTTTCAGCCTTACACGCAAGTATATACGGTAATTGTTGCATGTTCGGATGATTCATATGATTTGTGTAGTTATTATTAGTGTTTTATTTTACTTACTATAACCACTTTACCCCTAAGGGTAATTCGCACATTAATGACAGGGCCAACTTTTGCAATTCTGACCACTGTCACTTTATTGAGTTATAACTCTGGAACGATTCAACAGTTCCCAATGATTCTGAGAGACTGTTTTTTCGTGACTTATTATCCTTCATTGAAGTGGTAAAATTTCTTTGCTATGACTTGCATTTATTTGTGAAAAAAACAGAAATTTGCAAAAATGTAGGATTTTTCAAAATCTGAATTTTCATGCCCTTAAGTCACAGAGATATGTCACACAAGATATTTAACAAATTACATTTCCCACATGTCTACTTTATGTCAGCACAATTTTTTAAACATATTTTTTTGGGTTAGGAAGTTAAAAGTTGACCAGCGATATTTCATTTGTCGAACAAAATTTACAAAACCTTTTTTTTTAGGGATCATATCACATTTTAGTAAATTTTAGGGTTTCATATGAAAGAAGATACCCAAAAGTGACACCATTCTAAAAACTACACCCCTCTGTGTGCTCAAAACTACATTTATGAAGTTTATTAACCCTTCAGATGCTTAACAGGAATTTTTTGAAAAAAATTTACATTTAACTTTTTCACCAAAAATTTACTTCAAATCCAATTTTTTATATTTTTACAAGGGTAACAGGAAAAAATGGACCACAAAATTTGTTTTGTAATTTCTCCTGAGTATGCTGATACCCCATATGAAGGAGAATACCACTGTTTGGGCGCACTGCAGATATCGGAAGGCAAAGTGCGCCATTTAACTTTTTGAATGCAAAATTTGCTGGAACAATTGACGGATACAATGTCGCGTTTGAAGAGCCCCTGATGTGCCTAAATAGTGAAAATCCCTCACAAGTGACACCACTTGGGAAACTAGACCTCTCAGGGAACAGTTCTAGATGTTTGGTGAGAATATTGAACTGTCAGGTGCTTCATAGAAGTTATAACGTTGAGCCGTAAAAATAAAAGAAAATAAAATTATCCCCACAAATATGTTTTTAGCACAAAATATTGCATTTTCATAAGGGTAACAGGAGAACTTGAATCATACAATTTCTGGTGCAATTACCTGAGTATGCCGATACCCCATGTAAGGGAATAAACCACTGTTTGGGAGCACGACTAAGATTGGAAGGGCAGGAGCGCCATTTGACTTTTTGAATGCAAAATTTGCTGGAATGATTGGCAGACGCCATGTCCTATTTGGAGAGCCTCTGAAGTGCCTAAACAATGAAAGTACCCCACACGTGACATCATTTTGGAAACTAGACCCCACAGGGAACCGAAGTGTGGTGAGCACATTGAACCCTCAGGTGCCTCACAGAAGTTTATAATGTTGAGCTGTAAAAATAAAAAAAAATCTAATTTTCCCCACAAATATGTTTTTAGCATAAAATATTGCATTTCAATAAGGGTAAAAGGAGAAATTGCACCATACAATTAGTTGAGCATTTTTTCCTGAGTACGCCAATAACCAATATGAGGAAGAAAACCACTGTTTGGGTGCACAGAAGAGCTTGGAATGGAAGGAGCACCATTTGACTTTTTGAATGCAAAATTTGCAGGAACTATTGGCGGACGTCATGTCGCGTTTGGAGAGCCTCTGATGTGCCTAAACAGTGAAAATCTCCAATAAGTGACACCATTTTGGAAACTAGACCCTTCAAGGAGCTGATTAAGATGTGTGGTGAGCACATAAAAATAAAAAAAATCAAATTTTCCCCACAACTGTTTTCAGCACAAAATTTTGCATTTTCATAAGGGTAACATGAGAAATTGCACCATACAATTTGTTGAACAATTTCTCCTGAGTATGCCGATACCCCATATGTGGGGGAATACTACTTTTGAGGCACAGTGCAAAGCTCAGAAGGAAAGAGGCGTCATATTGGAGTTCAGATTTTACTGGAATGGTTTGAGGGTGCCATGTCACATTGACAGAGCCCCTAAGGTACCAGAACAACAGAAACCCCCTATATGTGAATTCATTTTACAAACTACAGTCTCCAATGAGTTAATCTATGGGTGTAGTGATCATATTGACACCTCATTTGCCTCACAGAGTTTTATACCACTGCGTGGTGAAGAAAGAATAAATTACATTTTTATCGCTAAAATATTGTTTTAACCCCAAGTTTTCAATTTTTCTAAAGGCTAATAGAATTTTTTTTTTACAACAAACTGAGGTCCATTTTTTCCTGAGTGCGTCAATACCCTACATGTTATCAGGAAATATTTTTCAGGCACAATGCAAAGCTCAGAAGGCAGAGAAGAGCCCATAAGGTGCCAGAACAGCAGAACCCCCCATTAGTGACCCCATTTTAAAAATTACACCTCTCAATGAATTCGTCAATGGGTGCAGTGATCATATTGACACCAGGGGTGTGTCACAGAATTTTATACCATTGGGCAGTGAAGACAAATAACTACATTTTTACCATCAAAATTTTGTTTTAGCCCCAGATTTTACATTGTCACACAAGAAGTGGGTAAGAATGAAACCAAAATTTATACTGAACTTGGAAATACCCCATATGTGGCTGTACAGTACTACTTAGCTATACGGAGAGACTCAGGAGGGACAGAGCGCTATTTGCCTCCTGGAGCACAGATTTTCCTAGAGCAGTTTGCGGACTCCATATACAGAGCCCCTAATTGCTAGAAGTGACCCCATTTGGAAAACTATATCCCCTGGGGAATTTATCTACAGGTGTAGTGACGATTTTGACTCCATGGGTATTTTCCAGAAACAAGCAGCAATGAATGTTGCCAAGTGAAAATTGCAAACTGCCGTTGTAGTGACAAGTATGCTGTAGTAACCAGTACGTTGCATTCACCAGTACTTTATGTCTAGCCCGTGCTTCTGGAGGCAGGCATCCGTAAGTTAGGAGGGCTGTCTTCACTTCAGAAATGCCAAACGTGGACTCATTATGTGGTTTAGTTACTCTGTGGGGCTCAAAAGGGAGGGGGCATTTGGATTTGGGACTGGAGAAATTACTGAATTTCTTTTGGGAGGTGAGGAGCCATTTCGCTTTTCCAGAGCCTTACTGCAACCAGTAATGTGGAAGCTCCCTATATTTCCATTAACAGATGACAGACCTGAGTCAGGGCTTTCTCTTTTTGTGGATTGAGTTGAAGCTTTTATTTGGAACATTTTACTTAATGTTTGGGATCACATTTATCCGGCAGTCTACGCTGACCACTTAATTTGAGGTTTCCATCTAAATCTCCAAGTGACATGATTCAGATGAAACCCCCGAGGGATCCATTCACTATAATGAGGCAGCAGAGTTACTCTGGACTCCTTCTTGTGTCTGTTTAGCAGTGTCATTCTTTAAAGAAGTGCACAAAACTGTAGCAAAGGGCACTTTTATGCAATCCTAAAAGATGGACGCCGACGGATCACAGGTCAAACAGGGTTCACTGTGCCTCCGTCTGCCTGATTATAGGGAATTTTCTGCCAGAGGTTCCATCTGAATCATGTATTTCAGAGATTTAAACGGAAACCATGGTGTAAGAGCTCAATGCAAAGTGCAGGATAAATGTGCGCCGAGCATAACTGCGATCTTTGGGAGGCAGAATGAAAAAATAAACAGCATGTGAAGAATTAGTTTTATTTATTTTTGCGCCGTTCCTCGTGCAGTATACAATAAGCAGGATAAACGGTGGGAACCAGGCATGTAGAGTCCAGTCATTCACCTTTTCTGTGTGCAAAGCAGTAATCAAAGCAAAAGGTGGCTACTTTGAAGAACCTAGAATATAAGACATATTTTCAGTTGTTCCACACTTTTTTGTAAAGTGTAATGTATAATTCCACATGTGTTAATTCATAGTTTTGATGCCTTCAGTGTGATTCTACAATTTTCATAGTCATGAAAATACAGAAAAATCATTGAATGAGAAGGTGTCCAAACTTTTGGTCTGTACTGTACCTTAAGGGAAACAGCTAACCTGGCTATATGCAGGTTTAGCCAGGTGATCTAAACAGAAGCTGTAGAGCTAGGATTTAACACTAGCCTATATTTATTAGGACTAATGTATTCAAGATATAAAATATACATTATATTTCTTTACTCTTTAATTTTGCAGTCACACTAAAATAGTACCATTTTTAATTTGTATTTTTTTATATTTTTTCACTTTTTAGCAAATTTGTTATCCTTCTTACTTCACAGCATATTGTGTTGATATTAGTCACTGGCAGAGATGATCTGGAACTGCTAAGACCCAGCAACAAAGCACACACTCAAAGATCACAAAAGGTCCAACAGTCAGTAGCTTTGCTCCCCCATTCAATAAATAGTGGTCATTAATTCAACGTAGACTACAAAAGTGAAGACACTGCGAGGCCATAGTAACTTACAGGATATCAAAGGTGGGAACTGAATAGGGCAGGGGCAATGAAGACTCTTTTCTTTGAGGAAGGAGGGGTATATAAATACATATATAGTTACAGCGTCAGAGAGCTGTTTTTCTGAGACAGAGCTCAGAATTAACGATTTTCCTACAAACAAATACAAAATTGAATGACAAGATTTTGGCTTCTTGTAGGCACCATTAGAGGGAACCCTAGGACTTACCAAAGACTGTTTAATTATTGAGTTCAATCAGGCTGTCAAAGGTTTAATGCAGTTCTGCTCTACAATAAAGTAGACGCTATGTTTTTTGAGCAGCTTGAAAACCTGTGAATATAAAATTTTTTATGTTTTCAAATTGAGACCTTTTTATTTTTTAAAACAGGAGAAAAATCCATGTGGTGAAACAAGAATATGCTTAGCTGAACTATTCAGCTGGAAAAATAACAAATACAAATGAAATATTGTAAGAGCAATGATAACAGCAGATGTGCAAGAGAATCCACAACAGACGATGCTACGGCTCAAAGTCTCGCACTGAAAATTATCTTTTATTGAATCTGGCAGCTCAAACATAAACAGCTTTTTTTCAGCAAACAAACTAAATCTCTTCTTAAAGACAACACATATGGTCAGCAGGATACAGTTCATAAAAGTAGCATACGTTCGCTTGAGAAAGTACAACAATCTAATATATGTGTTACTATTTGCCATTTAGGGAATCATAGCTTCTCACAACGGAGGTTATACTGAGAAATAGGAAGCCTTATGGTCGATCAGCAGGTATGTGCTTAGCAAGACAGAATGGTGTTTGGCTGAATTTCACGTAATTCAATTATCATGTCCAATACTCATCTGAAATATATTCGGTTTTTAGAAATGCAGAAACCATCTGCTGTATGTGTGCGAAGCAAACTAGATATTATAATAGTTGGTTTACATAAACTGCATGCACAACTATGCCTCATTTATACGTTTTCTGACAGATAATCATGGGATAGCATACAACCTCTTTAAGAGGTTCTTCTGTAAAGAGATCTATGTATGTAATAGTTAGTCATTGATATTTTTGGTTTCTGAATATCATGTGACTAATGGAAATGTTAGTGTCAAGTATAAGGGCCATTTGCCTGGTGTCGTTTTGATCCTGCAATCCTTCAACCAGGTACTTAGGTATTCTCAGAGTCTACTAATATTCCTTGTATTTCAAAATAGATCAGTTAACATGAGGCAACAAAATTACAATAGGTTGGTTTAAATAGAGAAAGAGAACCTAGTTATGTCATGACTATGTGGGTATAAAAATGTAACAATCCTAATTCTAATCAACACTATTTAGAGTTTTAACACCCCTTGAGATATGAAAATCTAGTAATGTGTGCTCCAAGCACAACAGTGGCCTTGTACTGAACATTACATTATTGTGCTTTTCAATTGAATGATGTATACCAGGGTAGCATAACTGGATATGGCTCATGTATTAAAGGTAATCTGTCACCAGCATTTTGTTATTTCACTTGAGCAGTGTAATGTAGGGACAGAGACTGGGCTGCTTGCTACAGTTTTGATAAAATCACAGCTTTATCTGCTGCAGGTCTACCAGTTCTCTGAATGCCAACTCTGTATAACACCACCCCCCACTGCTGATTTACAGCTGTCTGTGTACACAATTCATAGGCAGAAAACTGTTAATTAGTGGTGGGGACTGGGTAATACAAAGTTCAAGAATATGGAGGACCATTGTCATGGCTCAGGTTGGGGATTCAATCCGGCAACCTGTTGCTCTGTGGTCGGCTCCCTGTCTGCTAATCATTTTCAAAGGAAATATTCTTCAAAACATATATATACAGTACAGACCAACAATTTGGATACACCTTCTCATTTAAAAATTTTTCTGTATTTTCATGACTATGAAAATTGTAAATTCACACTGAAGGCATCAAAACTATGAATTAACACATGTGGAATTAATAATTAACAAAAAAGTGTGTAACAACTGAAATTATGTCTTATATTCTAGGTTCTTCAAAGTAGCCACCTTTTGCTTTGATGACTGCTTTACACACAAAGGTATCAACCACTGAGGACTCTCAAGTCTAAATATTTTTCTTACACACTCTTGGCATTCTCTTGATGAGCTTCAAGAGGTAGTCACCGGAAATGGTTTTCACTTCACAGGTGTGCCCTGTCAGGTTTAATAAGTGGGATTTCTGGCCTTATAAATGGGGTTGGGACCATCAGTTGTGTTGTGCAGAAGTCTTGTGGATACACAGCTGATAGTCCTACTGAATAGACTGTTAGAATTTGTATTATGGCAAGAAAAAAGCAGCTAAGTAAAGAAAAATGAGTGGCAATCATTACTTTAAGAAATGAAGGTCAGTCAGTCCGAAAAATTGGAAAAGCTTTGAAAGTGTCCCCAAGTGCAGTTGCAAAAACCATCAAGCGCTACAAAGAAACTGGCTCACATGAGGACCGCCCCAGGAAAGGAAGACCAAGAGTCACCTCTGCTTCTGAGGATAAGTTTATCCAAGTCACCAGCCTCAGAAATCGAAGGTTTGCAGCAGCTCAGATTAGAGACCAGGTCAATGCCACACAGAGTTCTAGCAGCAGACACATCTCTACAACAACTGTTAAGAGGAGACTTTGTGCAGCAGGCCTTCATGGTAAATTAGCTGCTAGGAAACCACTGCTAACGACAGGCAACAAGCAGAAGAGACTTGTTTGGGCTAAAGAACACAAGGAATAGACATTAGACCAGTGGAAATCTGTGCTTTGGTTTGATGAGTCCAAATTTGAGATCATTGGTTCCAAACACAGTGTCTTTGTGCGACGCAGAAAAGATGAACGGATGGACTCTATATGCCTGTTTCCCACCGTGAAGCATGGAGGAGGAGTTGTGATGGTGTGGGGTGCTTTGCTGGTAATACTTTTGGGGATTTATTAAAAATTGAAGGCATACTGAACCAGCATGGCTACCACAGCATCTTGCAGTGGCATGCTATTCCATCCGGTTTGCGTTTAGTTGGACCATCATTTATTTTTCAACAGGACAATGACCCCAAACACACCTCCAGGCTGTGTAAGGGCTATTTGACCAAGAAGAAGAGTGATGGGGTGCTACGCCAGGTGACCTGGCCTCCACAGTCACCAGACCTGAACCCAATCGAGATGGTTTGGGGCGAGCTGGACCGCAGAGTGAAGGCAAAAGGGCCAAGAAGTGCTAAGCATCTCTGGGAGCTCCTTCAAGATTGTTGGAAGACCATTTCCGGTGACTACCTCTTGAAGCTCATCAAGAGAATGCCAAGAGTGTGCAAAGCAGTCATCAAAGCAAAAGGTGGCTACTTTGAAGAACCTAGAATATAAGACATATTTTCAGTTGTTTCACACTTTTTTGTTAAGTATATAATTCCACATGTGTTAATTCATAGTTTTGATGCCTTCAGTGTGAATGCACAATTTTCATAGTCATGAAAATACAGAAAAACCTTTAATGAGAAGGTGTGTGTTAGGGTTCGAGTTCCCGCTGCTGCACAAGGGGAGTCTCGATCCAGTCCCGCTGCGGTCTCCCATTCATCTCTGGCCGCAGTGGAGCCTGCTCAGCAGAGACGTCGGTCCAAGCGTCTTGCCCACTCCACTACTGTGCAGTGACTTGCTGCTGCCTTTCCTGGATCTGCTATTATAGCCAGTGTTGGAGCAGACGTCTGGGACAAAGTCCTGCATTTTCCCTTCTGAGCATGCCCAGAGTGAGATCTCTCATTGGAGATCAGGGGTCACATGCTCAGGTACTGCAGCGGCTCCTATTGGTCCGCCAGGAAGGCCCTGCGATTACTGATGTTCTGGAACAAGTTTCATTGGTCCTGGTTTCTGGCAGGTCCTGTAGCTGTTGCTATAAAAGGGTAGCATGGCTGGGCCGCCATGCGCTAATATCAACCATTGTATGCTATGCGCCAGTGTGATCATGCGTATGTGTGGTTAGGGACCCGGCTGAAATAAGCCACTAGAATACCGACTTAATCGGTGAGGAGTTTGGTATGGTAGCTGGTCAGGGTCGGTGTCCTAGATGCCCTAGATTACCGGCATAACCGGTGAGGAGTTTTGATTGCCGTATTCAGGGTCTGGCGTTCAGACGCCATAGATTGCGGGTTACTCCCGCGAGGACATTAGCACACGATCACGCTTTATGTACGCTTAGCACTTAACTGTGTGCCTGAGAGCCTGACAGGACACAGTGCTTTTTCTCAGCGGCCCTGTGACGTAACAGGGTTTGCTTTCTACGCTAGACAGCGCCCTAGCGTGTTTTCTTTGCAACTCAGTTGTGTCTAGTGAGTGCGCACACATCGCCATATAGCGCTGCGGCTCTCTTTCTTGCGGCTCTGTGGATTAACAGAGTTCGCACTTATTGCCACAGCACGTTACGGCGTTTATGTTAGCGACTCTGCGGGATAACAGAGTTTGCTTCTCGCGCCATTTTTACTAGCAGCAGGCTCCACTTGCACGGTGGACCCCGGGCTGCGAACGCACCTCTCTACATTATATATTTGGTGCGTTCCGCAGACCCTTAACAGTGTGTCCAAACTTTTGGTCTGTACTGTATATATGCAAGGGGAATCTCGAGCCATCCCCGCTGCAGTCCCCCATCCGTCTCCGGCCACAGTGTAGCCTGCTCAGCAGAGACGTCGGTCCCAGCGTCTCACCCAGTCTAATACTGTGCAGAGGATGACTGCTGCCTCCCCAGGTCCTGCCATTGTAACCAGTGCAGGTCAGTGGCAAGCAGACGTACTTGGAACTAAGTCCTGTGTGTTCCCTTCTGAGCATGCTCAGGGTAAGATCTCTCATAGGAGATCAGGGGTCACATGGTCGGGTATTGCAGCGACTCCCATTGGTCCTCCAGGAAGGTCCTGAAGCTGCTTTAGTTCTGGAGCAGCTTTCCCATTGGTCCTTTTCTGGAAGGTCCTGTAGCTGCTACTATAAAAGGTGTGCATGACCGCATGGCCATGCGCTAGTATCAAATCTGTTACGTGCTTGCGCCAGTGTGGTCATGTATGCATGTGGTTAGGTCCGGCTGAAATAAGCCCCTAGAATACTGGCACCTCCGATGAGGAGTTTTGTATGCACGTGTTCAGGGCTCGGCTGAAAATGCCATTAGAATACTGGCTACTCCGATGAAGAGATTATTGCTTGTGTTCTGATTGCATGACCACAGACTGCAATCCGCTTAGCAGTCATATGTGTCCCCTGTGAGTCTGACAGGACACAGTCTTTGTCACAGCAGCTCTGTGAATTAACAGAGTCCGCTTATATCGCCATATAACGCTACAGCATTTTAGTTAGCGACTCTGTGGAATAACAGAGTTCGCCCATACCGCCATATAGTGCTACGGCGTTTACATCTGCGACTCTGCGGGATAACAGAGTTCGCTCATACTGCCTATTTGCGCCATCTTACTGGCAGCAGGTTCTGCCTGCACAGTGGACCCCGGACTGCGAACGCACCTCTCGTTAATATCTATTTTCTGCGTTCCGCAGGCCTTTAACATAATACTAGCGCCAGGGTCTGGCTAGTAAAATGGCAGATGACCAGCGTCTACAGCAGTACATTCAGCAGCTGGAGTGTAGGCTGGCGGCTCTTGAGCGCACAACCTCAGCTGTGGATGTTACTGCAGTCGCTGTTCAGGCTGCTAGCGGGGCTGCAGCCAGTTTGTCCTCTGCCACCTCTGCCCCTACATTATCTTACCTCCTGCTTCCTGACAAGTTTGCTGGTGACAGCAAGCAATGTCGGGGATTCGTGAGTCAGTGCTCTATACAGATCGAGCTTCTGGCTGCACATTTCCCCACGGATCGGGCACAAGTGGGTTTTGTATTATCTCTCCTGTCGGGCAAAGCATTGGAGTGGGCAACGCCGCTGTGGGAGCGCGACGATCGTGTGGTGCGGAGTGCTCCGCGTTTCTTGGAGGCTCTTAAAAAGGTCTTTTTTAGGACCTCAGGTCACCCATGATACGGCGCTCCAACTGCTGGCAATGTCACAAGGTTCGACTTTGGTCAGTCAGTTTTCCGTCCAATTTCGGACTCTGGTCTCTGAGCTAGAATGGTCAGATAAAGTCCTCATTCTGGTCTACTGGAGAGGACTGGCGGACCATGTTAAGGACGCTTTGGCCACCAGGGAAATTCCCGCCACACTGCAGAAGCTTATCTCCATATCTACCCGCATCGATCTCTGTTTTCACGAGCGGAGGTTGGAGCGGATCCAGTGTAGGCAAAGGTTTCGGCTGGCTCCCACCTTTGCCAAACCTCTTGAATCCCCCGTTCAGGCGTCCGAACCCCAAGAGGCCATGGAGGTTTCTCGAGCGGGACCTAAGTCTCGGACCTCTCGAGCATCCGTGGTCTGTAATGTGTGCCAGTAGCAGGGGCATTATGCCAACCAATGTCCACAGCGGTTGGGTAAACGGTCGTGTCCAGTGACCATGGGAGCAGGGTCACTAGACGCAGCGGCTTTTGCCTCAAGAGTGCTCTTTAAAGGGATAATTACCCTAGGTTCATCCACTCTTCCCGTCAAGCTTTGTGTGGACTCTGGGGCAGAGAGGGATTTTATGTCCTCCACTTTTGCTTCTCGTCACACCATGCCTCAGGTGTTGCTCGCCGAGCCAGTGACGGTACGGGTGCTGAATGGATCGACACTGCCCACACAAATCACCCATCAGACTGTCCCTCTCACCCTGTCTATGTCTCCTTCCCATCAGGAGAATATGTCATTTTTTATCCTTCCTGAGGGTATAGATGAGGTTTTGCTGGGAATACCTTGGCTTCCTTCTCCACTCTCCCCATATTGAGTGGTCCTCTGGGAGGATACTGGGTTGGGGTAATTCGTGTAGAGGCAAATGTGTCAGGGAGGGTGTTCAGGTCATCACCACAAAGAAACCCGTAGACCTTACTCCTCTTCCCGAGTGTTATCGGTCGTACGCAGACGTTTTCTCCAAGAAGGCTGCGGAGACACTTCCGCCTCAAAGCCCATATGACTGCCCTATTGACCTCTTGCCTGGAGCAGAACCTCCACGGGGAAGGGTTTATCCCCTCTCTATTCCTGAGATGGAGGTCATGTCCCAGTATATTCAGGAGAATCTGGCAAGAGGGGTCATTAGGAAGTCGGTGTCACCAGCAGGGGCGGGGTTCTTCTTCGTGCAGAAGAAGAACGGAGAATTACGTCCGTGTATTGACCACAGGGGTCTTAATGCCATCACCGTTAACAATAAGTACCCGTTGCCCCTTATTTCTGAGCTCTTTGATAGGCTCCGGGGAGCAAGGGTATTTACTAAACTGGATCTGCGGGTGCTTCTAACCTGATTCGCATCCGTGAGGGGGACGAATGGAAGACGGCTTTTAATACCAGGGATGGGCATTATGAATACCTGGTGATGCCCTTCGGGCTCTGTAATGCCCCAGCCGTTTTCCAAGACTTTGTCAATGACATCTTCCGGGTTATGCTCTCCACCTCAGTCGTAGTCTATCTGGATGATATTCTCATCTTCTCTCCTGATATTGACTCCCACCGGAAAGATGTCTGCAGAGTCTTCGACCTCTTACGGGCAAATTCCCTTTATGCAAAGTTGGAGAAATGTGTGTTTGAGCAGGAGTCTTTAAGTTTCTTGGGCTATATCATCTCCACCCTATGTCTATGGATCCTGCCAAACTACAGGCTGTGATGGACTGGCAAGAACCCCATTCTCTTAAAGCGGTGCAGCACTTTATGGGGTTCATTAATTACTATCGCCAGTTCATTTCCCATTTCTCAACTTTGGTAGCTCCCTTGGTAGCCCTCACCAAGAAGGGAGCAAATCCTAAATTGTGGTTTGAGGAGGTCTCCAAGGCTTTCTCTTCTATTAAGTCTCATTTTGGTAGTGCTCCCATTCTACATCGCCCTGATGTTGATAAACCGTTTATATTGGAGGTGGATGCCTCATCTGTTGGTGCTGGAGCAGTCCTCTTCCAAAAGGATGCTCAAGGTCAGAAGCAACCCTGCTTCTTCTTTTCTAAGACCTTCACACCAGCGGAGAGAAATTATTCCATCGGGGACAGGGAGTTGCTAGCCATAAAGTTGGCCTTCTATGAGTGGAGACATCTTTTGGAAGGGGCTCGCTTTCCCTTCCAAGTCTTCACTGACCACAAAAATTTGGTGTACCTACAGACAACCCAGCGGCTAAATTCTCGTCAGGCCAGATGGTCCCTGTTTTTCTCCCGGTTCCATTTCACCCCCATTTCCTCTCCGGTGAGAACATTCGGGCTGACGCTCTCTCTCGCTCCATCGTGTCCTCTGAGGAGGTGGAGGAGGAGCCTTGGCTGACTTTCCCCACGGAGAGCCTAAGAACTGTGGCTCCAGTTTTGCTTGAGTCTGTGCCTCCGGGCAAGACTTTTGTGCCCACCAATTTGCGACCGGAGGTACTCTCTTGGGCACATTCGTCCAGGGTGGGTGGACATTTTGGGGCAAAGAGGACATCTGAGGTGCTGGCGAGGACATACTGGTGGCCACATATGGTTCTTGACATCAGGGAATACGTTCAGGCGTGCATCTCCTGCGCCAAGAATAAGTCCCCTCGACAACGGCCAGCTGGGCAACTTTTCCCTTTACCGGTGGCAGACAGGCCTTGGAAGATGGTCGGGATGGATTTTGTGGTGGGCTTACCCAAGTCTCAGGGCTGCACCATCATCTGGGTAATAACCGACCACTTCTCCAAAATGGTGCACTTGGTGCCGTTACCACGGTTACCTTCCGCACGGGCCTTGGCAGCATTGTTTATCAGGCACATTTTCCTTCTACAAGGAATGTCAGACAAAATTGTCAGTGATCGAGGTCCCCAATTTGCGTCTCGGTTCTGGAGAGAGCTGTGTCGTCTACTCAGCATTGAGTTAAATCTCTTCTCGGCATATCATCCCGAGACCAATGGGTTGGTAGAGAGGGCCAACCAGACCTTGGTCACCTATCTACGACATTTTGTCTCAGCCAGGCAGGATGACTGGGCATCCTTGCTACCATGGGCTGAGTTCGCTCTAAATAATGCTGTGGCTGACTCCACGGGACAGACCCCATTCCTCTTAAACTACAGTCAGCATCCACGGGTATCGATGCTCACGCCCGTGTCTTCCGCCGACTCCAGGGTGACAGACTGGGCCGTGGAGGCTTGGGACATTTGGGACCGCACTCAGGATGCCATTCAGGCCTCCAAGGAGAGGATGAGGTATTCCACCGACGCACATCGGCACCCCGCTCCGACATTTGCTCCTGGCCACCTAGTGTGGCTCTCTGCCTGAAATATCAGGCTGCGAGTGGAGTCCACTAAGTTGGCACCCCGCTTTTTGGGTCCGTTCAAGGTCCTTGAGCAGGTCAACCCTGTGGTTTATCTCTTAGCCCTTCCGCCTCGCTTACATGTGTCCCTCCTGAAACCCGTGGTCAAGTCCTGGGAGCCTGCCGAGCATATTCACGCTCCGCAGCTCATCGCTGCCTTTGAACGTAGCGAGGCCCAAAGAAGGGGGGCCCTAGGAGGGGGTGTAATGTTAGGAATCGAGTTCCCACTGCTGCACAAGGGGAATCTCGAGCCATCCCTGCTGCAGTCAGCCATCCGTCTCCGGCCGCAGTGGAGCCTGCTCAGCAGAGACGTCGGTCCCAGCTTCTCGCCCAGTCTAATACTGTGCAGAGGATGACTGCTGCCTCCCCAGGTCCTGCCATTGTAACCAGTGCAGGTCAGAGGCAAGCAGATGAAGTTGGGACTAAGTCCTGTGTGTTCCCTTCTGAGCATGCTCAGGATAAGATCTCTCATAGGAGATCAGGGGTCACATGGTCGGGTACTGCAGTGACTCCCATTGGTCTTCCAGGAAGGTCCTGAAGCTGCTTTAGCTCTGGAGCAGCTTTCCCATTGGTCCTTTTCTGGAAGGTCCTGTAGCTGCTACTATAAAAGGTGTGAATGACCGCATGGCCGTGCGCTAGTATCAAATCTGTTACGTGCTTGCGCCAGTGTGGTCATGTATACATGTGGTTAGGTCCGGCTGAAATAAGCCCCTAGAATGCCGGCACCTCCGGTGAGTAGTTTTGTATGCACGTGTTCACGTGTTGCACGTGTTCAGGACTCGGCTGAAAACGCCATTAGAATACCGGCTACTCCGGTGAGGAGATTATTGCTTGTGTTCTAATTGCATGACCACGGACTGCAATCCACTTAGCAGTCATCTGTGTCCCCTGTGAGTCTGACAGGACACAGTCTTTGTCACAGCGGCTCTGTGAATTAACAGAGTCCGCTTATATCGCCGTATAGTGATACAGCATTTTAGTTAGCGATTCTGTGGAATAACAGAGTTCGCCCATACCGCCATATAGTGCTACGGCGTTTACATCTGCGACTCTGCGGGATAACAGAGTTCGCTCATACTGCCTATTTGCGCCATCTTACTAGCAGCAGGCTCTGCCTGCACAGTGGACCCCGGGCTGCGAACGCACCTCTCCTTAATATCTATTAGGTGTGTTCCGCAGGCCCTTAACATACATATATATATGTATATATATATATATACTAGATCGAGGCCTGATGCTACCGTATCCGGAGGGCGGTGATGTCACGATAGGGGCTTGCTTTGCACCTTTGTGCTGACTTCTCCCGTTTTTGCTCTCTTCTTTGACCTGTCTACCCCATGTACTATCCTCCTTGTCTGCTGCCTCTCTCCTTCTTGTGCTGTGTTCTCCCCTCATGAGCTGTCGCGTTTGAGCTGTCTCCCCACTGTGCTCTGTCTCTCTCACCCCTGTGTGCTTTCTCTCTCCCCATCTGCTGTCTTCTCCTCTGATGTGATCTCTTCTTTGACCTGTGTACCCCACTGCTGTACCACAGCTCCTGGGAAAGGGAGGAAGCAAAAGACAATACTGACATTACAGCAGAGATCGCAGAGGATAAAATATTTTTTTCAAAACAATCAGTGAAATATTTTACCTCACAAAATGAATCCACTGTGATCCCCTCCTGTAATGTCAGTATTGTATTTTTGCTTCCTCCCCTGCCCAGGAGATGTGGTATGCTCCGTACATGGTCAGACACACTCACCCCTGTGTCTGACTGTGTACAGAACAAACCACAGCTCCTGGGCAGGGGAGGAAGCAAAAGACAATGCTGACATTGCAGCAGACAGATAGCGGCGGTCACATTAAAACTGCGCATGCGCTCCTCCTGTACTATGATGGTGGCAGTCAGTGAATCATTCGGCTGATCCCGGCGGCAGCATTCTCTCGACGGTGTTCCACTGGTGGTAATGCGCAAGAGGCTGCGTGAGTGTGAGTGTGAGTGAGTGTGACTGTGAGTGAGTATGACTGTGTGAGTGAGTGAATGTGAGTGTGAGAGTGTGTGAGTGTGACTGAGAGTGTGAGAGTGTGAAAGTTAGTGTGTGAATGTGAGTTTGAGTGTGTGTGTGAGTGTGAGTGTGTGAGTGTGTCAGTGTCAGTGTGAATGTGAGTGTGAGTGAGTGTGTGAGAGTGAGTGTGTGTGAATATGTGTTTGAGTGTGTGAGTGTGTACAGCATATAGTGTTCTGCTGGTGATACCGCGCAATAGGTTTGTACCAGCAGCAGTTTCCATATTGAGATACCCATCACTTGGGTGTCCCAATATGGCGGCCGGTGAACTTCCTCCGCTTGGAATTCTGGGATATGGTACATCTGGACAGAACAGGAAATGAAAACATTGCAAGGCAATTATATAAATAGATATATAATAGATAGATATATAATATAGATATATAATAGATAGATATAGATATATAATAAATAGATAGAATGATAGATCTGCCCAGTGCATCACATAAGTGTATCATAGAAGTGTGTGGAGCTATGAAAGAATTAATTCAGAATTTAATATGATGTATACAGATTGTACCCTGCCATCTGCCACCATCGCAATCTAATCAGCATGTCCTTTTATCTATTCTTCCTACAGGTACATGACCCAGCTTTCCACACTGACTTTCCCATACCTCAGCTTCTTGCAACCACTTGGTACATGACCCAGATTTGCACACTGACTTTCCCATACCTCAGCTTCTTGCAACCACTTGGTAAGTGACCCAACTTTCCACACTGACTTTCCCATACCTTAGCTTCTTGAAACCACTTGGTACATTACCTAGCTTTCCACACTGACTTTCCCATACCTCAGCTTCTTGCAACCACTTGGTACGTGACCCAACTTTCCATACTGACTTTACCATACCTCAGCTACTTGCAACCACTTGGAATGCTTCTCAACTAACCACTGTAATACCCCCAATGTTATTTATGACCTTGTTAACTCTGCCTTGATCATATGCATCTGGCTCACTCTTAATTATGTGATCAAGATGAGCACAGACCACTCCTTTCTGCTTCACACCTGAATGCACTTTCTAGCAAATGTATTGCAAACCATAAGTCTGCCAAGACTTCAGTCTGCCGAGTGCATCACATAAGTGTATCATAGAAGTATGTGGAGCTATGAAAGAATTAATCCAGAAATGAACCAGAAGGGAACTGAAGGTAACTGGATACAGTCACTTTAAAAAATGTTTCTGCTTGTTTTCACACTCACCCCTATAATCCTTCACTTTCTACTAACCCCCTAATCCTACACTGAGTAAGGAACTGGTTATCTCTCCCTCCATCCTCCCATCCATCTCACCTCCTCCTCAGAACTTTTACTCAACATACAATCATCAGTCTCCAAACACAGACAGCCCCCTCATGCCCTCTCCTGCTCCCACCTGCTATTACTTTCTCTGCTCCTCCTCACTGCTTGGTGAAATTTCTCCAAATCTTGGCCCTACTCACCACAACCCCATAGTCATTTCTACCTCCAATCCATGCTCTATCACAAATTTCCATAACCTCTCAAACCTTATACCCATTCACTGACTTTTGAAAAAATGGAAAAGATCACATTCCAACGATCAACTCATCACATTCAAACAGTCCCTCACTAATTTCAAGGCCACACTCGAAACAGCAAAACAAACCTACTTCTCATGTCTCATATCATATCATTCCTGTCTTACAACTAGAGATGAGCGAATATTTCAATTTCGGTTTGGATTACGATCGCCGAATTTGCAATGTTCAGCGAATAGTTTGTTGAATATTTGCTGAACATAACCAAACTCCATTCAGCTCAGTGGGAGGCAAAAACAAACACATGCACAACACCTTATAACGGCCCTAAATACTGCCAAAACACATCAAATGAGTGACAGACATCAGGAAAGTGGCCTCAATTCACCCGCAGTACAAATTTTAGCATGGAACTGCAGCAATCATCCAGGCATGAGGTACAGACCCCAGTACCTCATGCCTGGATGATTGCTGCAGTTCCATGCTAAAATTTGGGACAGCATTTACAGCTTTCAATTCAATGCCACAGTAAGACGAGGTGGGTGAGGGATGGGTGTAGGCCCCCTTTGCTGGGAGCCCTGATATCACATGCAACACCTCTACCTGCTTTCATGCTGAGCCACACTCAGCTTTGTAGACTACCACTGTCAGAAAAATTTAAGGATAGTAACACGGGTAGTTGAGTCCAAGGAAGTGGAGTCCTGATGGTGTCGGAGGCCTACTGCTACAGGCAACACGCATGAAGGAGACCCAACCAGGAGTGTTCACATTTCCAAAAATTATTGGCAGACACCACCAAAGTGGCATCAATTTCACCACAGTAGAAATAGTTTAATGGGGACCGATAGGTATTCCACTAAACCCAGTCCAGCAGATGGACACCCAATCAGGAGTATTCACATTTAAACAAATGAGGGCCTTACACCACAGAAGTGGCATCAATTTCACGAGAGTTGAAATAGCATAAAAAGGACTGACAGGTCTTCCACTACACCTAACACAGCAGATGGACACCCAACCAGGAGTGTTCACATTACCAAAAATTACTGACAGACACCACAAAGGTGGCATCAATTTCACCACAGTAGAAATAGTATAATAGAGACTGATGGGTCTTCCACTAAATCCAATCCAGCAGATGGACATCCAACCTGGAGTATTCACATTTAAACAAATGAGGACCTTACACCACAGTAGTGGCATCAATTTTATGAGAGTAGAAATAGTATAATAGGGACCGACAGGTCTTCCACTACACCCAATACAGGAGATGGACACCCAACCAGGAGTGTTCACATTTCCAAAAATTATTGGCAGACACCACGAAGTTGCATCAATTTCACGAGAGTAGAAATAGTATAATAGGCACTGACAGGTCTTCAACTAAACCCAATCCAGCAGATGGACTCCCAACCTAGAGTGCTCACATTTAAACAAATGAGGGCCTTACACCACAGAAGTGGCATCAATATCACGAGAGTAGAAATAGTATAATAGGGACTGACAGGTCTTCCACTACACCCAATACAGCAGATGGACACCCAACCAGGAGTGTTCACATTTTAAAAAATGAGGTCCTGACACCACCGAAGTGGAATAATTGTCATGAGAATGGAAATAGTATAATTGGGATCGAGACATCTTCCACTGCAGCTAGCCCAGCAGATGCAGACCAATGATGACTGTTTCTCATTTCTACAAATTTGTGTTAACATCATCAGCAGCAGGCACAGAAGCCACACTAAAGATATCACAGAGTACAGTTATGTGACATTAACGCATCACACTAAAAAATGCAATATCACCTAATCTGTACAGTCTGCGATTGGGGTGCAAAAGTCCTTGGAGAGTCATGACTTGTTCATCTTGATGAAAGTTAGGTGGTCTACACTTTCAGGGAACAGCCAGCTACGCTTATTCATCAGGACACCACCAGCAGTGCTGAAAACACGTTCTGAGAGAACGCTGGCTGCCGGGCACAATAAAACCTCCAATTCGTGGGAGGCAAACTAGGTCACTCATCCATTTTGGAAGACCAAAATGTGAAAGGGTCCAAACCCTCTATGATGGCATTTATATTCAGTTCTAGATACTTCTGCACCATCCTTTCCATTCATTCCCCACCTGTAAGACTTGGACTCTGTTGTGCTGGTGCACAAGTTGGTCTAAAACAAAGTGTCCAAGGACTCACAGAAATTGCTTCTCCACTTCCACCACTGCTGCAGCTGCTGCTGCTAATGTTTTGGCATTGACAAATTGATGTGCCAGAGGTTGGAAGTCTAGTGCTGCGATGCAAACTGTGTGCTTCCCTGCTGTCTTGGGGAAAAGCGTGTTTCAATACTCCAGCATTCACGGGTCCCTTTCCAGGGCGGGAATCATGTTGCAGATAGTGCAGCAAGAAGTCACTCATACAGTATATATAATGTCAATGGTTAGCACTCGAAAAAAAGATTGAGGTGTCCGGTGCTAGTGAGAACAGGCCCTAAGGTCCGGCTAGTATACCCTTCCTGAAAGGGTATGCTACTATCTATGAATATTCAGTTGTAATTTTCCTTCCGCCTGATAATTTTACCTCCCTTCCCCGTTCTTTTGCCTTGTTATTTCTGCATCATTTTTGCATCATATGTTTTGATTCCCTACATATATCGAGATCATCAGAGGCTCCTATATTTTTTCTCTATTCCTCTAGCGATCACATGATAAAGGCCGGTGTTGACCGAAACGTCTTTTTATTGAGTGTCGCCTCCATTGTCAATAAATTATATTCACTTGAAGCATAAATATCTTCTCTACGTGTGCAGTGATTTTTAGTTTTACTCATACAGTATGTCGGGCTCTAACAAGAGGTCCAAGCTCATGCTGTGTTGGTGGCTGGGTAACAATGAGGGTCGTTTCCTCCGTCCCCTCCCACCAACCATGAACAACAGAGGGGAGGAAAATCCTTTTCATCTGACTGCTGCTCGCCCATCACCTCTTCCTCCTCCATTTGTTCCTCGGATATTTCACCTTCGATAACAGTTTGACTTTTATCACCAGCCTCCCTTGATCGCAGTAATCCACCCTCACTATCCACCTGCATCTGTTACGACAGTCTTGAACTTAGAGACAATTTTGTCCCTTCCGCATCATCTTCTGCTTCCTCCTCTTCTTCTGGGACCACAATCTCCACCCGCAGGCTAGTCAAAGTTTGCTCTATCATATAGATGACCAGAATAGTGATGCTGATGACGGCGCCATCAGCGCTAACCATCTTAGTAGCCATTTTGAAACTGTGCACAAGGGTACAGAGGTTATTAATCTGTGCCCACTCTTTAAATGTTATATACACCACTATCGTACTGCATTGGCACAGGCTATATGACATGACATACTGCGTCAGGGCTCGTTGCTGCTGCCACAGTCACTGCAACATGTGCAGTGTGGAATTCCACTGTGTCAGCATATCGCATATCAACCTATTAACTGACATGGACAAAGACCACTTTATTGAAGCAAGTCGATGACCAGAGGGGTGAGAACGGCGGAAATGAGCACACAACTTACGTGCTTTCTGAAGCAGCTCACCCAGGCCAGGATAGTGGCGGAGAAAATGCTGTACCACCAGGTTGAGGACGTGAGCCATGCAAATACATATGTGAATTTTCCTCACCATATGGCTGCCACCAGGTTCGCACCATTATTGGACATGGCCTTCCCTGGATGCATGTTCAGCAGAGACAGCCATTGATCACACTCAGCCTGGAGAGCTGTCCACAACTCTTCAGCTGTATGACTGCGATCTCCAAAGCATATAAATTTTAATACTGCCCGATTGTCGTGAGCCCTGGCTGTGCAGTACGAAGGTGGTGGGGATTTGCTCTGCACTGTAGGAACACGTGTTGTTATGAATGTGCTAGAGATGGTTTCTGAGCAGAGGCTACCTCTGGTGGTTACAGACAGTACTGAACCTTTCAGCGAGGAGTGGCAATCTGGAATCACAGACTGGTCTGATATAAGGGGGGTTCCCTCCCATGATGGTTGCCGGTGATCAATTGTTCTTGTCTCAATTGTGGTTCCTGGTTCATTTGGAAGTTTGCTGGAGTCCTATCTGCATCTTCTGCTTTCAGATAAGATATTTTTTGCTTTTCTTTTTGTGCTTGCTTTTAGCATTGTTTTCTGCACTTTTGTGGAGGTCAGCCAGGTCCCCTCCTGGGGCCTGAGCTCCTCACAGTTTTTCTGCAGCCACTGTTATTTGCTCATTTGCTTTTTCCTGTCTTTTCAGCGGCTGCTGCTTGGTTTTTGTTCACCCTGAGATCTGATTTAGTGGGAGGCGAGATCGTGTGATCTCAGTATTTTTGTAATCAGAATTGTTGGATTTTTGTAGGGTTTTCTGGGTTGCAGAAAGTAATCTCTCCTGTCCTATCCTATTTAGTCAGCTTGTGGCCCCAGCGTTTGCTCAGTCTATTTTCTGCCTATGTTTGTATTTTCATCTTGTCTAACCGCCATTATATGTTTGGGGGCTTCCTATTTTCTTTGGGGATCTGCTCCGGGGCAGATAGCTTTCATCTTTCTGCCTTTAGGTGTAATTATCTCTCAGGCTGTGACGAGGCGTCTAGGATCAACGTAGGAACGCTCCACGGCTACCTCTAGTTGTGTCGTTAGTTTAGGAATCTGCAACCCATCAGTTACCAACATCTCAGGTGTTCGCTGCCCTGCTGTTGTTCCTGTCCTCCTCAGCTACCGAAACATAACAGCGTGTCTCGTTAAGGCAGAGGTTGAGGGTACAGGTGGAGGCCCTAGAGGAGTTAGGGGAGGTAGAAGCAGTGGAGAAAGTGTTAAATCTATGGGAATGATCTGCAATCCTTGGGATTCCAAGACTTGTGGAGTAGCGCCTGTCTCCACAGTCACCAGAGTCACCCAGTGCCCAGTCAGCGAGATAGAATCATAGAATGTTTGCGTTGGAAGGGACCTCCTGGGCCATCTGGTCCAACCCCCTGCTCAAAGCAGGATTCACTATATCATCCCAGACAGATATCGGTCCTGCCTCTGTTTGAAGATCTCTATTGAAGGAGAACTCACCACCTCTCGTGGCAGCCTGTCCCACTCATTGATCACCCTCACTGTCAAAAAGTTTTTTCTAATATCTAATCTGTCTCCTTCCATTCAGTTTCATCCCATTGCTTCTAGTCTTTCCTTGTGCAAATGAGAATAAAGATGACCCTTCTACAATGTGACAGCCCTTGAGATATTTGTATACAGCTATTAAGTCTCCTCTCAGTCTTCTCTTTTGCAAGAGATGTAACGCCCTTGGCCATGCTTACTCGTCCAAATGTCTGTGGTGAAATTCACCCTGGCAAACAGAGATTTTGTCAAGGAATGGGTGATATTGTCTGAGACATGCTGGTGTAGCGCAGGCACAGCTTTCTTAGAAAAGTAGTGGCGGCTGGGTAATTGGTACTGGGGGACTGCGATAGCCATCAGTTTTTGGAAACCGCCTGTATCTATGAAGTGGAAAGGCAGCATTTCTGTGGCCAACAGATTGGAGATGGTGGAGTTCAACCTTTTAGCTTTGTATGCGTAGGAGGAAACAATCTTTTACATGACCACAACTGCTGAACCGTGGGCTGACTGCAGTGCTGACAGGGTGGAGTACGGTGTACCATACAAAGTGCTGGACCGTGAGAGAGGTGCAGGTGGTGATGTTACAGTGGATTGAGAAACTTGTGGTGTGCTCATTCTCTAAGATCGATCAAAAACAGCAGGCATGTCCTCTTCCGTTACAGCTGAAGGTGGGCTCTCAGTCAGCATGACTGGAGCAGGTAAAGAACTCGAGGTTCTGCCATTGAAGACCTGCATCTCAATAGTTGGCATTGTAAAAGAGGAGGAGGAAGAAGCAGCAGATGCGATTGATGGGGTGGCTGATGGTTGTTGAGGTTCGCTGGTCCACATTTTTGCACAGTGAGATTCCCACACTAAAGCATGTTGATTGTGCATGTGAAGGTTCTTACATGTAGTAGTCAAATTATTTTACCTCGACTCAATTTTTTTTACAAAGTTGGCAGTTTACATGAGTTGGCACATCCTTTGCAGTGTCAAAAAAGGCCCAGGATAGGCAACCATTGCCACTCCTGTTGAGCTGCAGACCCATGGACGCTGCTGGTCACAGGCACAGTTGTGCTCGTCATGGCTGCATCACTACGTGTCTGTGATGCACGGCGCAAAGTAACCTCCTCGTCTTCCTCCTCAGATGACCTACTCAGCTGTGTGCCTCTATGTTCACGCCGACTGGGATCTAACACCTCATCATCATCATTATCCACTGTGTTATCACATTCCTCATCCTCCTCCTCTTCTTGCCCTGACAGCACAGTACAGTCTGCGTGAGCCTCAGATATGAGTCTCATCAGGATCACCTCCCCCCAGGGGTTAATGTCTGATGATGAGGGTCAGGATGCTGTTCAGACCGTAGTTCGTCCTGCCTCCATTCCAAGCAAAAAAATGTTGGACATCAGTGCAGATTAACTCCTCTTGACTCTGCAAAGCTTTTGAGTACACTTCTGATGAACATGGCATAGAATGTGTGAACAGCTCTTCAGACTCACCCATCTGTGGTTCCATACAGTCAGTTTAACGGTTGGATAGTTGGGACATTGGGAGAAGCAAGAGGAATTTGGGTGCCACCTCTGTGGACTGTACTGGATGTGATGTTGAGATGGAGGAAGAGGAAGAGAGGCCACTTGAGGTAGCGCTTGCCATCAGCTCGAGTACATGCTCTTTCTGGGCATCATCGATAAGGCGTACTGCTGTGCATCTGCCATAGAAAAATAGTGGTGTAACCTGTCCAGTAGCATAAATTGTCAGTTGTCTGCATAGGACGTGAAGTTGCTTCACTAGTGCCTTCACAAACATTACCACCTACCCCATGTACACCTTGAACATCAAGACTAATTCCCCTTCCACCATGGCCTTGCTTTTTCCCAGTCATGTTGCAAAGATAGTGTGGTAGGAGCACAGTATTAGCAACAAAAAATTAGATTTAAACTCTGCACCACTTCTGCAAACTGCTGAATTTCAGCGACAGTAAATTCCAAGTTGAAATATTGTGTGCTGTATTTCATCACAGAAAAAAGAATTGTTTGAGTGTGGATGAGGCCTGTTTGACAAAGGTGTTATGCTATAAACAATTTGAAAATCAGGTCCCTTACTGTATGACGTTAAGAACAGAAGAATTTTTTTGTGGCCTCTGGATCAGGCCTATATAACACAATAGATACTACAAACTATTTCAAAGTCAGGTCCACTACTGTATGACGCTAGGAACAGAAGATTTTTTTGTGGCCTATGGATTAGGCCTCTATAGCACACTAGATGCTACAACTATTTAAAAGTCAGGTCTCTTACTGAATGACGTTAAGAACAGAAGAATTTTTTGTGGCCTATGGATCAGGCTTCTATAACACACTAGATGCTCCAAACTATTTTAAAGTCAGGTCCCTTACTGTATGACACTAGGATCTGAAGAATTTTTTGCGGTCTCTGTATCAGGCTTCTATAACACACTAGATGCTACAAACTATTTAATGTCAGGTCCCCTACTCTATGATACTAGGAACAGAAGAGTTTTTTGGTGCCCTTGGGATCAGGCCTTTATGACACGCTAGATGCTACAAACTATTTTAAATTCGGGTCCCCTACTGTATGACACTAGGAACAGAAGAATTTTTTGTGGCCTATGGATCAGGCCTCTACAACACTCTAGATACTACAAAGTATTTGAAAGTCAGGTCCTCTACTGTACAACACTAGGAACAGAAGAATTTTTGCGGCCTCTGGATCAGGCCTCTATAACACACTAGATGCTACAAACTATTTTAAAGTCAGGTATGACACCCTGAAAAGAAGAATTTTTTGTGGCATCTGGATCAGGCCTCTACAGCTTAATTTCAACTCAACCAAATGACAGAGTGTGATATGGCGGGTTGTCTAACTTTATGCAACTGAAAAATTATATATTTTTTTAATGTGCCTTAGGTCTGCAGACAGTCACAAAATGACAACATGAGATACAGTAGACTGCTTCACATTTAGCAACAGAAAATAATTATATATATGTTTTAATGTGCCTTAGGTCTGCAGACAGTTTCATATCACCACAGCACTAAATAACAAGGTAGGATACAGCAGTGTCATGGTTGTGGACAGGGTTCACTTCCCTGTCCTCGCAGGCTTAATTTTGAATGGCCTCCTTTTGGTTTGGGGAGAGCTATATATATCCGTCCCTGTCTGGGGTTCCTTGTCAGTTATACATTCATTCCTGGCTGTGTGTCTGACCCCCTGGTGTGCTTGCATACTGTTTTGTCCGTTTGCCTCTCAGTGTATGACCCGGTCCAATTTCTCATTCTGTGCATTGCCTTGTGACTCTGTTATTACTGTCTCTTCCGGCTCTGACCTTTTGGCTTGATTACTCTTACTTTGCACCTGTCTGCCCCATTTGTACTGTACCGCTAGTTTCGGCTTCCTGACCCTTGGCTACGTCCTGACCACTCCCCACGTCTCACCCTTTTGTAACTCATCGTCCTCCTGGCTTGACTTCGGCACGTTCTGACTACTCTCCGGAATCGCCGGTCACAGCCGCTACTCAGCGCCTGACTCAGCCCCAGCCACTCCCCCGGTGGTCATGTGCTTCAAGTCCTGCTCTGCGGCAGGTAAGCTCACTGCAGCTCTCCTCTCACACTCTCTGACCTCTTAGTATCTGTGTGCAGACTCCTGCTGTAAGTCTGGAGCAGGGGTCATGATAAGCTGGCTGTTTCACATTTATCTAGTGAAAAAATATTAATTAGAATGCTATACTCATGCATGGAGCACAATAGAAGCAATGCACAACACATGCCCTGCTGGCTTTCTTTGCAGACATCAGTAATGTCCAAAAAAGAAAAAATGTGCTGGAAGGTAATTTTAACAGCCACACTAGACACTAGTTAGCTACACTATCTGCCTGATATAAAACTGCCTAACTAACTAAAATCTTGCTGTTGTGTCAGCATCAGGAGCAGCCTTTCTGTGCTGTTACAGTGCCAAAATGGCACTAAAACAAGATGTCCACTCTTTATATGGAGAGGGACATGTGATTTCAGCAGCCAATGACACAAGTCATTGTGTCAGGACATTGTGGGTGTTTCCTGAACTCTAATTGGCTAGCCGCAATGCACACATTAAGTTAGGGAAAAAAAATGACTGTTTACAAGAACGCCCTCCTGAGAGCTCTGCAAACCCCCTCCCCTCATAAAACACATGCCAAACACTCATGATACAACTCCATTATTATTGCTAAAGTGCTGAAAATACTTTTGTGGCAACTCAAATTTTTTCCTGCACTTTTTACCAAATGTTACCAATTTTTCCAGATTTTATAAAATTTTGCTTGTGTTTCTGATCACGAATCCAAATGTCACATATTCGTGCTGAATTTGTTTGGCAATCGTTTTCCAAACAAATTCGCTAATCACTATTCACAACCCTAAACAGCTATTACACACCTTCAATTCTCTCCTTCATCCCCCAGCAACCTCCTCTCTCTCCACTCATCTCAGCTGAAGACATTGCCTCATTCTTCAAGAAGAAGATTGATAACATCAGAGAAAGCTTTGGCCTACAACCCCCTCAACCCCTCTTCCTAACTACTCAACCCTCCTCCTCCAAAACCAGATTCTCCACCATTACAGAAGACCAACTTTCTACCCTTCTCTCGAGATCACATTTCACCACCTGTGCATTTAACCCGATCCCATTCCACTTCATCCCAAACCTTATCACAGTCTTCATCCCAACCCTAACCCATCTCTTCAACCTATCACTAATAACTTATGTTTTCCCGTCATGCTTCAAACATGCCTCAATCACACCCATCCTCAAAAAGCCTTCTCTTGACCTATCCTCTGTATCTAGTTATTGCCCCATATCACTTATCCCCTATGCCTCAAAACTACTGGAACAACATGTCCATTTCGAACTGTCCTCCTACCTCTCTTTCTGCTCCCTCTTTGACTGCTTACAATCTGGCTTCCGACCGCATCACTCCACTGAAACTGCCCAAACTAAAGTCACCAATGACCTACTGACTGCTAAAGCCAAGCAACACTATCTGTCCTCCTCCTCCTGGACCTGTCCTCTGCCTTTGACACAGTGGACCACTTGCTATTACTACAGACCCTCTCATCTCTTGGCATCACAGACTTGGCCCTATCTTGGAACTCATCATACCTAACAGACTGGACATTAAGTGTCTCATACTCACACCACCTCCTCACCTCACCACTAGTGTTGAGCGATACGATACTGCAAATATCGGGTATCGGCCGATATTGGCTGTATCGGAATTCCGATCCCGAGTTCCGATATTTTCGTCATATCGGATACCGGAATCGGAATTGTCACTGTCACTGTCAGTGTCCGTCGGTCGGGTCTGTCAGGAGTCAGCGGCACTTACCCGGCAGAAGATCTCCGGCGGTCACATCCCGGGCTGCTTAATGGCCGCCATCCTCTTCTCCCTGGCGGTCACATGCAGTATCTCGCGATAACTGCAGTGACTGCTGGGTAATCGCGGCCGTAAAGCAGTCCGATGACGTCACCGCCGGGGAAGCTGGTAAGCAGCTGTGCTGCGCCGGGATGACAGGCTCTGCCTGTCATTCCGATGTAGCAGAGCTGGATCGTCGTGGGACAATCGTTACTATGGACTGCGTCGGACAGGTGGTATACTGTTGGTTTTTTTTTTAAATTTTTTTACAGGAGATCGATGGCGTCGCAGGAATGAGAGAGTAATAAAAAAAATGAAAACTGTGTTGTCTCTTTTATTTCATTAAAAGACTTTTTTCTTGCTGTGTCTTTTTTTTAAACATTTAATAACTTTGGGATTAATAATGGATCGGTGTCTTATTGACACCTCTCCATTATTAACCGGGCTTATTGTCACCGTGCAATCAATGGTGACAATAACCCCTTATTACCCCGCTTGCCACCGCTACAGGGCAAGTGGGAAGAGCCGGGTAAAGTGCCACAATTGGCACATCTTTTGATGCGCCAAATGTGGGGCTGCTGTAGCCTGGTATTATCAGGCTGTTGAGGGCCAAAATCCATGGGCCTTGACAGTCTTTTAATACCAGGCCGCAGCAGTCTGCATTTTACTTGGCTGGTTAACAAAAATAGGGGGGATCCCCACGCGTTTTTTTTTCGAGGGGATTCCCTATTTTTGTTAACCAGCCAAGCTAAGCAGACTGCTGTGGCCTGGTATTATCAGGCTTGCAAGGTCCATGGATATTGGATCCTTACCAGCCTGAAAAACCAGGCCTCAGCGGTCTGCTTCATCTGGCTGGTTAACAAAAATAGGGGGGACCCCACGCTAATTTTTTTCGAGGGGATCCCCTATTTTTGTTAATCAGCCAAGATATGCAGACTGCTGTGGCCTGGTATTATCAGGCTGGCAAGGTCCATGGATCTTGGCTCCTTAACAGCCTGAAAATCCAGGCCTCAGCGGTCTGCTTCATCTGGCTGGTTAACAAAAATAGGGGGGACCCCACGCCATTTTTTTTTCGAAGGGAACCCCTATTTTTGTTAATCAGTTCCCTCTGACGTCACTGATGGTGTCCCTGGCTGACCTGAAGTGAAAGTGGAAAGCAATCAATTAAGCTTTCCACTTCCTCTCCTGTCAGCCAGGAGAGGAACTCATTCATTTGGGGGTTTACTGTGAGGCTGCAGCATTAGCTGCGGTCCCTGCAGTAAACATTAACCCTTTCTGAAGGATTACACCGTGGGACCTGACTGTGCATCGGATTGGTAAGAATAATTTTGCTTTATTATTTTATTTTTATTACAGGAAATGGTTTTAGCAGGTAAATAAAATATGGTCAAAAACTGTGTGATTATTTCATTAAACTTTTTTATTAAAGTGTGTGTGTTTGATTTTTCTTTCATACAATAGGATTAATAATTGATAGTTGTCTAATTGACAGCTCTCAATTATTAACCTGGCTTAAAGTGACCTTTCAATTGCAAGGTCATTTTAACCCCTTATTAACCCATTCGCCACCGCTACAGGGCAATGGGAATAGACGGGCAAAGTGCCAGAAAGGGCAAATCTAATTAGAGATTTGCCCTTTCTGGGGTGTCTGGGGGCAGATGTTAGTAGCCGGGGGGGGGCCAAAAATAATGGTCCCTCTCTGGGCTATTATTATCTGCCCCTACTGTTAGGTTTCAAGTTCCCGCTCCTGCACAAGGGGAGTCTCGAACTGGTGCCGCTGCGGTCTCCCATTCATCTCCGGTCCAGTGGAGCCTGCTCAGCAGAGACGTCGTTCCAAGCGTCTTGCCCACTCCACTACTGGGCAGTGACTTGCTGCTGCCTTTCCTGGATCTGCTATTATAGCCAGTTCTGGAGCAGACTCTTTGGGATAAAGTCCTGCATTTTCTCCTCTGAGCGTGCCCAGAGTGAGATCTCTCATTGGAGATCAGGGGTCACATGCTCAGGTACTGCAGCAGCTCCTATTGGCCCGCCAGGAAGGCCCTGTTACTACTAGTCTTCTGAACAGGTTCTCATTGGTCCTTGTTCCTGGAAGGTCCTGTGGCTGTTGCTATAAAAGGGTAGCATGGCTGGGCCGCCATGCGCTAATATCAACCATTGTATGCTATGCGCCAGTGGTGGTGTGTTAGGGACCCGGCTGAAATAAGCCACTAGAATACCGACTTAATCGGTGAGGAGTTTAGTGTGCTAGCTGGTCAGGGTCGGTGTCCTAGATGCCCTAGATTACCGGCATAACCGGTGAGGAGTTTGATTGCCGTATTCAGGGTCTGGCGTTCAGACGCCATAGATTGCGGGTTACTCCCGTGAGGACATTAGCGCATGACCACGTATTATGCTCGCTAGCAATTAACCGTGTGCCTGAGAGCCTGACAGGACACGGTGTTTGTTCTCAGCGGCTCTGTGACGTAACAGGGTTCGCTCTCGACGCTAGACAGCGCCCTAGCGTTTTACTTTGCGGCTCACTGAAGCTAAGTGAGTTCGCACATATCGCCATATAGCACTGTGGCATCCCGTTAGCGGCTCTGTGAATTAACAGAGTCTGCACTTACTGCCACAACGCGCTACGGCGTTTATTTTAGCGACTCTGCGGGATAACAGAGTTCGCTACTTTCGTCATCTTACTAGCAGCAGGCTTTGCTTGCACGGTGGACCCCGGGCTGCGAACGCACCTCTCCACTTTATATATTTGGTGCGTTCCGCAGACCCTAACATAATATTAGCGCCAGGGTCTGGCTAGTAAAATGGCGGACGAACAGCGTCTATTGCAGTACATCCAGCAGCTGAAGGGTAGGTTGGAGGCTCTTGAGAGCACAACCTCAGCTGTGGATGTTACCGCAGTCGCTGTTCAGGCTGCTAGCGTGGCTGCAGCCAGTTTGTCCTCTGCCACCTCTGCCCCTACATTATCCCACCTCCCGCTTCCTGACAAGTTTGCCGGTGATAGCAAGCAATGTCGGGGATTCGTGAGTCAGTGCTCTATACATCTCGAGCTTCTGGCTGCACGTTTTCCCACGGATCGGGCACAAGTGGGTTTTGTACTTTCTCTACTCTCGGGCAGAGCGTTGGAGTGGGCAACGCCGCTGTGGGAGCGCGATGATCGTGTGGTGCAGAGTGCTCCTCGTTTCTTGGAGGCTCTTAAAAAGGTCTTTTTAGGACCCCAGGTCACCCACG
>JARQOD010000001.1:629425810-629469243 GCA_033576555.1 Oophaga sylvatica
CCCTGATCCACCAGTCAGTGATTCTGTCATAGAAGGAAATTAAGTTAGTCTGACATGACTTATTAGTTACAAACCCATGCTGACTCTGTTTAATCACTTCATTCTTATGCAGGTACTTACATACATGTTCTTTAATAATTTGTTCAAAGATTTTTCCTGGTATAGAAGTCAGACTCACCGGCCTGTAGTTCCCTGGGTCCACCTTCTTCCCCTTTTTGAAGATAGGAACAACATTTGCTCTTCTCCAGTCTTCTGGGACTTCTCCTGTTCTCCAAGAATTTTCAAAGATTATGGACAGTGGTTCAAGAATTTCTTCTGTTACCTCCTTCAGTATTCTGGGGTGTAATTCATCTGGACCTGGAGACTTGAATTCATTTAGGTTAGCTAATTGTTTCCTCACTGTCTTTCTGTTTATAGATATCCTGGATTCTTCTATTCCTTTAATAGGACTGTGAAGATCAGTTGATGTTACATTTCCTTTCTGAGAGAAAACAGATGCAAAATAGGAATTTAAAAGTTCAGCCTTCTCAACATCCTTTCTTACCATTTCATCATTTTCATCCTGTAAAAATCCTATAGCATCTTTGACTTTTTTTTACTTTTGACGTATCCCCAAAATCCTTTTTTGTTGCTTTTAACATCTCTTGCAAGCCTTAATTCATTGTCAGCTTTAGATAATCTGATTTGTGCCCTGCAGGTTCTGCAGATGGCATTATATTCTTCTTTAGATATGCCTCCTCTTTTCCATTTGATAAACATTTCTTTCTTCCTTTTTAGCATGTGTTTAAGTTCTGTGTTCATCCATCCTGGTTTCCTTAAATGCTTCCCCTTCTTCCCTCTTTTAGGAATTGTTAACGATTGTGCTTTGAGAATCTCATTTTTCAAGATGTCCCATCCTTCCTGGACATTTTTGTCCTTAAGGATATCCTGCCATTGGATCCCTCCAATTCTCTTTCTGAGTCCCTTAAAATCTGCCTTTCTGAAATCTAACCTTGACGTCTGAGTCTTCACAGGTCTTCCTCCTCTTGTTATCCAAAATTCTAAAATAGCATGGTCACTACCTCCTAGGGTCCCAGCCACTCTTACCTCCTCAACCATTTCCTCCCTGTTTATAAGGATTAGATCCAAGGTAGCAGATCCCCTTGTTTTCTCCTCTACCTTTTGAAAGATAAAGTTGTCAGCAAGAGAGGATAAGAATTTCCTTGACCTGTTAGCTTTGCCTGAGAGAGATTCCCAACAAATGTCTGGATAGTTGAAATCTCCCATGACCACTATGTCATATTTTTTGGAGAACTTGGCCATTTGATGCATAAAGAGTTCATCCATATCTTCAGCTTGCATATGCGGCCTGTAGTAAATGCCTACAATGGTGTCCTTTCCATTGTTCTGTCCTTGTATTCTTACCCAAACAGTTTCCACAGAACTCCCAGTCTCTGAAGCGTCAATCTCTGTGCAGATATACGCTTTCTTAACATACAATGCAACACCTCCTCCTCGTTTATCAAGTCTGTTTCTTACAAATAAGTTGTATCCTTCTAGCCTTGTATTCCAATCATGTGTATCGTCCCACCAAGTTTCAGTGATTCCAATGACATCATACTTCTCCTGCGTTAGTAGTTCCAATTCTCCTTGTTTGTTGCCCATGCTTTGTGCATTTGTATAAAAACATTTTAGTTTGTGATTGGTTTCTCTTCCTCCAATATTTTTATTATGTAGATTGTTTTGTCTTCGTTCTTCCTTTCCACTTCTAATAGCCGAGTTCTCAATAGCATTTGTCAGGTGTATGGCTTTTTCTGGCGTTTTGCTTCCCTTCCCACATTGTTCTAGTTTAAAGCTCTCCTGATGAGTGTAGCAAGGCGACTTTCAAATACATGTTTTCCAGTCTTCGTAAGGTGCACCCCATCTCTAGCAAGTAGTCCATCGTATAGGTAATTCACTCCGTGATCCAGAAATCCAAATCCTTGCTGACGGCACCATCGACGTAGCCAGTTGTTCACCTGCAGAATCTTATTCCACCTCCTTGTTCCATGGCCATCCACTGGGAGGATGAATGAGAAGACCACCTGCGCACCCAGTTCTTTCACTTTCTTGCCTAAGTTTTGAAAGTCACTGCAGATGGTTTCCAGGTCACTTCTTGTGGTGTCATTTGTCCCCACATGTATTAGCAGGAATGGGTAGTCATCTTTAGGTCTGAAGAGTCCTGCTATCCTGTCAGACACATCTTTAATTTTTGCACCTGGAAGACAGCACATTTCTCTTGAGGTTATATCCGGTCTGCAGATAGCGGCCTCTGTTCCTCTCAACAGGGAATCCCCCATGACAACAACTCTCCGTTTCTTCATCACAACAGTTTTCTTTCTCCATTCGGTAGGACTCTGAGGGCTTACAAGGTTGCTCTTTGTGGGCAAAGTCTTATCCTGATGTATTTCTTCATCATTCTCCTGTGTGAGAGCCTTGTACTGGTTCCTGAGCAGTATGGGTGCTGACTGCTTCACGATCCTCCTGCTTCTCTGGGTCACATGCTTCCATTTCTCTGTTTCTTCAAGTGCAGGTCGAATTTCTTCTCTTTCTGCACCATGAAGAGATAATTCTGCTTTGTCTAAGAACTCTTCATCTTCCTTAATGATCTTCAATGTAGCTAACCTCTCTTCTAGATTTCGCAACTTTTCCTCCAACATGGTCACAAGCTTTCATTTGTGGCATGTGAAATTTGGCTTTTCCACTGGTAAATCTGTGAACATGTAGCAAGAAATGCAACTCACCACATGGCTCCTAGCCTCTTCCATGCTCTTATTGTTAAAGAGATATCACAGCGGTGAAAAAAGTGCCAAAATTCACGCGCCGCCAGGCGCGCTGATTACCGATGTCCTCCTTTCAGCTGCAACAGCCAAAACCCAGTGCTCTTGGAGCTCGCGGAGACTCTTCACTTATCCCAGAATGAACTGGGAATATGCAAATGATCTCCTCAGGACTCCTCCCCTGGTTATATGTCACAAAAAATAGTTAATAAATAACATTTCTCACATGTCAACTTTACATCTGCACAACTTTGGAACCCCAATTTTTTTTCTTAGGAAGTTATAAGGGTTAAAAGTTGACCATTGATTTTAATTTTTCCAACAAAATTTACAAAACCATTTTTTGAGGGACGACATCACATTTGAAGTCAAATTAAGGAGTCCATATGGCAGAAAATACCCAAAAGTGACAATATTATATAAAACTGCACCCCTCCAGGTGCTCAAAATCACATTCAATAAGTTTATTAACCATTCAGGTGCTTCACAAGAATTAATAACATGTGGAAAAAAATGAACATTTAACTTTTTTCACAAAAAACTTACTTCAAATCAAAATTTTTTATTTTGACAAGGGTAATAGAAAAAATGGACTCCAACATTTGTTATGTAATTTCTACTGAGCATGCTGATATCCCATATGAGGGATAAACCCACTATTTGGGCACATGGCAGAGCTCAGAAGGGAAGGAACGCCATTTGACTTTTTGAATACAAAATTTGCTGGAACAATTGGCGGATGCCATGTCACATTTGGAGAGTCTCTGATGTGTCTAAACAGTGAAAATCCCCCACAAGTGACACCATTTTGGAAACTAGACCCCACAGGGAACTGATGTAGATGTGTGCTGAGCACATTGAACCTTCAGATGCTTCACAGAAGTTTATAACGTTGAACTGTGAAAATAATAAAATCACATTTTCCCACAAAAATGTTATTTTAGCTCCAAATGTTGCATTTTCATAATGGTAACAGGAGAAATTTCACCATTCAATTTGTAGTGAAATTTTTCCTGAGTATGGCGATACCCCATAGTGAGGGAGAAAACTACTGTTTATGCGCACAGCAGGGCTCAGAAGAGAAGGAATGTCATTTGACTTTCTGAATGTAAGATTTCCTGGAATCATTAGCAAACATCATGTCTCATTTGGAGAGCCCTTAATGTGCCTAAACAGTGGAAACCCTCACAAGTGACCCCATTTTGGAAACTAGACCCCTCAAGGAATGTATTTTGATGTGTGGTGAGTACCTTGAACCCCCAGGTACTTCACAGAAGTTTATAACGTTAGAAGGCAAAGAGCGCCAGATTTTACTCTTATGGTTTACAGGTGCCATGACCACTGGAAGAGTCCATGAGGTGCCAGAACAGCAAAACCCCCTCATAAGTGACCCCATTTTACAAACCACACCTCTCAATAATTTTATCTGTTGGAGAAGTGATCATATTGACACCACGGTTGTGTTACAGCATTTTATACCATTGGACAGTAAAATAAAAATAAGTACATTTCTACCACCAAAATTTTGTTTTAGCCCCAGATTTTACGTTTTCACACAAGATGTGTGTAAAAATGGCACCATAATTTGTCTCACAATCTCTAATGGATGTGTAAATACTAGTGTTGAGCGATATTGCTCGATATCTAAAAATATCGTATCGAAATTGTATCGCCGATAGCACTAAATATCGTCGATATCCAGATTTCGATAGCGGAAGTCCCATGTAAGTCTATGGGAACAAAATATCGCAACAAAAAAAACCCTTTCTTACGTTGTAAACACAAAATATACACACATAGAATACATATATATATATATATATATACATGTCATTGTGACATATATATATACATATATTTATAGTTTATACACTTCTACATAGTAAAATAGACTCTGATTCAATTGCCGGGTAAAGCCGTGACATACCCCATAGAAGTCGACGGGCTCGGTGCCGAGTACCCCAAAACCTTGGCTCTGTGCGACTCAACTTGGGCGTCACGAACAGGATTCTGTAGCTCGCTATAAGCGAGTCCTGTGTGCCTGAATTGAACTGGTTTTGTGCTTGAGAATTGCTAAAATCATCAGAGAATGTATTTGCCATTTTTCAGCCATATCTGCGTCACGACGAGGCACTGGTGAAGAAGAAGGGCGTGCTCTTCATGGGTGTACTGTACACTCACTCAGTGACGCGAAAACGATGGCTCTAAATGGTACTGCAATGTAAGATCGTGCCCCACAGCTCTTCAGTTCCGCCTCCTCATCCTCCTCAGTGTGTGGAAACTAACACGAAGGTCCCGCCTCCCTACAAAAGAGGGGCCCTCTCCAGATGCTAATGACACATGTGACTTGGCAGAGATGGCTAATGGACACGAGCAGAAGTGTGAAGGGATGGAGCAGTCAGAGCTCTCCCCCACGGAAGCGACCCGATCGCCACGGAACCACCGTTGGGCACCCGGCCTGGAAACCCTCCTACGCTGCAAGAAGCGGCAGATACCCTAAGAGGCCTGGCCCGGCACTGGGAGGAGGTCGCCAGGATGGAAGCGAGCTGGCGTGCCCTAAAACTACAATTGGAGCGACGCCAATCCCTCTTACCTGAAGTGTCTGTACCGGAAGGTGAGGCACCCGTTCTAGTAGAGGAGTCCTTGCAATGTGATCCGGTTGACGTTGTCGCAGTGGAGGCACCCGTTCCTGCAAAAACCGCAGCACCGTCAGCACCCCAGATCCCGCTGTCTGCCCCGTCGCTGAGACAGAAGAAGCGACACCCGTCCTCATGGAGGAGGCCGCGCAGGCACCAGAGCAATACCTGCCTGTACCGGAGCCCCGACTGTCATCTGATTTAGAGCCGTCTGCTCCTCCGCAGGGGAGCGCCGCCAGGACTGGGGGGCGCCAGGAGAGCTGCCGCAAACCGGATACTGTAAGCTGCAGTGGAGTGGTGGAGACATGGAGCAACTGGTGAAGGAGAATTACAACCGGCGTCAGGAGGAAAGTGGAGACGTTGGGAGCGGGAAGCAGAGCGACAAAGGGAGCAGCGAGAAACCCTGAAACTTCGGCAACGTAACCTGGAGAAGGACCGGGCAGATAAGGACCGGATGAGAAAGGATAAAGGAACCCTGTGTGAGCCGCGGCGTAAGGGTGCAGTACGGAGCTTTAAATTGAAAGGTGGTTGGGGCTACATCAAGGAGCCTGGACTTTATTTAGAAGTCTTTGTGAACCGGCGGGACGTGGAGGCTCACCTCCCAGAAGGACACCCGGGGAGGGACCTGTTGCCAGGAGACTTGGTGACTTACACCCGACACTGGGGTTACAATGGATGGTACGCCCTAAATGTTACCAGGTGCGACCCCTACTCCCAGTGTGTCAGGAACCTGTGAGACCCTCGGAGCCTTCAGCCTCCCACATCCAGGCCTCTGCAAAAGTGCCCACCCCACGCCGTAAATCTCCCAAGCCTCCTCAGTGGTCTCCTCAGCAGACCCAGCTATGGACATGATAAGTATAGCTGGCCCGTACCGGCGCCTGTTAGGCCCCCTGGGGTTCGTTCAGTCCGGGACATAGGGCTCCAGACCCGGAGGGAGATGAAAGAGGTGGCCACACAGACCCAGATAGAGGGTGACGACTTGACTGTACAGGCCACACGACGTCATCAGGTCCTGGTGGTCCTTGGTGCCTCGGATGTTTGGCAAGCATCAGAAGAGTACCAGGTGGTACCTGGAACACCCCTGCCAAAGAAGTATAAATAACCGGACAGGGTCCCTGTATGTAAAAAGTTAAATTGTTGATAAATAGTTAAATTGTTTATGTACCCGGACAGGTGAATGTTTATAAAAAGTTTTTTAATTTAATAAAAAAAAAACAAAACACAGTTTTCATTACTTTTATTACAGTCTCATCCTGCGACTCCATCGATCTCCTGTAAAAAAATGAAAAAAAAAAAAAAGTATACCACCTGACCGACGCAGTCCATAGTAACGAGTGTCCCACGACGATCCAGCTCTGCTACATCAGAATCCCGGCGCAGCACAGCTGATTACCTGCTTCCCCGGCGGTGACGTCATCGGACTGGTTTACGGCCGGGATTACCCTGCAGTCACTGCAGTTATCGCGAAAAACTGCATGTGACCGCCAGGGAGAAGATAATGGCGGCCATCAAGCAGTCCAGGACGTGACCGCCGGAGATCTTCTGCCAGGTAAGTGCCGCTGACTCCTGACAGACCCAACCGACGGACACTCACAGTGACAGTGACAAATCCGATTCCGGTATTCGATAAGACGAAAATATCGAAACGAATTATCGAAAGGCCGATAGAGCTAATATCGGCCGATAGCTGATATTTGCATTATCGTATCGCTCAACACTAGTAAATACCCAATATGTGGCTGTACAGTGATACTTAGCCAAACGGAGAGACTTGGGAGGAACAGATCACTATTTGTCTCCTGGAACACAGATTTTCCTAGGACAGTTTGTGGACTCCATATTCAGATCCCCTAATTGCTAGAAGAGCAGAATCCCCCTCAAGTTACCCCATTTTGGAAATTATACCCCTTTGGGAATTTATTTACAGGTATAGTAATGCTTTAAATTCCATGGGTATTTTCCAGAAACAAGAAGCAATGAATGTCACCGAGTGATAATTGCAAACTGCCATTGTAATGAACAGTATGTTGCAGTCACCAATACATTAAACCCAGCCAGTGCATCTGAAAACATGTACCCGTAAGTTATGCGGGCTCTCATCGCTGCAGAAAGGCTAAACATGTGGGCGCTATATTTAGTTTAGTTATACTATAGAGCTCAGAAAGGAGGCATTTGGATTTGGGAGCCGAGAATTTGCTGAATTTCTTTTGAGGAGACATTTCACTTTTCCAGAGCCTTTGTACTACCAGTAACGTGGAAGCCCCCTATATTTCCATTAACAGATGATATATCTGAGTGGGGAATTGTTTTTTTTTGTGGATTAAGTTGAAGCTTTTATTTGGAACATTTTACATAACGTTTAAGATCACATTTATCCGGCGCTCTATGCTGAGCATTTACTTTGAGGTTTCCATGTAAATCTCTGAGTGACGTGATACAGATGAAACCCCAGAGGGATCCATTCACTATATTGAGGCAGCAGAGTCACTTTGGACTCTGTCTGGCCTCTGTTCAGCTGTGTCCTTCTTTTCAGAGGTGCACAAAACTGTGGCTGATAGCACTTTTATGCAGTCCTAAAAAGACGGACACCGCCAGATCACAGGTCAGACGGAGTCCACAGTGCCTCCATCTGCTTAAATATAGGGATTCTTCCGCCAGATGTTCTATCTGAATCACATGTTTCAGAGATTTACACGGAAAGCCTGGTGCAAGCGCTCAGCGCAGAGCGCAGCATAAATGTGCTCCGAGTAGAGATGAGCGACTTGGCCTTTTTTAGGGTCACGTCGGGAATCATGAAACCCGACTTTCTCAAAAGTCGAGTCGAACGAAATTGGCCGACTATCGGGAAAAGTTGGAGGTCCGACTGAAACACGAAACCCAATGCAAGTCAATGGGGAAGCTAAGTCGGCAGGGAGTGGAGGACAGTAAACACACCTACAGTGCCCATTTCAATGCCAACGACATCAATTCTTATTACTTAAGCTTGGCAACCTTCATTTATTTTATAATAATAGTTATGCATTGAAAACTGTGGGTTATTTTGCTAAAGTTGTGGGGGGGTAGGGCTGGCTCCAGGTTTTCGTGGGCCCCGGGCCAAAGAGTCTCAGTGGGCCCCTTTAACACATACCACAATTCATGATGCTCCGATACGGCAGAGAAATATAGATATAGTACAATGACAAACACTTCACTTCTTACATTACCTGACTGATATCTATTTTAAATTCTACAATAGCTCAAAAACCGGACAGTATATTCCTCCATACAGTATTATGGCCACCACATAGTGCGCCATACATAATAATGAACCCCATATATTGCTCCATACATAATTGGTCCCATATAATGTTCCATACAGCATATGATGAGCTCCACATAATGCTACAGTATATGATGGTCCCCATATAATGTGCCATACAGTATAGGACGGTCCCCATAGAGTAGAATGAGCCCCACATATTGCTCTATACAGTATAATAAGTTGCATAGAAAGCTCTACAGTATATGATGGGCCCCATGGATGATGCTCCAGTGTATGATGGGCCTATATAATGCTCCATATATAATGGGCCCCATATGATGCTCCAGTATATGATGGGCCCCATGGCTGATGCTCCAGTGTATGATAGGCCCCATTTATAATGCTACAGTGTATGATGGGCCCCATATGATGCTATAGTATATGATGGGCCCCATGGATGATGCTCCAGTGTATGATGGGCCTATATAATTCTCCATATATAATGGGCCCCATATGATGCTCCAGTATATGATGGGCCCCATGGCTGATGCTCCAGTGTATGATGGGCCCCATTTATAATGCTACAGTGTATGATGGGCCCCATATGATGCTATAGTATATGATGGGCCCCATGGATGATGCTCCAGTGTATGATGGGCCCCACTTATAATGCTACAGTGTATGATGGGCCCCATATGATGCTCCAGTATATGAAGGGCCCCATGGCTGATGCTCCAGTGTATGATGGGCCCCATTTATAATGCTACAGTGTATGATGGGCCCCATATGATGCTCCAGTGTATGATGGGCCCCATGGATGATGCTCCAGTGTATGATGGACCCCATTTATAATGCTACAGTGTATGATGGGCCCCATATATAATGATGCAGTTTCTAATGTGCCCTATCTATGATGCTCAAGTGTATGATGGGCCCCACCTATAATTCTCCAGTGTATAATGCTCCCCATATATTGCTCCAAACATTTAAAAAAATGAAATACCACCATCCGAACTATTTCTTTGATTGATGGGGAGGTCAAGAAAGAGGAACCCATGTGCATTCTGTCGATTGACGCAGAAAAGGCTTTCGACAGGGTGCACTGGGATTTTATATTTCAAATGTTAGAAGGAATTGGCTTAAAAGAAACTATGCTCCGTAGAATTTCTGCCCAGTACTCTTCTCCCAGTGCTCAAGTTAAAATTAATGGCGCACTTTCAAACACATTTTTAATTAGGAATGGCACGAGGCAAGGCTGTCCTCTTTCACCCTTGCTTTATATACTCACTATGGAACATCTAGCAACCGCGATACAGAATAATCCCTCCATTAGAGGCATAAAAGCCCAATCAGAAGAGCACAAAGTGGCACTTTTTGCAGATGATGTCCTATTGTATGTCTCTTCCCCAACTATCAGTCTCCCAAATATTATCTCAGAATTACATAGATTTGGTCGTCTGAGCAATTTCAAAATTAATACCCACAAATCGGAGATTCTCAATATCTCAATCCAACCAAGTGAGGTGGAGAGTTTGGCAGCTTCATTTCCCTTTAAGTGGTGTTCAGATTCTCTTACCTATCTAGGAATAATAATCACCGCCAAAGTATCTAATTTTTGTGAAGCAAACTTTAAGACAGCTTTACATAAAGCTGAGTTAGACTTAGAAAAATGGCATAAATACCTTTATCTTGGTTTGGAAGAGTGAGCGCTATTATAATGGATCTATTACCCAGTCTACCATATTATTTCCAAACAATCCCCTTGTATTTACCTGCCTCCTCTTTCTCAAGTCTTAAAAAAGTGATTACTCAACTAATTTTGTCACAAATGAGCACGTATTTCATACTTTTTGTGAAGTAGATCGAAGCAAGAAGGGGGAATAGGTCTGCCAGATTTTGCTATGTATAGTCAAGCAGCAATTGGTACATGTATTTTAGAGCTGTTTCATAATAAAAACCAAAAAAAAGTGGGTTACATTAGAAAATGATCTTAATGGACGTGACTCCCGTATAGTTATTTGGTCCCCGACGGAAGAACGGGATATACCTTTACCCTTCCTCACCAAAAGCATGATATCATTTATAAAAAGAGGGAGTCGAGAGCTTTGAGTTTCTTCGTTTCCTGGCCCCCTAACTCCTATATACTGTATGACAATCCATCTTTTCCTGCAGGATTAAAAAGAGACACTTATCTACATAAAAATAGAGCTTCATGCCTCATAGTCCATGATTATGTTACAAGGACAGGGATGAGGTCTCTCCAGGAAATTTTTCGGGACAAGGAGCCGCCAACAGGTGCATGGTTCTTTTATGAACAAATAAAGAGGTTTATTATTAAATTAGCCAAACAATCCGATCCATACTGAATATTCTCTCCGTTTGAGACTCTTCGTTTATCAACAAACTCTATGGATCACACTATCTCCTTATTATACAAAACCGTCCAAGAAAGGAAGACCCCATCGAGAGATTTCCCAGAATTTTTTTCAAAATGTGAGATTGATTTAGGTAGACCCTTATCAGTTGAAGAAAGAACAAAGATTTGCTTATGCACAGGTAAGTATTGCAAGTGCCGGGGCCTTGAGCAAGCAGGGGGGACCCACTAGTGGGCGACGGCCCTGGCACAGGGCCCCTCATAGTACGCCAGGATGTCTCTGACGGCGAGTGGGCCCCCCGTCAGAGACACCGGCGTACTATTAGGGGCCATGTGCCAGTGCTGTCGCCCATGAATGGGCCCCCCCACCTGCTCAGGGCAAAGGAACTTGCCTGGGTGCGCCAGGTGGTGACGCCGGCCCTGGGGGGTACAGCCCAGTTAGGTAGGTGGAAAAACTGGTATATGTTGAGGTGTAGGCTGGACGTTCAGCATCTGCAAATGGAGGAATTGGAGAAGTCGGAGGAACAGGAGGACAAAGCGAGCGATTTTGCTGGCAACCAATGTGTCATCAGGGGAAGGTGGTACAAAATCCTTTGAATCCTAGGCATGGTTCATTTTAATGAAGGTGAAATCATCAACATTTTGGGTCTACAGTCGGGTCCTTCTTTCTGTCAGGATTGATCCAGCAGCACTGAAGACTCTTTCTGATAGCACACTATCAGCAGGGCAAGCCAGCTCCTGTAAGGCATATTGTGCCAATTCAGGCCAGGTGTCCAGTTTACAGGCCCAGTAGTCAAAGGGGAATGAACTGTGAGGGAGAACATCGATAGGGGAGGAGATTTAATTTTGAACCATAGTTGACAACGGCTGTCTCCTGTCTGTTTTAATCAATTCAGTATTACCAGTTGTGTGAGCGGTACTTGAGAAATCAGTCCACAACATGGTCATGAAACCCCTGTCTCCAATGCCACTTCGGCTGTGTACACCATGAACACCTCTTCCATTTGGCCCACTATGGCTCGTGGAAGAACAGGCATCACTGCTGTGTGCTGGGAACGCCTCTAACTGTTTACAAGAGTTGCTTGTTTGTTCAACAATATTAGCTCTAGGTTCTCCTGTGGCATGATGTTCTGTAATTTGCCTTTATAGCGTGGTTCGAGGATGCTGGCAAACCAGTAGTCGTCATCCTTCATCATTTTGGCAATGCGGGGGTCACTTTTTAGGATACGCAAGACATAGTCACACATGGGGGCCAATGTTCCAGGTGTCAATGATGCATTGCCAGTGGTGGATGGAGGAGCACTTTCTGCCAAATCCACATCCCTGCAGTCATGCACAAACCTTGTTCCTGACCTTGGCAAGCCAACATTTTTGCTTGCCACCTGAGAAGCGTCCTCCTCCCCAAAATAATCATCCCTCTCATCCTCCTCCTCTTCCTCTTCTTCCTCCACCTCGTCCAGGACAGTTCCCTGAGCATACAATGGCTGACTGTCATCAAGGCTTCCCTCCTCCTCCTCCTCTTCCTCCTTCCCTACAGACGCCTGATCCTTAATGTGCGTCAAAGTTTGCATGAGCAGACACATAAGTGGGATGCTCATGCTTATGATGGCGTCATCTGCGCTTACCAGCCGTGTGCATTCCTCAAAACACTGAAGGACTTTACAGAGGTCTTTCAGCTTTGACCACTGTACACCTGACAGCTCCATGTCTGCCCTCAAACTGCCTGCACGTGTATCCTCCAACAAATGCATTACAGGCTGCCTCTGTTCACACAGCCTCTCAACCATGTGCATGGTGGAGTTCCACCTTGTTCCAACGTCTATGATTAGGCAGTGCAAGGGGAGGTGGAGCAATCGGTGCAGCCTCTGCATACGACTGGAGTCTACGGGCGAGCGACGGATGTGCGAGCACAGTCTTCGCACCTTATGGAGCAGGGCTGTTAACTCAGGATAATTATTTAGAAGCACTGCACCACCAGGTTCAAGGTGTGAGCCAGGCAAGGTATGTGTCTGAGTTTTGCCAGGGCTATGGCCGCCACAAAATTACAACCATTATCACTGACTACCTTGCCTGGCTTAAGATGTAGACTGCCCAGCCATGACTCTCGCTGCAAGTAGTCGGCCAGTACCTCCGCGCTGTGTCTATTGTCGCCCAAAGACATCATCTTTAAAACAGCCTGCTGACGCTTACCACTAGCTGTTCGATAGTGGGACACCTCATATGCAACACTGGCAGCTGCGGATGGAGTGCTCGTGCGACTGCACTCTGCCACGAGCTTTCGCTTTGGAGGAGGAGGAGGGTTGAACGCCAACAGCCAACTGTTTCCTATACCGTGGGCTAGGAAGCACTGTCCCATCGCCGCTGTCCCCTGTGAAGCCTGCATCAATTACATTAACCCAGTGCACAGTGATGGACACGTAATGGCCCTGGCCATGCCTACTGGCCCATGCATCTGTTGTGAGGTGCACCTTTCCACTCACTGATTGTTTGAATTTACAATGCGGCCTGTTGGAGGTCGAGTTCCCACTTCTGCACAAGGGGAATCTCAAGCCATCCCTGCTGCGGTCTCCCATCCGTCTCCGGCCGCAGTGGACTCTGCTCAGCTTAGACGTCGCTCCCAGCGTCTCGCCCAGTCTAACAGTGTGCAGAGGGTTACTGCTGCCTCTCCAGGCTCTGCTATTGTGGCCAGTACTGGTTAGCGGCAAGCAGACGTCTTTAGGACAAAGTCCTTGTTTTCCCCTTCTGAGCATGCTCAGGGTGAGATCTCTCATTGGAGATCAAGGGTCACATGCTCAGGTTCTGCAGCAGCTCCTATTGGTCCACCAGGAAGGTCCTGTGACTACTGGTGTTCTGGAACAGTTTCATTGGTCCTTGTTTCTGGCAGGTCCTGTAGCTGTTACTATAAAAGGGTGGCATGGCTGGGCCGCCATACGCTAATATCAATCGTTATATGCTTTGCGCCAGTGTGGTCATGCGTGTGTGTGGTTAGGGCCCGGCTGAAATAACCCCCTAGAATACCGACTTAATCGGTGAGGAGTTTGGTATGCTAGCTGGTCAGGGTCGGTGTCCTAGATGCCCTAGATTACCGGCATAACCGGTGAGGAGTTTGATTGCCGTATTCAGGGCCTGGCGTTCAGACGCCATAGATTGCGGGTGACTCCCGCGAGGACATTAGCGCATGATCACGTTCTATGTTCGCTTAGCAGTCAACTGTGTACCTGGGTGCCTGACAGGACACAGAAGTTTGTCTCAGCGGCTCTGTGATGTAACAGGGTTCGCTTTCAACGCTAGACAGCGCCCTAGCCCTGCACGGTGGACCCCAGGCTGCGAACGCACCTCTCTACATTATATATTTGGTGCGTTCCGCAGACCCTAACATAATATTAGCGCCAGGGTCTGGCTAGTAAAATGACGGACGACCAGCGTCTATGGCAGTTCATCCAGCAGCTGGAGGGTAGGTTGGCGGCTCTTGAGCGCACAACCTCAGCTGTGGATGTGACTACAGTCGCTGTTCAGGCTGCTAGCACGGAGACAGCCAGTTTGTCCTCCAACTCCTCTGCTCCGACCTTGTCCCATCTCCTGCTTCCAGACAAGTTTTCTGGTGACTGCAAACATTGTCGGGGATTTGTGAGTCAGTGCTCTATACAGCTCGAGCTTCTGGCTGCACGTTTTCCTACAGAGCGGGCACAAGTGGGTTTCATAGTGTCACTACTGTCGGGCAGAGCTTTGGAATGGGCAACGCCGCTGTGGGAGCGTGACGATCGCGTGGTGCGGAGTGCTCCTCGGTTTCTGGAGGTTCTTAAAAAGGTCTTTTTAGGCCCTCAGGTCACCCACGATTCGACGCTCCAACTGCTGGCAATGTCACAGGGTTCGAGCTTGGTCAGTCAGTTTTCAGTTCAATTTCGAACCCTGGCCTCCGAGTTAGAGTGGCCGGATAAGGTCCTTATACCGGTATACTGGAGAGGTCTGGCTGACAATGTAAAGGATGCCTTGGCCACCAGGGAGATTCCTGCCCCACTGGAGAAGCTTATCTCCATATCTACCCGCATCGACCTTCGCTTTCATGAGCGGAGGTTGGAGCGGGCTCAGTGTAGACGGAGGTTTCGGCTAGCTCCCACCTTTGCCAAACCTCTAGAATCTCCCATTCAGGCGTCCAACTCCTCGGAGGTCATGGAGGTTGTTCGAGCGGGACTTGATTCTCGGCCCGTTCGAGTCTCCGTGCTTTGTAACAATTGTCAGCAGTTAGGACATTATGCCAATAGATGTCCCCAGCGATCGGGAACACGATCGCGTCTAGTGACCATGGGAGGAGGTTCACTAGAATCAGCAGCATTTGCCTCCAAGCTGTCCTTTAAAGGGACAATCTCTTTTGGTCCATCCACTCTGACGGTTGAACTTTGTGTGGATTCTGGAGCAGAGGGGAACTTTATGTCCTCTGCTTTTGCTCTCCGTCACACAATACCTCTGGTGATGCTCGCCAAAACCGGTGACGGTTCGAGTGGTGAATGGATCCATACTGCCCTCACAGATCACACATCAGACAATCCCTCTTTCATTATCTATGTCTCCTTCACATCAGGAGATTATCTCTTTCCTTGTCCTTCCTGAGGGTATAGATGAGGTCCTGCTGGGAGTACCCTGGCTTCGTCTTCACTCCCCACATATTGAGTGGTCCTCTGGGAAGATACGGGGTTGGAGTGAGTCTTGTAGAGGTAGATGTGTGAGGGAGAGTGTTCAGGTTACTACTACAGGGATACCCGCAGATCTCACTTCCCTTCCCAAGTGTTATTGGTCCTATGTAGACGTGTTCTCCAAAAAGGCTGCAGAGACTGTTCCACCTCACCGCTCCTATGACTGTCCTATTGACCTCTTGCCTGGAGCAGAACCGCCTCGGGGTAGGGTTTATCCTCTCTCTCTCCCGGAGACGGAGGCTATGTCCCAATACATCCAGGAGAATCTGGCAAGAGGGTTCATTAGGAAGTCAGTGTCACCTGCTGGGGCGGGGTTCTTTTTCGTGCAGAAGAAGAACGGAGAATTACGTCCCTGCATAGATTACAGGGGTCTTAACGCCATCACCATTAAGAATAAATAACCGTTGCCCCTGATTTCTGAGCTTTTTGATAGGCTTCGGGAGCAAGAGTATTTACTAAATTAGACCTGCGGGGTGCTTATAACCTGATTCGCATCCGTGAGGGGGATGAATGCAAGACGGCTTTTAATACCAGGGATGGGCACTATGAATATCTGGTGATGCCCTTCGGGCTCTGTAATGCCCCAGCCGTTTTCCAAGACTTTGTTAATGACATCTTCGGGACATGCTTTCTACCTCGGTTGTAGTCTATCTGGATGATATTCTCATCTTCTCTCCAGATATTGACTCCCACCGGAGAGATGTCTGCAGAGTCTTAGACCTCCTGCGGGCAAATTCCCTTTACGCAAAGTTGAAGAAATGTGTGTTTGAGCAGGAGTCTTTACCATTCCTGGGCTATATCATCTCCGCCCAGGGATTTGCTATGGATCCTGCCAAACTGCAGGCTGTAATGGACGGGCAAGAACCCCATTCCCTTAAAACGGTGCAGCGCTTTATGGGGTTCATTAATTATTATCGCCAGTTCATTCCCCATTTCTCAACTTTGGTAGCTCCCTTGGTAGCCCTCACCAAGAAGGGAGCAAATCCCAAATTGTGGTCTGAGGAATTCTCCAAGGCTTTCATCTCAATTAAGTCTCAGTTTGCTCGCGCTCCCATTCTACACCGCCCTGATGTCGATAAGCCATTCATATTGGAGGTGGATGCCTCATCCATTGGTGCTGGAGCAGTCCTCTTTCAAAAGGATGCTCAAGGTCGGAAGCATCCTTGCTTCTTCTTCTCCAAGACCTTCACACCAGCGGAGAGGAATTATTCCATCGGGGACAGGGAGTTGCTAGCAATGAAGTTGGCTTTCTCTGAGTGGAGACATCTGTTGGAGGGGGCTCGCTTTCCCTTCCAAGTCTTCACCGACCACAAGAATCTGGTATATCTTCAGACAGCTCAGCGGCTTAATTCTCGCCAGGCCAGATGGTCCTTGTTTGTCTTCCGGTTTCATTTCACACTCCATTTCCTCTCGGGAGAGAAGAACATTTGTGCCGACGCTCTCTCTCGCTCTGTGGTGTCCTCTGAGGAGGAGGAGGAGCCTCGGCTTATTGTCCCCACAGAAAGCCTGAGAACTGTGGCCCTGGTTTCGCTAAAGTCAGTGCCCCCGGGCAAGACTTTTGTGCCTACCAATTTGCGACCTGAGGTACTCTCTTGGGCACATTCGTCCAGGGTGGGTGGACACTTTGGGGCAAAGAGGACATCTGAATTGCTGGCGAGGACATACTGGTGGCCGCATATGGTCCGTGACGTTGGGGACTATGTTCAGGCATGTGTCTCCTGCGCCAAGAATAAGTCTCCACGACAACGGCCAGCTGGGTTACTTTACCCTTTGCCAGTGGCAGACAGGCCCTGGGAGATGGTTGGGATGGACTTTGTGGTGGGCTTGCCCAAGTCTCAGGGTTGCACCATCATTTGGTTCATCATCGACCATTTTTCCAAAATGGTGCATCTGGTGCCGCTACCACGGTTACCTTCTGCATGGGCTCTGGCAGCGTTGTTCGTTAGGCACATCTTCCATCTACACAGCATGCCGGACAAAATTGTCAGTGATCGAGGTCCCCAGTTTGCGTCTCGGTTCTGGAGAGAGCTTTGTCATCTACTCAGTATTGAGTTAAATCTCTCTTCAGCGTACCATCCTGAGACGAATGGGTTGGTAGAGAGGGCCAACCAGACCTTGGTCAACTATCTACGACATTTTGTCTCAGCCAGGCAGGATGACTGGGCATCTTTGCTACCGTGGGCTGGGTTTGCACTAAACAATGCTGTGGCTGACTCCACCGGACAGACTCCATTCCTCCTAAACTACGGTCAGCATCCACGGGTTCCGGTGCCCATGCCCGTGTCTTCCGCCGACTCCAGGGTGGCAGACTGGGCTGTGGAGGCACGGGACATTTGGGACCGTACCCAGGATGCCATTCAGGCATCCAAGGAGAGGATGAGGTCTTCTGCCGACGCACATCGGCGTCCCGCTCTGACATTTGCCCCTGGGGACTTGGTGTGGCTCTCCGCCCATAACATTAGGCTGCGAGTTGAGTCCAATAAGTTGGCACCCGCTACCTGGGTCCTTTCAAAGTCCTCGAACAGGTTAATCCTGTGGTATACCGTTTGGCTCTTCCACCACGCCTGGGTATCTCCGACACCTTTCACGTATCCCTTCTGAAACCCATGCTCATGTCCCGGTTTTCCGAGTCATCTGCCGGGACATCGGGTTCGTCTACCGATGACCATGAGGTGAATGCCATCGTAGGGTGTAAGGTGGTACGGGGCAAAAGATTTTATTTGATTGGAGAGGTTATGGGCCTGAGGATAGGTCCTGGGAGCCTGCCGAGCACGTTCATGCTCCGCAGCTCATCGCTGCCTTTGAGCGCAGCGAGGCCCAAAGAAGGGTGGCCCCTAGCAGGGGGGGTAATGTTAGAGGTCGAGTTCCCACTTCTGCACAAGGGGAATCTCGAGCCATCCCTGCTGCGGTCTCCCATCCGTCTCCGGCCGCAGTGGACTCTGCTCAGCTTAGACGTCGGTCCCAGCGTCTCGCCCAGTCTAACAGTGTGCAGAGGGTTACTGCTGCCTCTCCAGGCTCTGCTATTGTGGCCAGTACTGGTTAGCGGCGAGCAGACGTCTTTAGGACAAAGTCCTTGTTTTCCCCTTTTGAGCATGCTCAGGGTGAGATCTCTCATTGGAGATCAGGGGTCACATGCTCAGGTACTGCAGCAGCTCATATTGGTCTGCCAGGAAGGTCCTGTGACTATTGGTGTTCTGGAACAGTTTCATTGGTCCTTGTTTCTGGCAGGTCCTGTAGCTATTACTATAAAAGGGTGGCATGGCTGGGCCGCCATGCGCTAATATCAAGCGTTATATGCTTTGCGCCAGTGTGGTCATGTGTGTGTGTGGTTAGGGCCCGGCTGAAATAAGCCCCTAGAATACCGACTTAATCGGTGAGGAGTTTGGTATGCTAGCTGGTCAGGGTCGGTGTCCTAGATGCCCTAGATTACCGGCATAACCGGTGAGGAGTTTGATTGCCGTATTCAGGGCCTGGCGTTCAGACGCCATAGATTGCGGGTGACTCCCGCGAGGACATTAGCGCATGATCACGTTCTATGTTCGCTTAGCACTTAACTGTGTACCTGGGTGCCTGACAGGACACAGAAGTTTGTCTCAGCGGCTCTGTGACGTAACAGGGTTCGCTTTCAATGCTAAAACAACGCCCTAGCGTGTTTATTTTGCTACTCAGTGGTGTTAAGTGAGTTCGCACACATTTAGCCATATAGCGCTGCGGCACTCCTTCTAGCGGCTCTGTGGAATAACAGAGTTCGCACATATTGCCACAGTGCGTTACGGCGTTTATTTTGGCGACTCTGCGGGATAACAGAGTTCGCTTCTTGTGCCATTTTACTAGCAGCAGGCTCCGCCTGCACGGTGGACCCCGGGCTGCGAACGCACCTCTCTACATCATATATTTGGTGCATTGCGCAGACCCTAACACGGTCTTTCACATGCAGGTGGAGTGCAGGGATGGCTTTTCTAGAAAGAAGTGCCGACTGGGTAGGTCATAGCGTGGGACAGCATATGCCATGAGCTCTCGGAACACTGCGCTTTCAACCAAACGGAAGGGCATCATCTCTAATGAGATCAGTTTGGCAATGTATGCGTTCAAAGCCAGTGTACGCAGGTGAGAGAATGAGTACTTTCTTGTCCTACTCAGAGTGTCTGCTAGGGTGAGCTGGACTTGAGAGTTGCATATGGGGAAACTAGCGGTGGACATGATGGACTGAGAGGGAGTTGGTGATGGTGATGGTGGTGGTGGTAGTGATGGCCTGGATTCAGTCTTTCGCTGCAAAAACATTGTGATTCCCTGACTGCTTTGGCCTTGCAATGACACCTCAACATTTCTTGCTGGTGGTGTGCTAACTGGTGGGCTTACAGTGGGGGTAGCGATGGAGTGTTGCTGGCTACCTTCAGTCGAAGCAGGTGCACATATGCTACCTGAGGTTTTGTAGTCCGTCCACACTTGCAAGTGCATGGTGATTAAATGTCTAAGCATGCAACTGGTATTCAAATTTCGGAGATTGTTCCCTCAGCTAAAGGTCCTTCCGCAGTTCTTACAGATAACCTTTGCCTCATCAATAGGATTTTGGTCAAAAAAGTGCCCAACTTCACTCTTCCTACTATGGTATAAATTTTCAGGGCTTTCACGCTGTGCTAATTGGACTGTCTGGCCAAGCTGTCCTGCAACTCTTTTTGTTTTTTCAACACGTTTTTGGACTGCTACAGGTCTGCCAGATAACCGCTGCTGCAATGTCGATGCCTGCTGCAGATCCTTCTCCTCTTCTGAGCTATTGCTAGCGGCACCCTCTTCCCCCAATAGATGCCAATCCGGGTCAACAACTGGGTCATCATCACCTGCTCTTCAATTTCATCTGCACCTTTCTCTCTGTCACTGTGTAAGGTGGTATAGTATGCGGGGAGGGGCACCTGAGTTTCATCAGGGTCAGATTCTGGCTCAGTAGACTGCGAGGACAATGTAGTGCTGTGGGTCAATGTACCAGCAGAATCATATAGCAGTGGCTGTGCATCAGTGCACTCCATGTCAGATTCATCTTGGATTGGGGAATTCAGGATTTGACTTGATAACCCAGGCACGGTATGTGAAAAGACCTCCATGAAGTAATCTGAAGTGTGGCCTGCCGCATCCTTCACTTTTGGTGGGGGTAAAGGACACAAGGAAAGGTGTTGTTCCTGACCAGGAGCCTGCACTGACGACTCAGTGCTTGCATTTTTTTAAACTTCAGAAGAGGAGGCGATAGAGTTGGAGGCTGTTTCGGCAATGTAAAATCGGTTTACCTACTCCCAGAAAAGGGAGCCTTACAGGCCTTCTGGAGCCAGACCATGACCCAGGCTCAACACCTCCTGTCTTAGGTTCTATTGTGTTTTTGGCACTACCAGCAGATGCACCACCATCAGTACCAGCTGACCCCCTCGCCCACGTCCGCGGCCTCTTCCACTATACTTCCTCAAGTTTGTGAAAATGTACCAAAAATGCCAGCATATATACAGTACAGACCAAAAGTTTGGACACACCTTCTCATTCAAAGATTTTTCTAAATTTTCATGGCTATGAAAATTGTAGAATCACACTGAAGGTATCAAAACTATGAATTAACACATGTGGAATTATACATTACACTTTACAAAAAAGTGTGAAATAACTGAAAATATGTCTTATATTCTAGGTTCTTCAAAGTAGCCACCTTTTGCTTTGATTACTGCTTTGCACGCAGAAAAGGTGAACGGATGGATTCTACATTCCTGGTTCCCACCGTGAAGCATGGAGGAGGTGGTGTGATGGTGTGGGGGTGCTTTGCTGGTGACACTGTGCTGAAAAAAGATACTGTATCTGAAGATAACAGGTGTATATAGTATAGGGGTAAATTGTAAATCTCCGTATAGATTTCCGGAGTCACACACAGATCGTCAGCATGTATTTGTCCGTGATACAAGCCGGTACACGGTAGTGTGTGAGGAGCGTACAGCTCTATACGGTGTGGGAAAAAATGAACACTCGGTAACTGTGCAGAAAAAAAGATTAAAAGTATTTGTGCTGTGTAAAAAGCAGTCTGCACAGCAGTGTACACACAGCAATACAGCTAGCAGGCAGCCTAATAACCAGCGCTGCTGAACACAAGAAAATCCTCCCCTGTCACTGCACACTAACTGTACAGCTAATCGCTATCAGCACAAGCACAGAATCACTTTTGTTTCCTGCCTAACTCTCTCCCTACTGAGAACCTGCGGCAGCAACCTTTCCCTATGCTAAGATCGGCAGAAGTAAAATGGCGGTCGGCGGTCAGGGCTTTTATAGACACTATGACGCCCCCAAAACAAGCCAATCACTGCAATGCCCTTCTCTAAGATGGTGGTGGCCGCTGCCCATGTCATCTCGCTGCCCACAGTGTGCGTCCTTGCTCATTGGCTGAGAAAAGGTGCCTGCAAGCATTATGGGAAAACCAACTTTGGCGCTCGGGTCGACGACCACATGGCCGACTTCATGCAAAAACTTTCGGGTTTGGCGAAAGTCGGCGATTTTTGAATCTGACCGACCTGTTTCGCTCAACTCTAGCGCCGAGTCTTACTGCGATCTTTGGGAGGCAGAGTGAAAAAATCTACAGCAAGTGAAGAATTGGTTTTATACTGCATGAGGTAAGGCGTAAAAAATAAATAAGTGATTAAGCAACTTTATTTTTCATGTCGGTGCGATTACAGAGATACCAGATTTATATCATGTTTTTATGTTGGGCTGCTGTCACACACTAAAAGACGTATTTTATTGCAAAAACTTGTTCTTGTATCGCCATATTTTGAGAGCTATAATTTTTCTAGATTTAGGCTGACAGAGTCATGTGAAGACTTGTTTTTTGCAGGACAAGTTGACGTTTTTATTGATACCATTTTCAGATACATGACATTTTTTGATTGCTTTCTATTCTTATTTTTGGGAAGCAGAATGAACAAAAAACAGCAATTCAGGAATTTTTTGGGGGGGTTTATGTCATTCCGCGTGTGGTAAAATTGATAAGGCAGTTTTATTCTGTACGATTACAGCGATACCTCATTTATATTTTTTGATGTTGTGGCTGTTTTATACAATATAAACTATTTTATAGAAAAAAAATTATTATTTCTGCATCGCTTTATTCTGAGAGTTATAACTTTTTTATTTTTCCGCTGATGGAGCTGTATGGCAGTTTGTTTTCTTGCAGGACAAGATGACATGTTTTTTTATATCCATCAATTTTATTGCATTTTATTCCACTTTTGTATGATGATAAAGCATTTTTTTGCCTTGTTTTTTATTTATTTTTTATGGACGCAGCGATACTAAATATATGTACTTTTTTTGTTACAAATATTTATTTATGGATACAATAGCTTTAGATATTTTTATTATTTTTATTTTATTTTTTAAATATTTTTACAATTATTTAAAAAAATATTTTTTACTTTTTAAATTTGTCCCACTATGGGACTATCATTTTTTGCAGGCTGATCACTTGTATAGCATGGGAATGCAGCAGCATCCCCATGCTATTCAAACTGTCAGCTCTGCACTGACAGAGAAAGTTGCTGATCATGCACTACACCTGATCAAGCAACTTTCCTCACTCTGGTGACCTTGGTCACCATGGCAACAATCGGGACCCTGCATAATGACGCTGAGTCCCCAATCCAAGGGCAGAGGGGCGGGTATGCTTCATCAGGGTTCATTTGCGGAATCATTGGCCTTCAAACATTTATCATGATACTGACTGTCATTGGCACTGCCCCAGGAAAGGAAGATGGAGAATTACATCTGCTGTAGAGGATAAGTTCATCAGAGTTACCAGCCTCAAAAAACACAAATTGACAGTACGTCAGATAACAGCCCCCGTAAATGATTCACAGACATCAAATACTTGATGCATCTCAATATTAACTGTTCAGAAGAGACTGTCAAAAGCAGGTATTTATGGTCGAATTGATACAAAAAGTCACTACTTAGGACCTCAAACCAGGAAATACTTATTTGGGCCTTGCAACATAAGGACTGAAGGTTAGGTCAGTGAAAGCCTTTACTATGGTATGATGAGTTAAAATTTTAGATTTTTTTTATGCTAACTGACATGTCTTTATGAGAGTCAGAAAAAGTGAGCTGGTGAGCTTACTGGTGATTAATTCCAGCTTCAAGGTACTCTTACCAAGCTTACCCAGCATGGCTGTCACAGCATCCTGCAATGATATGCCCAGCCCCATTTGGTTAGCACTTAGTGGAACTTTCTTGCTTTGCAATAGGACAATGACCCAAAAAACACCTCCGGGCTATGTAAGGGCTATGTGAGCAAGAAAGAAAGGGATGGAACGCTGCACATGATGATTTGGTCTCCACAATCAACTGACCTCAACTCAATTGATATGTATTGGAATGAGTTGGACTGCAGATTGAAGGTAAATAAGGCAAAGCAGCCACGAAGTGTTCATCACTAGAGCCAATGGGATGTAAATCTGTCATCAGAGTAAAAGAGGTACTGGTTTGTTTCCTGTGTGCTTCTTTACTTCTTGTTTCCATATGTAATCCTTCTTGGTTTTGTCCAAAATGAGAAAAGAAAGGTGACACTGCTGGCTTTAATGATAAGTTTGACATGACGGTCTTTGTATAAATTTCTGTTGAATGTATGTTTTTAACATAAGGATTGCTTATCATGACTAATTGGGTATTTCACATTTTAAGTAGGATCTCCGTCACTTCCCTCTAAGCAAAGGACCCGTTGAAGCACAGATAGCACAAAACAGCCATTGTCAATTAAATGTCCAGGTCATTCTCTCAATGTTTTAAGAATTTGAAATAAATAAAGAATGTTTTACGTGGATAGTGAGTGCCAGCTTTCTTTTCTCATTTTGGACATACAGTTAGGTCCATAAATATTTGGACAGAGACAACATTTATCTAATTTTGGTTCTAGACATTACCACAATGAATTTGAAACAAAACAAATCAGATGCAGTTGAAGTTCAGACTTTCAGCTTTCATTTGAGGGTATCCACATTAAAATTGGATGAAGGGTTTAGGAGTTTCAGCTCCTTAACATGTGCCACCCTGTTTTTAAAGGGACCAAAAGTAATTGGACAAATGACTCCAAGGCTATTTCATGGACAGGTGTGGGCAATCCCTTTGTTATGTCATTCTCAATTAAGCAGATGAAAGGGCCGGAGTTGATTTGAGGTGTGGTGTTTGCATTTGGAAGGTTTTGCTGTGAAGGAAACATGTGGTCACAGGAGCTCTCCATGCAGGTGAAACAAGCCATCCTTAAGCTGCAAGAACAGAAAAAAACCCATCCAAGAAATTGCTACAACATTAGAAGTGGCAAAATCTACAATTTGGTACATCCTGAGAAAGAAAGAAAGCACTGGTGAACTCATCAATCCAAAAAGACCTGGGAGCCCACGGAAGACAACAGTGGTGGATGATCGCCGCATACTTTCTTTGGTGAAGAAGAACCCATTCACAACATCAACTGAAGTCCAGAACACTCTCAGTGAAGTAGGTGTATCTGTCTCTAAGTCAACAGTAAAGAGAAGACTCCATGAAAGTAAATACAAAGGGTTCACATCTAGATGCAAACCATTCATCAATTCCAAAAATAGACAGGCCAGAGTTAAATTTGCTGAAAAACACCTCCAGAAGCCAGCTCAGTTCTGGAAAAGTATTCTATGGACAGATGAGACAAAGATCAACCTGTACCAGAATGATGGGAAGCCAAAAGTTTGGAGAAGAAAGGGAACGGCACATGATCCAAGGCACACCACATCCTCTGTAAAACATGGTGGAGGCAACGTGATGGCATGGCCATGCATGGCTTTCAATGGCACTGGGTCACTTGTGTTTATTGATGACATAACAGCAGACAAGAGTAGCCGGATGAATTCTGAAGTGTACCGGGATATACTTTCAGCCCAGATTCAGCCAAATGCTGCAAACTTGATTGGACGGCGCTTCATAGTACAGATGGATAATGACCCCAAGCATACAGCCAAAGCTACACAGGAGTTCATGAGTGCAAAAAAGTGGAACATTCTTCAATGGCCAAGTCAATCACCAGATCTTAACCCAATTGAGCATGCATTTCACTTGCTCAAATCCAGACTTAAGAGGGAAAGACCCACAAACAAGCAAGACCTGAAGGCTGCGGCTGTAAAGGCCTGGCAAAGCATTAAGAAGGAGGAAACCCAGCGTTTGGTGATGTCCATGGGTTCCAGACTTAAGGCAGTGATTGCTCCAAAGGATTCGCCACAAAATTTTGAAAATAAAAATATTTTGTTTGGGTTATGTTTATTTGTCCAATTACTTTTGACCTCCTAAAATGTGGAGTGTTTGTAAAGAAATGTGTACAATTCCTACATTTTCTAACACATATTTTTGTTCAACCCTTCAAATTAAACGTTACAATCTGCACTTGAATTCTGTTGTAGAGGTTTCATTTCAAATCCAATGTGGTGGCATGCAGAGCCCAACTCGCGAAAATTGTGTCACTGTCCAAATATTTCTGGCCCTGACTGTATGGTCATCTTTTTTTTTCTAGTGTGCATCGGAGTTCCCCTTTTGACCTGTGTTTTTGCGCTGTCCTATGAGGCGAAACTAAGTGGCAGCGTCAAGGGATTTGATGCTTGTTTCCTCTACTACTTCATGGTTTTGCTGTCTTAGTCTGTATTTTCAAAGTGCATATTGCAATAGAATCATGGAAAACAATTGTATAAACAGGGGTGTCCAAACTTTTGACAGATATTATACAGTAGTAACATACTGTGAAATGTAGAAATAAAATAAGATATTCTTTCTGAAAATGGAAGCTCATTTTTCTATTAACAGAAATGCATTTTCAGGGTCCATTATCTTAATCCTTTTCTCTGCAATGAAGCACCATTTGAACTCTTGTGAAACTTTTATCACTTTCTGCATTTCTGAATAAATTTGGGCTGAAATGTTATGTTTTCATCAATGTCATAAAAATATAATTTAATAAAAAATTAAAACCAAAAACTAGAATTTCAGCAAGAAAAAAGCATGTGATGTTTCATGAGATGCCTCTGTAACATGGTGGAGCCATCACATGGTTGACGAAATGCTTACCGCTCCATGGAACTATTCCTCAAGCTCTTAGAATAGAATTTCTACTTCTAAGAAAAGGTGAATAACAGAAGTTTTCAATACATAGAAGCAATCTCATTCTTTATATAATATTAATCTTCATAGTTTTGAAGACTTAAAGATTACTTACAAGTCTTTCTTTCCATTGAATGACTTTCTTGAGTATCAAAATGACCTGTAATCTTTATGTAGAGCGCTACAGTAGGAAAAAAAAATATTTTCACTCCTATGGTTTCAATATGTCTGCAATCTCTGAAAACAATTTTACTATAACACAGCATTTTGCATTTTTACTTGATGAGCAGTGAAGAAAATTGAGTACATTCTATCAGGGAACAGTGAACCAATGGATTCATTGTGAAAAAAATGTTCCACAGCACAATTCTATTGGGAATAACAGATTTGATTTAATCTTCAGTTTAATTGCATATAATAAATTCTCTTTGAGGTAAACCCTATAATCTCTAGCAATTACATGATTTCTGAAAGTAGAGAGCACCCTGACTACAGCAATGCATAGCTGGTGTTCTAACATTATCTATTAAGGATCATTCACATGGGTGGTTATGAGCTGGCAGCAGTAATTGTTACTACAAAATATATTAATGACAAGCTACATTGGTTTATAGCGAACACAGAAATCTGCTTCCTTTCATGAAGAAAGATATTTGTAATCAGGACAAATTACATTAGTATAGAGTATTTCTCTACACAAGTACGTAGAAGTCCTTTGTTTTCCTCTATGAACAGTACATACATCAAGCCTGAAAGTCTTTTGATTTTTACAAGGCAAATTAGGTGTATATTTTGTTCATTTTGCTAATGTCATGTGTTAAATAACTGAAAGGAGTGTTTCAGGTTTTTCAATCAATCTTTACAAAGTATATGATTTGTTGATTTTTCATCAAACATTGTTTGACTGTGCAGGATATTACAGGGCAATGTTTAAAGGGAACCTATCATGTCTGATAATCCCATAAACCTGCAGATAACTTGGTAGTACTGTGAAGGTGCCTGGCCATAATACTGAAAGTGAGGTACCCTGGAGAAAATTAACTTTATTTCTACTGGGAGCCGCCGGCTTTCAGTCATGCAGGTGTGCCATGAGCAATTACAGTCACCCCTGATTGACAGCCGACTATGCAGTGTATCAGTACAGAGATGATTGTCAGCAATCCAGGCATGCCCGGAGCAACTACTGTCAATGCTGATTGACAGATAACTCTGCAGTGCATCAGAACAGAGGTGGCTGTCAGTGAGTACCGGGGCGTGTTAACAGCCGACCCACTCAGCTTTGCGAGAGGTGACTGTAATTGCTCTGAGCAAGCATATTTGCCCAGGGTCACACTTGCGTGTGCAATGTGAGAAACTTGCATCAATACCCGGCACTGCAGCCGAAACTCGGACTGGAGTGTGTGGCTGCATGTATTTCTATACATTATTTTACCCATTGATGTCGTGAGTGTCTATTATTTAGAAAGCTGGATAAAAATGTGAAATAGACATTCACAGAGTGAAGCTGAATTGGAAAAGCTTGCCAACACCTCAGATTCTGATGAAGATATCCAACTGGAGAAGATGTCCGAAAATGAGGACCATATAAGTGGCAAAGAAAGTGATTATGAGAATTCTGATTCTGAAGTTTGATCTGCTGAGGCACGATACCCAGACAACTACAACTAAACCAATGCAAGTGATTCAGTCTAAAAACAAAAATGTCATTTGGAACTTGCAGTCTTCTGCCCAGGCAGGAAAATTGTCCTCTGCTAACATCAGATAATTCTCTAATAACTAGCCGCTATTAGAGAAGTTTGGAGTAAATGGATAGTCTTCCAAAATTATACAATACTGGTGAAAATGTCACCGTGGAGGAGCAGCTTGTGTCATTCCGAGGTAGGCGCCCGTTCAAGTAATATGTACAGAGTAAGCCAGCAAAGTATGGCGTCAAGATATGGACACTGTGACAGCAGCAGTACATGCACTTTAAACGCTCAGGTGTATATAGGAAAAAGCCTGTAGAAAACTTCAAAAATATCAGGGTATGGGAGTTTTAAATTTGACGTACGGACTAAGAGGACAAAATGTGATGTGACAACTTTTTTACATTGCAACAACTACGGCAGCTGTTGCTCAAGTGAAAACTTACAATGTCGGGCAGTGTAAGAAAAAGCCTGAACTGCCGCAAGGTATCATTGCTAAAAGAGATGTTCATAGTTCAATGTTTTACTTTTTCTGGAGATACAACAGTGTTTTTTAACATTCACCCAAAAAACAAACAGGTCATTCTGATGAGCATGATGCACCACAAAAATGCAGTAAGTAGTCGAGACGACAAAAAGCCGCAGATGATATTGATTATAATGTCATCAAAGGAGCAGTTGATACAATAGATCAACTAATCAAACGCAAAACCAATTGGTGACCAATGGTTTTACTTTATGATATTGTTGATGTATTTGCCTGCCATGCATTTATTTTATGGCGTGAAATAAACCCAGATCGGACCTCCAATAAACTCCATAAACAAAGACTCTTTCTGGAAGAATTAGGAAAGCCACTTGTTCTGCCATTTATTTTAGGAAGAAAAGTAAAAAAAAGTGTAGGAGCAGCAGCCATAGTAAACCGTATCCAGCAGTTCAACAACACGAACCCACGGCCTCCACCAGCACTGAAGAAGCATAAAAAGGAAGAGATGCAGAATTTTTCCATCTTCTGTGATAAAAAAAAATATTACATGCCTTAGGCCGGTTTCACACGTCCGTGTTTCCAGTACGTATTTGACATTTTCTATACGTACCGGAGACACGTACACACGTAGACACATTATAATCTATGTGTCTATGCACATATGCGTGTTTTCACATGGTCCGTGTGTCCGTGTGGCAAACACGTAGACATGTCCGTTTTTTTCCAGCAGCACGTACCGCAATACGGACAGCACATGGACACACATATGAGCATCCGTGTGCTGTCCGTGTGCGTTTTCAAAAACATTGTATCATTATTATATACAGGTGTCCTGATTCAGAGACGAAAACAAAAAGTTCAGTCTGTCTGGCCTTTTCTTTGCTGAGGTGAACTGCTTGTGAGTGGAGGGACATGTGTGGACTTATTCTCCTGCATTTTGATGATTTAATGGCACCTCATGTTGAAACTGAGCGCCTAATATCTCTTGTGAAAGAACACCCAGAACTATGGGACACTCGTGTGGAGGGATACCACGAACGGCTGATTACAGAGCGTGGATGGCTTGCAGTAGCCCAAGCATTGTTTTCACGAAGTGATTGGTCAACATATTCCCCATTCAAGCAAGCAAAGTATGGTGAGCGCACTCATGGATGTTCCTATGTCATAACAAACTGTATTTACATAATTCATATTTGAAATAGTGCTAACACTGCTGATGTGTTAGTGAATCAGTTATTACCCCATCAAAATAGCATGTAATTTGTAAGCCCTTATCAGCATAATAGTCACTGCTTCTCAATGTGCTTGTTAACTGTGAAACATAACGTTCAGGATGTATATTGCCTTCGGATTTATAACTACCCACAAAAAAATATGAAGCATTTTGAGTTCACAATGTTGTCACACATGACAGCCTTGTCTGGACTACCATGCTTCTTCCAGCCCACAAACTATAGTGTCCCCTTGTTGTTCATGCCCAACTTTTATAGGAGCCGCCATTTTTTCCCTCTTCACTTGTTTATTTGAGCATTACTTGGGTCTATAAAAAAAAAACCACCAAGTATCTTCCACCAATACTGGCCTTACAGGTGTCTGGCATTGTAAAAGATGTGTATATTTACTACTATACGCACATCCATTTTTAAATTAGCTTTCTCTGCTAATAACCATAGCAGTGTGTAGTTTATGGTGCAGTTTTAAACTTTAGGCACGGCAGGAGGTATCTAACTGTCAAGAATGAGATGTATAGTTATGCCCTTGTTGCTGTGTAGTTTTGTGGACATACTGAGCACGTGAGCCTTAAAAGGCATATGATGTTTGTAATCATTGTACAGTAATTGCCTATATTACATAGTTGTAATTTGCCATATTAGGACTGTATTTTTTTACTTTGTCAACAGTGTCTTTATTGAAACGACGCTGGCGCTCAGCAAGGGACCAGTACCGGCGGGAATTTAATCCCCTTCCCTCTAATTCTGGTGTCAGTAGAAAGCGCCAATATGTGTATTTCCGCCATTTAGAATTCCTACGCCCATGGAACTCAACCAGTAAGTGTACTGCTTCAACCACCTCAAGGTTTATGGTAGCTTACCCCACAACAATGTAGTTTGTTGGTACCTATGTAGTTGGCACTGTAAATACTGAAGTCAGCATCATTGTACATGCACATGTTAAATGCCTTGTCAGACGCATATTTGGATTTGGGTTAACATTAACGTTCAATATGAATACTACAGCAACCCACTAAAATGTCAATTAAATTTTTTAAAAAAATATCCCAAGGTATCCAAAAAAAAAAGGAAGGTTCTGACCTCACATCCCCTATTGCTATAGAAATTTGTTTATTGTTTACACTTTTACCGAGAATATTCAATACATGTTTTTGTGACAATGTCCATTTTTGACCATAGGACTGACAACAACTTGTATGATTCTGATGAATCACCAACAGTGGCAGCCTCTGCACCTTGTACATCTGCATCAGAGACAGATCAAACAGCTCAGCCCAGTCAAACAACACAAACACAACAGCCATCTGATGCTGGTGACAGAACCAGTGAGGGTGCTAATGAAAGCAGCCAAATAGGTACAGAAGAACCTTCACAGGCATCAAGCGCCCCAGCACCCCAGGCATCACAAGCATCAACAACCATTCCACAGCGGTACATAGCACCTAGTGTGAGAGGAAGACGCAGTAGGCGACATGAGGAGGGTAGGATGTTGCCTGAAGAAATTGATGCAAAAGTCCTGCATATCTTGAACTCTATGACGCCAGAAACAGATGTTGATCATTTTTGTCGCTCACTGTCTCCCTGTCTGGCTAAAATATCCACAGAACGTCAAGAACGTGTCTGGGCAGCTATGCTGACCCTCCTGGCTGCAGGCCAGGCACAGAATGAGCCCAACCACATGCTTGCAACCATAGAACAGTGGCGTACTAACCAAAATCAGACCCCTTTCACAACTACAGCGTCAACACATCAGGATCAACACGTTCCTGCAACCTGTTATGGGCCAGAACAACCAGCAAGCAGACAAGCATACCCACAAATGGCCACACCATATTATGTCCATGAACCACCCCTGCATAAAGCCACCAGGTACAACTGGTGGCCACTGGGTGAAGTTGCTCACTCCTTTCAAATGCCACAGCAGTACACTCTGCCACAAAGGCAAACTACACCTGCCCTAAGTAGATTTGGGCATCCCACCCTCTGCCAACAACACAACAAACAACTGGCCAAACATATCAAGGATACATATCACGGCCACAAAGGCAAATGCAAGCTGTTGGTCAAGTTGTACAATACCCCGTCAGTGCAAACTACCAACAGCAACCACTCCACCCACAACAACCCTTTAATGGCCCCTCCTTAGAAAGACAAAGCTACCACACTACTACCTCAGGATACCGACAAATGCTTGTAGGAAGCTCCGTCAATAATCCACCACTGCAGCCACAAATTACACAATCGGAAATGCCCACACAATCTGCCATCACGGAAGGTGTAATCCCAGAAAACAGTACACAAGAATCAGTGTCACTTGGGATGACTTTCTCAATCTGTAATATTTTAATATTTTTTCTACATTTGTTGCTAAATCTCTGGCAGGTACCAATGTTCTGAATGCACATTATTGATGGTATGTTGTGTACAAAAGTAAACTTTCTATTTGCTTGCCTGGGTAGTAGTAAAAATTGTTTTTGATAATACTAAAAGGTTGTCCCTGTTATGTTAATTTATTTCACCATTACAAAACAGTTTTAGCCTAGGTAGCAGCAACTGATGAAATGAACAATATCAATTACACAACACAAAATTTTCACCATAGGTACAATGCATTGCAATGCTGGTTTTTGTTCATTCTGCTTCCACAAAAATCGGAATAGGAAGCGATCAAAAAACTTTATGTGCCCGAATATGGTATCAATAAAAACGTCCGCTCGTCCGGCAAAAAATAAGCCCGCACATGACTCTGTCGGACGAAATATCAAAAAATTGTAGCTCTCAAAATACAGCGATGCAAAAATTTCTTACAAAAAATTCTTCCAAAAAAAGCATCTTTTAGTGTGTGATAGAAGCTAAACATGAAAAAAGGATGTAAATCTGGTATCGCTGTAATCGCACCGACCCGAAGAATAAAGTCGCCTAATCACTTATACCTCACGAGGAACGGCGTAAAAAATAAAACCAATTCTTCACCTTTTGTAGATTTGTTCATTCTGCCTCCCAAAGATCGCAGTAAGGCGATCACAGTGGTTCCCCCCCACATATGGGGTACCAGCGTACTCAGGACGAATTGCACATCAACTTTTGGGGTCCTATTTCTCCTGTTACCCTTATAAAAATAAAAATTTGGGGCAAAAAGATCATTTTTGTGGAAAAAAATATGATTTTTTTTATTTTCACGGCTCTACGTTATAAACTTCTATGAAGCCCTTGGGGGTTCAAAATGCTGACCACACATCTAGATAAGTTTCTTGGGGGGTCTAGTTTGCAAAATGGGGTCACTTGTGGGGGGTTTGTACTGTTTAGGCACATCAGGGGCTCTCCAAGCGCGACATGACACCCGCAGACCAATCCATCAAAGTCTGCATTCGAAAACGGTGCTCCTTCCCTTCCGAGCTCTGCCATGCATCAAAATAGTGGTTTACCCCCACATATGGGGTATCAGCGTACTCAGTACAAATTGCACAATAGCTTTTAGGGTCCTATTTCTCCTGTTACCCTTATAAAAATAAAAATTTGGGGGCAAAAAGATTATTTTTGTGGAAAAAAATATGATTTTTTTATTTTCACTTCTCAGTGCACTCTGGAAAAATTGCACAATAACTTTTGGGGTCCTTTTATCCTTTGGAAAATAAAAATTGGGATGAAAAGATCATTTTTGTGGAAAAAATATGATTTTTTAATTTTACGGCTCTACGTTATAACCTTCTGTGAGGCCCTTGGGGGTTCAAAGCTCTCACCACACAATTAGATAAGTTCCTTGGGGGGTCTAGTTTACAAAATGGGGTCACTTGTTGGGGGTTTCCACTGTTTAGGCACATCAGGGACTCTCCAAATGCGACATGGCGTCCAATCTCAATTTCAGCCAAAAAAGTCAAATGGCGCTGCTTCCCTTCTGAGCTCTGCCATGCGCCCAAATAGTGGTTTACCCCCACATATGGGGTATCAGCGTACTCAGGACAAATTTCACAATAACTGTTGAGATCCTTTTATCCTTTGAAAAATAAAAATTGGGGGTGAAAAGATCATTTTTGTGGAAAAAATATGATTTTTTTATTTTAAGGCTCTACGTGTTAGGGTTCGAGTTCCCGCTCCTGCACAAGGGGAGTCTCGAACAAGTGCCGCTGCTGTCTCCCATTCATCTCCGGCCACAGTGAAGCCTGCTCAGCAGAGACGTCGGTCCAAGCGTCTTGCCCACTCCACTACTGGGCAGTGACTTGCTGCTGCCTTTCCTGGATCTGCTATTATAGCCAGTTCTTGATCAGACGTCTTTGGGACAAAGTCCTGCATTTTCCCTTCTGAGCGTGCCCAGAGTGAGATCTCTCATTGGAGATCAGGAGTCACATGCTCAGGTACTGCAGTAGCTCCTATTGGCCCGCCAGGAAGGCCCTGTTGCTGCTAGTCTTCTGAACAGGTTTCTCATTGGTCCTTGTTCCTGGAAGGTCCTGTAGCTGTTGCTATAAAAGGGTAGCATGGCTGGGCCGCCATGCGCTAATATCAACCATTGTATGCTATGCGCCAGTGTGGTCATGCGTGTGTGTGGTTAGGGACCCGGCTGAAATAAGCCACTAGAATACCGACTTAATCGGTGAGGAGTTTGGTGTGCTAGCTGGTCAGGGTCGGTGTTCTAGATGCCCTAGATTACCGGCATAACCGGTGAGGAGTTTGATTGCCGTATTCAGGGTCTGGCGTTCAGACGCCATAGATTGCGGGTGACTCCCGCGAGGACATTAGCGCATGACCACGTATTATGCTCGCTTAGCTATTAACCGTGTGCCTGAGAGCCTAACAGGACACGGTGCTTTTTCTCAGCGGCTCTGTGACGTAACAGGGTTCGCTCACGACGCTAGACAGCGCCCTAGCGTTTTACTTTGCGGCTCACTGAAGCTAAGTGAGTTCGCACCTATCGCCATATAGCGCTGTGGCATCCCGTTAGCGGCTCTGGGGATTAACAGAGTTTGCACTTACTGCCACAATGCACTACGGCGTTTATTTTAGCGACTCTGTGGGATAACAGAGTTCGCTACTTTCGCCATCTTACTAGCAGCAGGCTTCGCTTGCACGTTGGACCCCGGGCTGCGAACGCACCTCTCTACATTATATATTTGGTGTGTTCCGCAGACCCTTAACACTACGTTATAACCTTCTGTGAAGCCCTTGGGGGTTCAAAGTGCTCACCACACATTTAGATCAGTTCCTTGGGGGTCTAGTTTCCAAAATGGGGTCACTTATGGGGGTTTCCACTGTTTAGGTACATCAAGGGTTCTCCAAACGCGACATGGTGTCCGCTCTCGATTCCAGCCAATTTGACATTCAAAATCTCAAATGATGCACCTTCTCTTCTGAGCACTGCCGTGCACCTAAAGTTTGGTTTTCCCCCACACATGGGGTATCGGTGTACTCAGGAGAAATTGTACAACAAATATTGTGGTTCATTTTCTCCTGATACTCTTGACAAAATTTAAAAAATTGTGTCGAAAGAAAAATTTTGGGAAAAAAAAAGTTAAATGTTCATTTTTTCCTTCCACATTGCTTCAATTCTTGTGAAGTACCTAAAGGGTTAATAAACTTCTTGAATGCGGCTTTGAACACCTTGAGGGGTGCAGTTTTTAGAATGGTGTAACTTTTGGGTATTTTCTGTCATATTGACCCCTCAAATTCACTTCAAATATGAGGTGGTCCCTAAAAAAAATGGTTTTGTAAATTTTGTTGGAAAAATGAGAAATTTCTGGTCAACTTTTAACATAACTTCCTAACAAAAAAAAAAATTTGGTTCCAAAATTGTGCTGATGTAAAGTAGACATGTGGGAAATGTTATTTATTAACTATTTTTTGTGACATATCTCTCTGATTTAAGGGCATAAAAATTAAAAGTTTGAAAATTGCAAAATTTTCAAAATTTTCGCCATATTTCCATTTTTTTCATAAATAAACACAAGTTATATCGAAGAAATTTTACCACTATCATGAAGTACAATATGTCATGAGAAAACAATCTCAGAATTGCCAAGGTCTGTTGAAGCGTTCCAGAGTAATAAGCACATAAACTGACAGTGGTCAGAAATGTAAAAATTGGCCTGGTCATTAACCTACAAAATGGCTTGGTCGTTAAGGGGTTAAAGTCAGTTCAAAAATTCAATGGTTGAAAAAAATGTGTTTATGTAACATAAAAATACATATAACCTCATACAACCCCTAATATACCATACTCATTAGTAGAAATGGGCCAGATGAGTGTATTTATTACACCTGAAGATGATAATTTGACAATTAGTGCACCTTTCCTCATATAACCCTTTAATTACAGGCCAAACCCCTTAATTGCAGGCTGAAAAAAATTGTCTCCGGTACGTGTCCACACGGATGACACATGGAGTATACACATGGACACACGGACATACGGACACAGATATCTCCGGTAACGATTTTTCCGGTACCGGAAATATCAGGACGTGTGAAACCGGCCTTAGTCGTAGTAAATATTTATGTAAAACACATGTGAGTTACTTCTTTGCAGAATATAAGAGAGAAAATAGCAATAAGTGAACCTGTACAACCCTTTGCTTTATTTTCTTTAGAAAACTGAAGTTTTGATTTTAACTTTTCATTTGTTTTTGACCAACCATGTTCACATACAGTTAAATTATGCAACTGGTATTCAAATAATACGCTTACAGTAGCTAAAGGTCAAAATTAGCAGACTTTAATAGGTGTACAGCCAGTGTGAACAGAACAGCAGGCTTAACCCCTTTACCCACAAGACTGTTTGCACCTTCATGACCCAGCCAATTTTTGCAATTCTGACCACTTACATTTTAAGAGGTAATAACTCTGTAATGCTTCAATGAATCCCACTGATTCTGAGATTTTTTCATGACATTGTTAAAATTTCTTCGATATGACTTGCATTTATTTGTGAAAAAAATGGAAATTTTGCAATTTTCAAACTTTGAATTCTTATGCCTTTAAATCAGAGCATTATGTCACAAAAAATAGTTGATAAATAAAATTTCCCTATATCTAATTTACACCATCAACATTTTTTAAAACAATTTTTTTTGTTAGGAAGATCCAACAAAATTTATAAAACCATTTTTTTAAGGACCAAATCACATTTGAAGTGACTTTGAGAGGTCTATATGACAGAAAATACCCAAAAGTGACACCACTCTAAAAACTGTACCCATTAAGGTGCTCAAAACAACATTAAAGAAGCACTGTGAAGCACCTGAATGAATGAATTGACTAGTCCATGGATGTGTGGTACGGTCTGAAGCATTCTTTTATACACAGGCCAGTTTTGTAAGGGCAGGTGTCGCATTGCTAAATGGTGTTCTTTGTAACAGACTTGACACCCTTTTTGCAACCGTCCTTTCTTTGCGAGCACCTTCAGTTCTGGAAGTACTGGGCCCGCTCCTTCCTGACTGCCGAAGAGGAGCAGTGTCCCTTATAAAGTCCTGACTGGTTGTATACCACTCCACCAGTCAAATCACCTAGTCCAGAATGCCCGGGTCCTCTTGTCCCACCCAACATTGTATGGCTCCTGGCAGAGCCCTCACCAGCTGGTCGAACACCACCCTCTCTACCATCTGGAAGGGACTTAAGGTCTCAGGCTGAAGCCATTTTTTAACCAACTGCAGCAAGTCATATGCCTGAGACCTGGCGGGATGCGACTCCACAAAAATCCACTGGAACACCCATTGAGCCCGCACATAAGTATTAATTGACCCCCAGTAGGGAAATGATCTTACCTTTCAGCTTACCATAGTCCAGGGCATCTTCCCAACTGAGATCCAAGTAGGTCTTCTGGGCATCTTCTGTCAGAAAGGGAGCCACCACTTCAGCCCACTGGGAAAACGGCAAGCTTTCCTGCTCCGCTGTGCGCGCAAACACTGTAAAGAAAGCCTCCATATCGTCCTTAGGACTCATTTTCCTAAGTACTGACCGGACCTTGTACCGGGCTTCAGAACGGATCGAGGTCATTGGTGAGGGCGCCTCTCGCAGAGCCGCAATCTGTTGAGAATCAAGTGGTTAGTATGCTGCTGCTCCTCCTGCAACTTCTGCTGTTGCACTTGGCCAACTGTCTTAGTATTTCCTCCATCTTGTCAGCCGTCTTGAGCTGCAGCGTTACAGGCCTAATAACCAACATGCAGCACACTTTGGGGTATGCCTCAGTTCACACTGCCTGCATTCTTTCCACCATATTTAGTGCAGCAGGGTTGGGTCAGTGTGACAGACAGGGACTACAGGAACAGTTCACAGCAAAACGTGTTTAATTTGTCCACACTCAGGCAGTGTACAGCACATGGTATCCTCCAGATCACAGATGGGAAACAAGACCAGTTCATAAATGTCCGGTTTCCGAGGGCAAATGCACCACTGTATCAAGCTTCGGGGTGCTAGCAGTTCACTCTCTGCTGGTTCTGTGTTTTCTTCACACAGACGGAGCTTCTGCGGAGCCAACTGCTCCACAGGTTGCCAACTCCAAACTGACACCCAAACCCTTCCTGTAGGGCTTTTTCCTCGAAACTCAACTCTGTGGTTATGGGCCACTTATAAGATCTGGCCTGGAGGAAATGGACTGGCCCCACTACCTTCCTGCAGTCCGTTTCAAAAATAAAAGCACATACCGTGTTTTTCCTGAAAAATTCCTTGGTCAAATAACTTGACCAGGTTCAAGCTTACTTTAATCCTGTCTTGTGACTCACAGCCATCCTGCTATGACCCCAAGACACTCCAGGGATCTAAAACGCTTCTGAGTGCATCCTGGAGGACACATAGCGACCCTCGCAAATCACACCAGTCGCAACCTCACAATATCCTCCTGCTATGTACTGGGTAATGATCCTGTCTGACCATGCAGGAACATGGTCTGAATCTACCATATCTCCTGGGCAGAGGGGGGAAGCAAAAGAGCATACTGACATTAAAGCACGGGATCACAGCTGATTCTTTTTCTGTGTAAAATATTTCCCTGTCTGTTTAAAAACATGTTATACCTCACAGAGAGAATCATATGCGATCCCGAGTTGTAATGTCTGTATACTCTTTTGCTTCCTCCTCTGCCCAGGAGCTCTCATGTGATCAGACCGTGTTCCTGTACATTCAGACACAGCCATTACACAGTACATACCAGGGACACATTTATAAGAATATCTCAGCACAGGAACATTATTTAACACAACTAATTGTGGAATTTATTTTTATTCCAAAATCCATTGTTTAAAAGGTGCTTTGTTCATGGAAAACCCCTTTAATGGGATATGCTGAGAATCAAAAGAACAGCAGAGAGCTCAATAGCATGTATATAAAAGTAATGTCTAACAGGGGCCATTTTAACAATAAAATATTAACTTGCCTTCAAGTAAAGAAAGATTTTGCGGCCTATTATTTTCATATTTGTCATGGTTACAGCATATTTCTTCTCTTTCAACACATGATATATCACATGCAATATCTTAATACATTTAGTTAATCACTAGACTTGATGAAGTTTAAAGTTTTCCTACATTTGTCCTTTAAAAGTCTTTAATTTGTGCAAACTGTGTTCTAATCGTCATCACTCTTTCTATGGGATGGTGGGAACGTTGTGAGAAGACGTAGTGAGAAGCGTGGGGAGAAAATCTGTTATTGAGTAGAAACACAGTGGGTGAAGTTTTTATACTGTGTTCTGTTTTTCCCTCCTATAGGCAAATATCCAGACACACATGCTGTAATCTGATTAGCTTAGTAGGTATCCATCCACAAATCTTAATATTTTGTTGCTTTATTTTGAAGCAATTGCGCGTATTGATCTGGGCAAGAGAAGAAATATTGTGTGTATAAAGTTTTACTCTGTATATGCAGTTTTCTTATTGAGTAAATTTCATCCAAAAATCATTTAGTAACAAATATGTTGCTAGAATTCTATTCTGCTTTCTGTGTTCTGAACAATAAGTTTCTCCTTTTATTGATACATTATAGTTACCATGAACTTAAGCATTTAGCTGAAACTTCAAAAATATACAATAGCAGAATACATGGTAATTAAAATATAGTAAAAAAAAAAAAAAGGGTAGCACTCCACCATTTCAGTTCTTATAACACTAGCCCCCACTTTTTCATCACTAATAATGGGAGTGCTGACTGCTTTTTGTTACATTGTGAGGTGTAGAATTGGGGTCCAGGGGCCTGCACCCATTGTTTAGTACTGTGCTGCATTCCTTCTTGTTTCGGTTATTCAAATGTATACACAATATTTATATTCACGCTTTATATATTGTTCAAAAAGTCAGAGTAACCTCATCACATTGAAAGGGATGTGGATGGCACTATTGAATTTTTATTAATAACTAAACTAATAAGAGAAATGGTAGCGCTCAAAAATTCCAGAAGGAATAACAGAGTAAAGAAGCTATGCTGAATTATACACTCCTCAAAATTGAAATTGCAACACCAAGATGAAAAAGTTGTGACATTACGGAAATAATAGGATCGATAGATTTGTTAATAACATGCAAATTATGAAAAAATGGAAAGATAATTATCAAAATATCTAACTAGGGGAGTTTGATGGCTGATTTCCCTTTATTCCCTTTATTTCCTTTTAGCAAAAGGACATTAGAACAATTTCTTGAGAACGGTGGAGTAAAAGATTCTTTTGGCTTACAGCCACTCACCCATACTCCGAATACCGTGACAGAAGGAATTGACTGGTCTTGGTTAGCTTTTCCTGGTCTTTTCATACTTCCAATCGTTGGAGCCTCCATCAGTGACTGAAACACACCTCAACCTTGGACTCTGAACACCAATCATCACATCCTGTAACATCATTTACCAGGATGTCATGCATCCAGCAGATCACTTTTGGGCTGCATAGCAGGTATAATACAGGTGACAAGAGTGAGAGTAGATTGAGCAACTGCTCTCTACACTAATCAGGAGCATCAGCCAATGAGCACAATTGGAGGAAAAGCTATGCCCCTAAATGTCCAAGCACACCCGGGTTTTACAGGAATTTAGGTCCTAGGACAGGATAGCACTGAGGAAAGGTGGGAGGTTCTGCCTTTTATGCCTACTGGTTCCTTGTCCCAGGAGGTGGAACCTCTCTCATAGTGCTGCCACTACAATAGTAAAATACAAGCACTTAAACACCTTGGCATGCTATCAATGAGGTTACTAATAGTTGTCAGAGGAATGTTCTACTACTTTGAATGCACTTGAGAATGAAAATCACCAACATCCGCTTATAGCTCCTTTTGCAACTGCCAACCAATAACCAGTTGTGCTCAATGGGAGACAAGACTGGAGATTATGCCAAGACATGTAAGTTCGCATATTTGTGTGAATGGCGCTCATACTTGATAAATTTGAGATGTTTTAAAAAAAATGTTTTCCACTTTTGCAACATTTTCATATCAATGAAATGTTTATCAATCTTGTGATTTCAATAATTTCACAACTTCTTAGTTTTGCAATTTCATTGTTAAGGAGTGTAAGATACTATGCTGTAGAATTGTTCTTTTATGGACTGGGGTCTAAGGGGTAACATTTCTCCTTGTGGAGATTCATTTTTATTCATGTCAGGAGAGCTGATGTGCTCTTTACTTTCTTTTCTTTAGTCTGAGAAGATTCTGTAATGCCAATTGAGTAGTGAAAAACAGGGCCACTGGAAAGGATATGGCAGTGACATCATACACCGGAGATGAGAGCACTGACGTCAGCTGCCGGCCTGTGATTGGCTGGCGGATGGTAACTGTTGCGATGTGAGAAGTCTTCTCGCACTGCAATATAGATTTTAACTGAACGTGTGTCCGAGGATGCTCGTTCAGTTACTGAACTGGCAGAATCCTGCAGCTGGGGCCTAGTGCGCAGAAAAGAGGAGACCCGGTCCGGGCCCCATATCCTAGTAAGGGCAACCACCAGGTCTTCATTGAAACTTCAATTCAAAGCTGAAAATGCTGATCCAGACCCTGATACCTCATGCATGGCCCGTGGCTGACTCCTGCTGTGCCATTAGCAAATTTCTACTGTGGGTCAATTGATGCCACTTTTCATGATGTCTGCTCCTAATGTTATCTGTTTGGTAAGCTTTTTGTCACCCTTAAGCTGTTGTGTATACATTTGGTTTGGCGTCCCATTAAATGTAATGGGGTTCGGGTACATTCGTTGAACCATTCGGCGAACATGTTTGGTGAACATTGGAACGTTCGGTGAACCGAACTGAACCTTGAATGAATTGCTCGTCTCTAGTAAGAAGCCATTACACTTTTCCAAAGTTTGTACTTCCAGTAACTTGGAAGCCCCCTTTATTGCCATTAACAGATGATGGACCTGACTGAGGACTTGCTTTTATTGTGGATTGAGTTGAAGCTTTTACATAATGTTTTGGATTATGTTTATCCGGCATTGTACATTGAGCACTTACATAATAGTTTCCAACTAAATCTCCGAATGATGTGATTCAGATGAAACCCAAGAGTGATTCATTCACTATAATGATGTACCAGAGTTTCTCTGGACTCTGTGTGTCCTCGGCTCAGCAATGTTATTTTCACAGGTGCACAAAACTATGGCTGACCGCACTTTTATGCATGCCTAAAAAAGATGGACACCACCGGATCATAGGCCAGACAATTTTCAAAGTGATTCCATCTGACTTATTATAGGAAATCTTCCGCTGAGGTGTTCCATCTGAATCACTTATTTCAGAGATTTACATGGAAACCCCGATGTAAGGTCCCAGTGTAAAGCACAGGATAAATTTGTGCTAAGTCTTACTGTGATCTTTGAGAGGCAGAATGAACAAATCAAAAGCAGGTCAAGAATTGGATTTATTTATTTTTTACGCCATTTCTCGTGTGATATAAGTGAATACACAACCTTATTCATCAAGTGGGTGCGAATACAGCGATACCAGATTTATATCGGTTTTCTATGTTTGTATGTTGTCACAAACATAAAGATGCTTTTTTTTTTGCAAAAATTAATTTTTGCATAGCCATATTTTGAAAGCTATAATTTTTCCATATTTCTGCCAACAGGTTCATGTGAGTGCTTGATTTTTGCTGGACGAGTTGACGTTTTTATTGGTACCATTTTCGAGCAAATTACATTACAAATCACATCGCTTTCTATTCTGATTTTTTTGAGGCAGAATGAACAAATAACAGCAAATCAA
>JARQOD010000001.1:629469343-629507156 GCA_033576555.1 Oophaga sylvatica
CCACAATTTGCATAGTTTCAGGTGCTCCCTCAAAACACATTTGTTCAGAGCGGCCTATCACGTTCACTAATCAAAGGCATTCTAGGTGTAAGTGTGCGTGTGTAGCCTATTCACTATCTCCATCCCTCACTCCCTCAAGATGGCTGGACCATCATTGTAATACACCATTGTATATACACACCTGTACTTTGTATCTCCCCCACCTCATTGTAGATTGTAAGCTCTCACGAGCAGGGTCGTCTTATTTTGCTTTAATTATTGTCTTGTTAACTTTGTTACTTATGACTTGCGTTTTTAAACTGTTAAAATGTAAAGCGCTGCGGAATATGTTGGCGATATATAAATAAACATTATTATTATTATTCCATATCTCAAAAATTCTCCATTCACAAAACCTAATTTCCACTGAATTTCAGTAATCTCTTTAGCTCAGGACAACGTGTTAAAGAGGATAAGCTAATATCATTATGTCATGTTGATTAAATTATAAGAGCAGACTAGTTACTTTAAAAGGTGCCTGGTGCTTTTTCTTTACTAATGGAAACAAGTACAGTCAACACTGCTTTGTATCAATAGGGCTTTACTGGCAAGGACATTGCTGCTTGTTAGATAGCCCCTAAATCAACCATTTACAAGATCATTAAGAACTTGAAAGACGGAAGCACAATTTCTGTGAAGAAGGCTTCAGGGTGCTCAAGAATTTCAAACAAGTGGATTATTATTAAAGAGGATTCAGCTATAGGATTAGTTCAACACCAGTGTAGAGCTTGCTCTGAAATGGCAGAAAGCAGGTGTCAGTGCATCAGCATACACAAGGAGGTGAGGTTGAAGGCTTTTGGAGGCTGATATGGTGTCAGGAAGAGCAGCAAAGAAGCTACCGTATATACTCATGTATAAGCCGACCCGTGTATAAGCCGACCCCCCTAATTTTACCACAAAAAACTGGGAAAACTTATTGACTCGCGTATAAGCCTAGGGTAAAAAATGATTATGCCCCCATATGATGCTCCACAGATTATGCCCCCATATGCTGCACAGATTATGCCCAATATGCTTTCAGAGATTATGCCCCATATGCTCCAGATTATGCCCCCATATATTCCACAGATTATGCCCCCGTATGATCCACAGATTATGCCCCCATATGCTCCAGATTATGCCCCATATGCTCCACAGATTATGCCCCATATGTTCCACAGATTATGCCCCCATATGCTCCAGATTATGCCTCATATGTTCCACAGATTATGCCCCCATATGCTCCATATTATGCCCCCATATGTTCCACAGCTTATGCCCCCATATGCTCCAGATTATGCCCCCATATGTTCCACAGCTTATGCCCCCATATGCTCCATATTATGCCCCCATATGCTCCAGATTATGCCCCCATATGCTGCACAATTATGCCCCATAGAATAGGCCTCATATGCTGCTGCAAAAAAAAAAAAAAATGACATACTCACCTCTCGTCGCTGGGGGCCAGGTGCCGGGGTCCTGAGCGAGCGGTGACACTGGCGCGCTATGGGGGACAGGTGCCGGTGTCACCGCTCGCTCAGGACCCCGGCACCTGAGATATTTACCTGTCCTCTCTGCACCGCTGCGCTGCTCCCTCGGTCTGACTCCTCTGGCTGTGAATGATCTGGCAGGGGGCGGGGCACGCACTAACGATATCATCGCGCCCTCTGCCTGAACATTCACAGCCAGAGGAGTCAGACCGAGGGAGCAGCGCAGCGGTGGACTGGGGACAGGTAAATATAGCTATACTCACCCCTCCGCCGCGCGTCCCTGCAGCCTCTCCTCTTCTCCCGGCGCTCTCCGCAGCGCTTCAGTCCTGCAGCGGTCACATGCTACCGCTCATTAAAGTCATGAATATGTGCATTTTCATGACTTTAATGAGCGGTGCCATGTGACCGCTGCAGGAAGGAGCTGGAGATCGTGGGAGAAGCAGGGGGGCTGCAGAGACCGCGCCGGCGGAGGGGTGAGTATGATCCGACACCCCCGCTCCATTTCCCCCGCCGACCCCCGTATATGACCCGCGTATAAGCCGAGGGGGGGACTTTCAGCCCTAAAAAATGGGCTGAAAATCTCGGCTTATACATGGGTAATACGGTACTTCTCTCCAGAAAAAATATCTAGGCCAGACAGACATTCTGCAGGAAGTACAGGGATTGAACTTTTCTGATGAAGTCCCCTTCAGACAATTTTTTGAACATTTGAAAGAATTGTCCAAAAAAGAAAAGGTAAGCTTTACCATGAGTCCGGTGTCATGCCAACAATAAAACATCTTGAGACTATTTATTTGTGGGATTGCTTATCATGATAAGGAGTGGGCTCACTATCAATTTTGCCTAATAGCACTGTCATGAATAAAGAATGGTATCTAAACTATTTTTTCCACTGATCCAAGAGCAATTTGGTGATTAACAATGTTTTTCCACTATAATGGTGCACCATGTCACAATGCAAAAGTGATAACCTAAGTGACTCAGTGAACAAAACATTGAACATGTGGGTCCATTGGCTAGGAATTTGAATCCCATTGAGAATCTGTGAAAAATATTCAAAAATGGGGTGGACAGCCGAAAGCACAGAAATTGTGATCAATTCCCAACAATTGGCAATAATGGGTAGCCATTAGTCAAGATTTGTTCCAGAAGCTGAAATCCAGCATGTCAGGATGAATTGCAGAAGTTTTTAAAAAAAGTCAAAAATTTAAATATTGAGTCTTTTGATAAACTGTTTGTTTAAAAACTTATGAATTGCTTATAAGTGTATTTCAGACTGCCTTAGAAATATCTGACTAAAACATTTACAAATGACAGGAAACTTTGTGAAAACATAAATTTATGTAATTCTCAACATTTTTGACCATTACTATGCAACCCTGAGCTCTGCAAAATAGAACTACCATGAAAAACATACCATTATTTAATAATTTCATAATAAACAGACAATTATTTAATAATTCCATAATAACAGGGTCTGTTCCAGAAGTCTGAAGCTTAGCAAGTGTAGTTGAATTGTTCCATATTTAAAGTAAAAAACTGAGCCTGTAAACTATAGGTCTGTGAGTTTAAACTCTATTGTGGAAAAAAAAATTAAATATGCTATCCTGGAGTATTTTAATAAAAATAAACTTGTAACCTAGCATCAACATAGGTTTATGATAGATTGGTCTTGTCAAATAAATCTGATCATTTTCCATGAGGAGGTAAGTTCCAGACTAGTCCAGGTTAGCACCATGGATGCTTTCTATCATTACTTTTCTCAGGCAATCAAAAAAATGTCACAAAAAAGATAAGTACAAAAAATAGCACAATGGGACTAAAGGGAAATATGTGTAATTGAATACAGAGTAGAATTACAATATTTGCAGATGGTACTAGACTCTATAAAAGTAATAAACATAAAGGTGGATAATTTATTATAACAGAAAGATTTATGTACACTAAAGAATTGAAGTTTAATGTAGATAAATGTAAGGTTATGCCCTTGAGCAGGGAAAGCAAAATGTACAATTAAGTAATAATTAGTAATACACTAGGCAAAACCATCCAGTAATACAAAAAACAGTAATACAATAATACACGAGGTAAAGCCATCACTGAAAAAGATTTGCTAAATGGGAAGACCGTAAACTCAACCATCTAGGCAAATTAAATGAAGGGATGCATTAAAAGAAGCAAAGATGCACAAGAACATAGTTTTATTTCTAGTCAAGTCACTAGTGTGGCCACATTTAGAATAATGTGTACAATTTTGTACTTCAGTGGATAAAATCGACGTAGCTGAAATAGAGCGAGTGCAGAGAAGAGCGAACAATGTTATTAAGGGAATCTTTGTAGTAAAAAAAAGGTTATCAAACTTGGGGATATTCAGTTTGGAAAAACAAAGGCTTAGAGTTGATGTTCCGTATTTTGCGGAATATCAGACGCACCCCAAATTTTGAGGAGAAAAATACGAAAAAAAATGTTTTTAATAAAATGGTGGTGCTTCTTATAATCCATGCGTCTTATTGCTTACCGGGGGGTGGTGGCTGCAGTGAAGCGGGGTCCCAGGGTCGCTGCTGGAGGAGGCAAGAGTGGAGCGTTGCTGCAGGCTGGGATGAGGGGGTGTTCCGATGTGCGCCGCTGCGGGGGCTCTGCCAACATTTTGTGAAAGTGCTGAGATTTCATCTCCAGAGATCTTGATGCTGAGATCTCCATCTGCGCATGCCCCGGCAGCCATTTTCCCGTTGTCCACCGCACAGTAAACCATGTAAGTGCGTGGGCTCTAGGCTTTTACAAAATATTGGAAGAGCCCCCGCACCACCAAACATCCGCAGTGGAGCACATCAGAGCATCCCCTCATCCCAGCCTGAGAACTGCAGCAACACTCCACTCTTTCCTCCTCCAGCAGTGACCATAGGACCCTGCTCCACCACGGTTGGTAAGGTATATCCGCATTATAAAACGCACCCACATTTTCCCCAAAAATTTTGGGGAAAAAAAGTGCTTCTTATAATCTGAAAAATGTGGTAATTACAATGTACAAATATATTAATGTACAATACAGATATTTTTATATTTTTTTACACATAGGCATACAATGATGATAAGGGGGCATCCTCTACATCTGGTGGAAAAAAACAATAGACTGCAATTTTTTACTGTGAGAGAAGCGACTATGGAATTCTCTGCAATAACATGTCAAAGTAGTTGATTCACTAAACAAGTTCAAGAAGGGCATGGACGCCTTTTTGGAAAAATGTAATATCACAAATCATGGGTACTAGATTATAAAGATTGTATGTCAATCTAAGGTACTCGACACATTAACATATCTTGAGTAAGAAGAAATGTTTCCCTTAATATGGGGCAATTTACACCCATCCCATTAGGTTTTTGCTTTCCTCTGAATAAACATGCTAATTTATAGATTGAACTCCATTGAGTTGTATCTTTTTTCAACCTTTAAACTATGAAACTTTTATCGAAATAATAAAAGTTCTGCCAAAATACAGTCAGGGCCAGAAATATTTGGACAGTGACACAATTTTCGCGAGTTGAGCTCTGCATGCCACCACATTGGATTTGAAATGAAACCTCTACAACAGAATTCAAGTGCAGATTGTAACGTTTAATTTGAAGGGTTGAACAAAAATATGTGTTAGAAAATGTAGGAATTGTACACATTTCTTTACAAACACTCCACATTTTAGGAGGTCAAAAGTAATTGGACAAATAAACATAACCCAAACAAAATATTTTTATTTTCAAAATTTTGTGGCGAATCCTTTGGAGGCAATCACTGCCTTAAGTCTGGAACCCATGGACATCACCAAACGCTGGGTTTCCTCCTTCTTAATGCTTTGCCAGGCCTTTACAGCCGCAGCCTTCAGGTCTTGCTTGTTTGTGGGTCTTTCCCTCTTAAGTCTGGATTTGAGCAAGTGAAATGCATGCTCAATTGGGTTAAGATCTGGTGATTGACTTGGCCATTGAAGAATGTTCCACTTTTTTGCACTCATGAACTCCTGTGTAGCTTTGGCTGTATGCTTGGGGTCATTATCCATCTGTACTATGAAGCGCCGTCCAATCAAGTTTGCAGCATTTGGCTGAATCTGGGCTGAAAGTATATCCCGGTACACTTCAGAATTCATCCGGCTACTCTTGTCTGCTGTTATGTCATCAATAAACACAAGTGACCCAGTGCCATTGAAAGCCATGCATGGCCATGCCATCACGTTGCCTCCACCATGTTTTACAGAGGATGTGGTGTGCCTTGGATCATGTGCCGTTCCCTTTCTTCTCCAAACTTTTGGCTTCCCATCATTCTGGTACAGGTTGATCTTTGTCTCATCTGTCCATAGAATACCTTTCCAGAACTGAGCTGGCTTCTGGAGGTGTTTTTCAGCAAATTTAACTCTGGCCTGTCTATTTTTGGAATTGATGAATGGTTTGCATCTAGATGTGAACCCTTTGTATTTACTTTCATGGAGTCTTCTCTTTACTGTTGACTTAGAGACAGATGCACCTACTTCACTGAGAGTGTTCTGGCTTGTTTCACCTGCATGGAGAGCTCCTGTGACCTGCATGTTTCCTTCACAGCAAAACTTCCAAATGCAAACACCACACCTCAAATCACTCTCCCGGCCCTTTCATCTGCTTAATTGAGAATGACATAACAAAGGGATTGCCCACACCTGTCCATGAAATAGCCTTGGAGTCATTTGTCCAATTACTTTTGGTCCCTTTAAAAACAGGGTGGCACATGTTAAGGAGCTGAAACTCCTAAACCCTTCATCTAATTTTAATGTGGATACCCTCAAATGAAAGCTGAAAGTCTGAACTTCAACTGCATCTGATTTGTTTTGTTTCAAATTCATTGTGGTAATGTCTAGAACCAAAATTAGATAAATGTTGTCTCTGTCCAAATATTTATGGACCTAACTGTATAAGGATCATGGAGCCTATTATATGATAGCAATGTATAAGATTCTATCTTTTTGAAAATTTCTTTACTCCTCAGCCTTACCTCATGGATTAATATCTCATTAACCTTTATGGGTAAGTACAAAGTATGTAGAATATCATTTTAAAGTAAAGGGTATGCCACACTAAGCGAGATCGCAAGCGAGATCGCTAACGAGATCGCTACTGCGTCACCATTTATGACGCAGTAGTGATCTCGTTAGCGACTTAGCTGTGTGTGACATGTAGCAGCGATGTGGCCCCTGCTGAGATGTCGTTGATCGCTTATGAACGTTCTGAGCCATTTTTTGGTCGTTGGTGTCCCGCTGGTCAGCCTGAATCGCTGAGTGTGACACCCTTTATGAACGACTTCACCAGCGTCGCAGGTGGGACTAGGTTTTCCCAACGACCGCAGAGGTCGCTATACAGATCGCTGATGAGTTGTGTTTGGAATCACAGATCGCTGATGAGTTGTGTTTGGAAGCTAACTAGCGATCACATAGCGATCGCACTAGCAATCTCACCAGGTTAAGTCGTTGTCATGATCGCTAGTGCGATCGCTAAGTGTGGCAGTGCCTTTAAGTCTCGATGGTCTCTAACAATATTGAAAACAAACGTCACTAATTTAATTTAATGAAGATTCCCTTTTAATTGGATGAATAAAAGAAATGAGAAAATTTTTATGCAAAAATTAAAAGCCACAATGAAATTTGGTTGGCTAAGACTTTTGTGTCATTAATTATTTTTGCAAACATGTTTTACAGCAAGGAATAAAAAAGTTTGACCCCATCATAACCTTTTATAATGAAAGATCAATTGTAGAACGCTGAGCATGTAATTATAAATGAGAACAAAATACTGAGTGAAATAGCCACCTCAGACATAAAATTCAGGTAATTATTTTGCCGTGTAATTCAACAAATCATTTTCAAAGCTTGAAAAACATTTTGTTGATTTTAAGCCAATTATAAAGTATGGCTGAACTAGAAGAAAGGTGATTTAGCAGGTCAAGGCACTAATACATGGCTTGGTATTACAGCTAATTCTAATTTAATATGGGATATCAATATTCATAGCTGAAACATTGCAGGTAATTTTCATGCACAGCCATGATTATACAGCAGAATAATTTGTAATTTGCTATGGACAAACACCAACATGTTCACTAAGCAAAACAGAAAAGTAAGTCTTGAAAAGCGTTAGTCATCTCATGACTAGTTGGTTGAAAAAAAAATCTTTACTATATATATTATTTTCCCAGTAATTTTAATTTAAATAATTCTAACTTCAGTTTGGAGCAGGGGATCAGCTGTAGGAGGCACAGAGGCAGCAGGAGAACAAGCACCCTGGTTCCAGAGAGCTAAAGACCCTGGTTCTGCTATAGACATCAGTAATATGCTATGTGCCATATCATAGATGAATGACCATGTGGGAGATTAGATGAATATATATTTCTAAATCAACACTTATAAATAGGCTTATGTAATGTGCTTGAATTCTATAATGGAAAAATCTTGGTTTGGTCAGGAGAACCAGTCAGACTTTAAAATGCAGACCACTTTTACCCAAGAAGACCACTAAGGAATACAAATACAATATTAACCCTCTATTTTACCTTAGAACACCATGAAAATAATATGAACCTCCTTTCTTCCCTAAAATACTAAGAGATAATACTTTAGACTACTGAAGCTAGAAGCTAGTGACATATTGTATTGCTTTATATAGCACAAGCGGTTGGATGATCGCAGGATCAATTTCCCTAAACAGACTAACCAATACATTTATAAGTGCAAAAAATACATTTTTAAAAAAGAATTTAAAAAACATAAGTCAAATTAACCCCTTTTTCCCCGATTAAAAATAAAGAACTAAAAATAAAAACATACACATATGTGGTATTGCTACCTACATAAAAGTCCGACCTATCAGCAATACTGCGAAAAAAGGCAATAAGAGGAGAGCAAAACATCATATATACCCTTAAATAGTATCAGTAAAAACGTTGTCTCAACTTCTCAAGGGACAAAAAACAAACCCTAACATAGCCCCATTGACTGAAAATTGAAAATGCTACGAGACTCGGAAAATGATGACACAACACACAAGTAAAAAAAAATTTTATACACATTTCCAAATATTTTTTCACCACTTAAATGAAACAAAAAACCTATGCATGTTTGATATCTCCATAATTATACTTACCTGGATAATCATAGTTCCAGGTCATTTTTATTGTGTAGTGAAAATTGTGAATAAAAAAAAACTATTGTGGATTTGCCGTTTGCTTGCAATTTTCTTGCACTTGGAATTTTGCCCCCGCTTTCCAGTATGCCACATAATAAAATTAATTATATCATTCAATAGTATAACTCATCCCGCAAAAACCAAGCCCTCATAGGACTATTTAGATGGAAAAATAAATATGGCTCTTGAAAGACGGAGAGGAAAAAGCAAAAACATGGAACACAGCCATGTCAGGAAGGGTTAAATGATGTATAGTACTATATTGTATGAAGAAATGTTGACCCACTGTAACTGTATATCTTTCTATTACTAGAATAATTACATTTTTGTGAAGCAAGCGATTCATACTCTTTTCCTTTCAGTTAGTTATTTACAATTGCAGTTTTTCTGGCAGTGCAGTATCATCATAGTAAACCTGGCCTTCATAGCAAATAATTAGATAACTTTTCTGTTTTTTCAAAGCAGCATATATTTACAGTTGCTGACCTGGGATCTGTTGCCATGAAACCTGGTATCTACATTACTGCAATGAGTTGTGAGAATATAAGATCATGAAGTCTTGTCATGGATAATAGGTTACAAAAGTTTTCATTTTATCAAGTACTTGTATTCTGCAAATTCAAACTATGATATTTCAAGACAAGAATAACAGACTTGTACATTTTCTTCATACAGTATATTAAAACACAATAAAGGTAATCTGCCGGAAAGATTTCATCTCCAAACCATTTATACAGTGGGGGAAATAAGTATTTGATCCCTTGCTGATTTTGTAAGTTTGCCCACTGACAAAGACTTGAACAGTCTATAATTTTAAGGGTAGGTTAATTTCAACATTGAGAGATAGAATATCAAAAATAAAATTCAGAGAATCACATTGTATAAATTGTATAAATTTATTTGCATTTTGCAGTGGGAAATAAGTATTTGATCCCCTACCAACCATTAAGAGTTCTGGCTCCTACAGACCATTTAGAAGCTCCTAATCAACTCGTTACCTGCATTAAAGACAGCTGTCTGCTAAGGGTACAGGACTACTTCACTGCATCAATGGGAGAATGGATGGAGCCATGTACCGTAAAATCTTGAGTGACAATCTACTCCCCTCCCAAAGGACATTAAAAATGAGTCGTGGCTGATTCTTCCAGCAAGAGAATGACCCAAAACATACAGCCAAGGCATCAAAGGAGTGGCTCAAAAAGAAGCACATTAAGGTCATGGAGCAGCCTAGCCAGTCTCCAGACCTTAATCCCATAGAAAACTTATGGAGGGAGTTGAAGCTCCGAGTTGCCAAGTGACAGCCTCAAAATCGTAATGATTTAGAAATAATCTGCAAAGAGGAATGGACCAAAATTCCTCCTGACATGTGCTCAAACCTAATCATCAACTATAAAAAATGTATGACTGCTGTGCTTGCCAAGAAGGGTTTTGCCACCAAGTATTTGGTCTTGTTTGCCAGAGGGATCAAATATTTTTCCCACTACAAAATGCAAAAAAATTTATATAATTTTCTGGATTTTATTTTTGATATTCTATCTCTCAATGTTAAAATTAACCTAACCTTAAAATTATAGACTGCTCGTGTCTTTGTCAGTGGGTAAACTTACAAAATCATCAAGGGATCAAATACTTATTTCCCCTACTTTATGTGCATGTAGTTCTTTCACAGACTAGTCCAGAAATACCTTTACATCGCCAGTCCCTTCATCCATCACTAAGAAATCGGTTTTTGAATTGATATTCAAATGAGGTTGTAGATTTGAAGCCTTCATCACTCCAGCTCTATTCCCAGCCAGCATCGCCTCCTTCTGCTTGACTGAGGGGCCTCTATGCTGAGTTACTTCAGGCAAAGGAGCAGTCATGAAAACATGAGGAAGCAGTGCTGGACAGGAAATGGAGCTGGAGTAACAGAGACTTCAAATCTTCAGCCTCAGCCGCATTTTACTTCAAATGCTGATTTATCAGTAATGGAGGAATATACTGGCCATGTAAAGGTATTGCTGGCTTTGTCTTTTAAAGATCTACATGCACATACAAATAGTTTGGGGTTACAACATACTGATAGCTTAATGTGTTAGTTCCCCCCAAAGGCTTTTTTTTCATGGAAATACAGTATGTTTGTTCGTATCTTGATTCACATTTCAACAACACCTTCAAAGAATGATCAGCTGGTCAGCATTGGAACATCAGGCTTCAATAGTCTGAATTGGTGCTGGCCATCCTGACAGAATCTAATAAATTCTTTGGCATTCTCATTTCAATAAACCAACATATGACATCAGGAGTGCAATAAAAGGCTCATAAAATGTAACATTTTCTTTACATATAGTTTAAACAAGAAATTTAAATCTAAGATACATAGATACGACCAAACAAAATGTTCCTTGAAGTGGAACTGATGCACATGTACAAGGTATACAGTGTAAATTTTTTGAACAACTTTATGCAGGTAAAAGAACTTATATAGATACCCCAAGTCAGGGAGCAGTGCTTTGACTAATACTCAATGTTCTAATATTAAAGTTGAAATAAGTAAATTCTTACAACAAGATACTATGTTACTGAAGGAGGGGTAATGTACATGTGTCCTGGTCCACATGCCCCAACACACATTTCACCCAAAGGCTTGATGCCCCCTGACAAAGTGCATTACCCCTTCTTCAGTGACATACCATCTTGTTGTAAGTATTTACTTATTTTATATTTATCATTAAATCACAAGGTAAGTACATGATAAGAATATTTCCAGAGCATGAAAATACATGTTGCCAACATAAAGAACATAATGTTAGCTTTATTTTCTTGCCACAGACACTATCCAACACCAGTTGTTACAAAATCTATTTTATTAGGATCCCATTTTCTTACGAAGTAACATCAAAATAACAAAAACTTTTTTTTGCTGTACATTCTATTTTATTTGAAGTTGCCAAGTACAACCAAATGCTGAACCACTGAATACACCATGAAAGTCAATACAAAATGCACATTTATAACTTCGTGTGTAGAGACCTAGAACAAGAAGTTACCATATTAAACTTTAATATTTGCGCTGTACTTCAAAAGACAGAAACTCAGGAATCGAAAACTGTTTTTTCATTCTGGCTTCATAATAAAAAGACATAAAATTTGATACCCTACTCTTCACAGGTTTAAGTAAAGATCTCTACATGGCAACCTTGCAATTTTCTTATTTTCACTCATTCTACATATAGACAGTGTTCGTTGTTTACTCTATCAGACATTCTTGTCCTGTCAACGCTAATGGCAGTCAGGTTGTCAAAGCCTTGGACAGTTATGTTAAGCATATGTCGCATCTTCTTGATGCACAACAATTTGGAAGCATAGTGTACTGCACACCAGTAACTTTGTGTAGTAGTCTAAACAAGCTCTTGGGTATTGTCAGCTTTAGAAAGCACATTTTAAACACGGAGAAATATCTCAAGCACAATAAGTGTTGAATGAACTTAAAATTTCTTACAGAAGGTTCTTACAGAGGTATTGATTGAGTTTTTGCTAAAACATGAGAACACATTCCGTGGAAAATAACTCTGTCTGAAGAAGAAATTACTGTGGGTACTTGTAAATCAAATTCATTCCACTTAAGGGACCTATAATAACACATTTGTCAGTTAGAATGTAATGAAAAGAAATGGTATTACTTTTAGAGAATTCATTTTAATACAGATCTTTCAAAAGCAAGATGAATGATTTATACACATGGATCTCCTTCAAGTCAGACTATAGAGGATTAAAAGGCATATAAACTTAGCAAAATTTGACAACTTTGATTCTGATTTACGGGAAACAATGGGACCAATTCATTAAATGTCTGATGAACAGATGATTGGAAGATTGTGAACAGTTTCACAGTCATACCTGGAATTGGCCATTATAAAGATATGTTGGCTTGATATAATTTTGAAAAAATATGAGAAGGTAATAAGGTATCCATCAGTCTCAGATTTTCATAAGTAATCAAAGGAAAAACAGTAAAGTTCTGAATAAAGTTGAAAACCAAGCTTTGTGTGGGCTTCGTAAGCATTACAAGAGATTGAGCTTTAAATGGTTGTCCTCTTAAGTTATCGTTCATCACCGGGTGCAGTTTTTTAATAAAAAAAAACAATCCGTGTTGTACTCATCTTTTCCAGGTCCAGTGGCAAGTCTTCTCTGATGCTCCAGGTGCCTGGCTTTGACTATGGCGCTGACATTAAGTTGACACGACAACAGCCAATTATTGAACTCAGAGGTTCTCCCAGTGTAGACAGGACTCCAAACTGAGAGCAGCTGTGCTGTCAAAATGACATCAGCACCGAAGCCAATGGAACACACCAGGATCAGCAACAGAGATTTACTGGTGGACCCAGAGAAGGTGAGTACAGCTCATTTTTTTTAAACCAAACACTGTCTAGTGATGAACATTAACTGAAAAGGGGCTTGCATAGACCTGATTCGTTTTTTAAAAGTTGTTTAGGCTGGTTTGTTTAAGTTCGTGTTTTTACTTTATCTTCAAACTTTTTCACTTTAAGATAAAATTGGATAAAATTCCCTATCCTTTCCATTAGAAGGCTTTCCTTTTTTCAGACCATAGTCAGAATAGGTTAACCAGATGGTTGGCCCTGACCCTGTAACAACAGAAAACAGCCTCATCTTTCACATTACATTTCTATTATTTCATTCAGCGCCTGAAATTTAGGATCACACCAAACGCTATGAAAAGGGCATTGAAGGTAGCAAACGTCCGACTCACAAAGAAGTCAATCGTTTGAGTATATTTATTGATTGATTCAAAATACCTAGATCATAGCAAATATTGGCAATGTTTAAGCAACACAGGGGCAGTTTAAGACAAAGTGGGGCCCTAGTCAAAAGTTTAAAATGAGGCCCTAAATGGTGCCATATTGCACCATCACACTCAAACAGTTTGGTTGCATTTACATGTGCTGAGTTTAGGCCGTTCAATGAATGTGATCGACAATATTGAAGTGGTTTGTAACTAGTTTCCCAGCTCATGAAGAATGATGAGCACAGAACAATCACTAATAGATAATTCTATCCCCATACATATCATAGAATCATAGAATCATAGAATGGTAGAGTTGGAAGGGACCTCCTGGGTCATCTGGTCCAACCCCCTCTCAAAGCAGGATTCTCTAAATCATCCCAGACAGATGTCTATCCAGCCTCTGTTTGAAGACTTCCATTGAAGGAGAACTCACCACCTCTTGTGGCAGCCTGTTCCACTCATTGATCACCCTAACTGTCAAAAAGTTTTTTCTAATATCTAATCTGTGTCTCCTCCCATTCAGTTTCATCCCATTGCTTCTAGTCTTTCCTTGCGCAAATGAGAATAAAGATGATCCTTCTACAATGTGACAGCCCTTGAGATATTTGTAGACAGCTATTAAGTCTCCTCTCAGTCTTCTTTTTTGCAAGCTAAACATTCCCAAATCCTGCAACCGTTCCTCATAGGACATGGTTTGCAGACCGGTCACCATTCTGGTGGCTCTTCTCTGAACTTGCTCCAGTTTGTTGATGTCTTTATTAAAATGTGGTGCCCAAAACTGGACACAGTATTCCAGATGAGGTCTGACCAAAGAGGAGTAGAGGGCAATAATGACCTCACGTGATCTAGACTGTATGCTTCTGTTGATACATCCTAGAATTGCATTTGCCTTTTTTGCTGCTGCATCACACTGTTGACTCATGTTAAGTCTGTGATCAATTAGTATACCCAAGTCTTTTTCACATGTGCTGTTACTTAGCCCTATTCCTCCCACTTTGTATATGCTTTTTTCATTTTTATTGCCCAGATGTAGTACTTTGCATTTTTCCCTGTTAAAATCCATTCTGTTAGTTGCTGCCCACTGCTCCAGTTTATGTATATCTTTTTGAATCCTCTCTCTCTCTTCTCTAGTATTAGCTACCCCTCCTAGCTTTGTGTCATCAGCAAATTTGATCAGTTTACCCTAAATTCCTTCATCTAAATCATTGATAAAGATGTTGAACAATACAGGGCCCAAAACAGAGCCTTGTGGTACCCCACTTGAGACATTCTTCCAACTGGATGTGCAGCCATTTACAACCACTCTTTGGGTCCGATCACTAAGCCAGTTATGAATCCACCTAACAGTTGCCTTGTCCATTCCATACTTAGTCATTTTTTCAATAAGGATTGTGTGAGATACTTTGTCAAATGCTTTGCTGAAGTCAAGATATACTATATCTACAGCATTTCCCTGATCCACCCAGTCAGTGATTCTGTCATAGAAGGAAATTAAGTTAGTCTGACATGACTTATTAGTTACAAACCCATGCTGACTCTGTTTAATCACTTCATTCTTATCCAGGTACTTGCATACATGTTCTTTAATAATTTGTTCAAAGATCTTTCCTGGTATAGAAGTCAGACTCACCGGCCTGTAGTTCCCTGGGTCCACCTTCTTCCCCTTTTTGAAGATAGGAACAACATTTGCTCTTCTCCAGTCTTCTGGGACTTCTCCTGTTCTCCAAGAATTTTCAAAGATTATGGACAGTGGTTCAAGAATTTCTTCTGCTATCTCCTTCAGTACCCTGGGGTGTAATTCATCTGGACCTGGAGACTTGAATTCATTTAGGTTAGCTAAGTGTTTCCTCACAGTCTTTCTGATTTTAGATATTCTGGATTCTTCTATTCCTTTAATAGGACAGTGAAGATCAGTTGATGTTACATTTCCTTTCTGAGAGAAAACAGATGCAAAATAGGAATTTAAAAGTTCAGCCTTCTCAACATCCTGACTTACCATTTCATCATTTTCATCCTGTAAAAATCCTATAGCATCTTTGACTTTTCTTTTACTTTTGACGTATCCCCAAAATCCTTTTTTGTTGCTTTTGACGTCACTTGCAAGCCTTAATTCATTGTCAGCTTTAGATAATCTGATTTGTGCCCTGCAGGTTCTGCAGACGGCATTATATTCTTCTTTAGATATGCCTCCCTCTTTCCATTTGATAAACATTTCTTTCTTCCTTTTTAGCATGTGTTTAAGTTCTATGTTCATCCATCCTGGTTTCCTTAAATGCTTCCCATTCTTCCCTCTTTTCGGAATTGTTAACGATTGTGCTTTGAGAATCTCATTTTTCAAGATTTTCCATCCTTCCTGGACATTTTTGTCCTTAAGGATATCCAGCCATTGGATCCCTCCAATTCTCTTTCTGAGTTCCTTAAAATCTGCCTTTCTGAAATCTAACCTTGATGTCTGAGTCTTCACAGGTCTTCCTCCTCTTGTTATCCAAAATTCTAAAATAGCATGGTCACTACCTCCTAGGGTCCCAGCCACTCTTACCTCCTCCACCATTTCCTCCCTGTTTATGAGGATTAGATCCAAGGTAGCAGATCCCCTTGTTTTCTCCATTACCTTTTGGAAGATAAAGTTGTCAGCAAGAGAGGATAAGAATTTCCTGGACCTGTTAGTTTTGCCTGAGAGAGATTCCCAACAAATGTCTGGATAGTTGAAATCTCCCATGACCACTATGTCATATTTTTTGGAGAACTTGGCCATTTGATGCATAAAGAGTTCATCCATATCTTCAGCTTGCACAGGCGGCCTGTAGTAAATGCCTACAATGGTGTCCTTTCCATTGTTCTGTCCTTGTATTCTTACCCAAACAGTTTCCACAGAACTCCCAGTCTCTGAAGCTTCAATCTCTGTGCAGATATACGCTTTTCTAACATACAATGCAACACCTCCTCCTCGTTTATCAAGTCTGTTTCTTGCAAATAAGTTGTAACCTTCTAGCCTTGTATTCCAATCATGTGTATCGTCCCACCAAGTCTCAGTGATTCCAATGACATCATATTTCTTCTCCTGCGTTAGTAGCTCCAGTTCTCCTTGTTTGTTGCCCATGCTTTGTGCATTCGTATAGAAACACTTTAGTTTGTGATTGGTTTCTCTTTCTTCAATATTTTTATTATGTAGATTTTTTTGTCTTTGTTCTTCCCCTTCACTTCTAATAGCAGAGTTCTCAATAGCATTTGTCAGGTGTATGGCTTTTGCTGGCGTTTTGCTTCCCTTCCCACATTGTTCTAGTTTAAAGCTCTCCTGATGAGTGTAGCAAGGCGACTTCCAAATACATGTTTTCCAGTCTTCGTAAGGTGCACCCCATCTCTAGCAAGTAGTCCATCGTACAGGTAATTCACTCCGTGATCCAGAAATCCAAATCCTTGCTGACGGCACCATCGACGTAGCCAGTTGTTCACCTGCAGAATCTTATTCCACCTCCTTGTTCCATGGCCATCCACTGGAAGGATGGAGGAGAAGACCACCTGCGCTCCCAGTTCTTTCACTTTCTTACCTAAGTTTTCAAAGTCACTGCAGATGGTTTCCAGGTCACTTCTTGTGGTGTCATTTGTCCCCACATGTATTAGCAGGAATGGGTAGTCATCTTTAGGTCTGAAGAGTCCTGATATCCTGTCAGACACATCTTTAATTTTTGCACCTGGAAGACAGCACATTTCTCTTGAGGTTATATCTGGTCTGCAGATAGCAGCCTCTGTTCCTCTCAACAGGGAATCCCCCATGACAACAACTCTCCGTTTCTTCTTCACAACATTTTCTTTCTCCATTCAGGAGGACTCTGAGGGCGTACAAGGTTACTCTTTGTGGGCAAAGTCTTATCCTGATGTATTTCTTCATCGTTCTCCTGTGTAAGAGCCTGGTACTGGTTTCTGAGCAGAATTGGTGCTGACTGCCTCCTGATCCTCCTGCTTCTTTGGGTCACATTCTTCCATTCCTCTGTTTCTTCAGTTGCACTTCGAATTTCTTCTCTTTCTGTACCATGAAGAGATAATTCTGCTCTGTCTAAGAACTCTTCACCTTCCTTAATGGTCTTCAATGTAGATAACCTCTCTTCCAGATTTTGCAACTTTTCCTCCAACAGGGACACAAGCTTGCATTTGTGGCATGTGAAATTTGGCTTTTCCACTGGTAAGTCTATGAACATGCTAGTAACTAGTTTCCCAGCTCATGAAGAATGATGAGCACAGAACAATCACTAATAGATAATTCTATCCCCATACATATCATGTTATAAGCAGCAGGGCCGTGGAGTCAGAGTCAGTGTTCTGTCCAGCCATATAATTGCTGTCTAGAAAGTCTAGTCATTTTTTTATGTCTCCAATTGTTATAAACATTGCAATTTTTGAATGTATTGGTCTTTCATACATTTTATGTTGTAAGGTAACAGCGCCACCTGCTGGCTGTTTGATGCATAGATTCTAGTTTAATTTGTAATGTCTTGTGGGAAATTCCAAGAGCATTGTGGGATTGTTCCTGTTGCATCATGGTCTTGTTTATCACACTGTGAAAGGGAACAGCAGCCATTATTCTCCATGTATCTTAGGAGACTACATCACTCGTGTTCTTCATGTTTCTTAAACAGCCTGCTCTAAGCATAGTCGGTAAGCACTATCTAGGTGTTATAATCCTGTGTTTATCAGTACGTTTGTTACTAAGTAGGTAATAATCAGTTTGTGTATTCTGTATATTGTAAACTATTTGTGTTTCATGCTCTGTGCAGTTATATATTCTGAAATGCTCTTATTATTGCATTCTATAGTTTTACCCTTTCCTGTCACATCTGCAATCAATAAAAGAAGGTTACAATTTTACAGCCTCTTTTTCTTAAAGAAGACAGGGGGTTTAGCTACATGTCTCATCGCACACCCTGCTAACGTGCATGAGGACAGAATAGTAAAACGACTGCTGAGAACAAGCTCAGAAGATCAGACATACAGAGCCCCCATTATCCAAGCATACGGTTATTGCATGCGGATATTGCAGCAACCTCTTAACGGTCGGACCGAATAATCGGACCATACAGAGCCCGCCATTATCCACGTAGAGCCGACAAAGGGATATCACAGTGGTTGCCCAACTGTCGAATCATGTCTCAAAGACGAGCATCCTCTTTCAAGACGATTTCACGAGTTGGTTCCTCCAAGACATCCTCGGTCAGCAATGCCGCCGCTATTGCCCGCGCAAAGGCTGAAGCGGCAAAAGCAAGAAGCACCTTTGCTGAGCAGGAGATAGAATTGAAACTACAACAAGCATGCCTGGATGCAGAAAAGGCACGCCAACAAGCATGCCTTGAAGCAACATTACAGAAACTTGCTATTGAAAAAGAAACAGCAGCTGCCATAGCAGAAGCAGAAGCCCTAGAAACTGCCGTATATTCCGACGGTGAACACAGCAGACACAGCAGTGTGCTAGGTCTACAAAGAGTTACTCACGATCCATTGCAGCGTACTGCAGAGTACGTCCATCGACATTCCAAACCAAATGACGATCCAGACCCACAGGTGAAGACAGAACATTTTGTCAACAAGCCAAGCCAACCAGATAATTCGGACCCCCAGAAAGCCAACTATCAGTGTCCCTACCGAAAGCAAGGAGATACACATTGGGATGATACTGACTACAATAATCTTTCTCCAGAGCAGAAGGTCCGAAATCTGTCCCGGTTTAAAGAGAATCCCTTCGCTTCAGAAAGGTACTACAGCAGTTGGATGAAACCAGAGACACCTAACAGGTATGATCGCACAGCACACATGTACTCTGACAACACTCCATCAGCTGGCATCAGTGCCAATCAAGCCACAATGGACTTTGCCAAGTTCCTTGCTCGACGTGAGTTGGTCACTAAGGGACTTGTAAAGTTCAGTGATCGCGCTGAAAACTACAGGGCTTGGCAAGCCTCCTTCAAAAATACCATAAGAGACATAGGTCTATCATGTAGTGAAGAAGTGGATCTCTTGGTAAAATGGCTAGAAAGTGAGTCCGCCGAACACGCAAAGAGAATCAGAGACATTAATATAAATTATCCAGATGTTGGCCTCAAAAGAATTTGGAATAGACTTGATGAATGCTATGGCTCAGTAGAGGTTATAGAAAATGCCTTGTTTAAAAGAATAGAGGATTTTCCTAGAATAGCAAACAAGGATTATTCAAAGCTCAGAGAATTAACTGACTTGTTAATGGAGTTGTGTGTAGCAAAAGCAGAAGGAGATCTTGTGGGGTTGACATATCTCGACACTGCTAGAGGTGTGAACCCCATAGTTCAGAAACTCCCATATAACCTGCAAGACAAATGGGTAACATATGGATCTAGGTATAAACAGACTTACAATGTACCGTTTCCTCCATTCGATGTGTTTGTAGATTTTGTCTCAGAACAAGCAAAAATTAGAAATGACCCTAGCTTTGATTTCATGTCGTCATGTGCCAATAACTCTGTTAGCAAACCTCGTAGAACAACTGTAGAGGTCCACAAAACTAACATTTCTCCCACAGGTCCAGTTCACAAAGAGTTCAGCTCCGGTCAAGGAGAAGACAAATCCAAGGATCCAATCTGGCAGTGTCCCTTACACAAGAAGCCACATTCCTTACTTAAGTGCAGAGCTTTCAGAGAAAAGTCATTGGAGGAAAGGAAGGCCTTCCTTAAGGAGAATCGCATCTGCTACAAATGCTGCTCTTCAACATCCCACTTTGCCAGGAACTGTGAGGTTAGTGCAAGGTGTACCGAATGTGACAGCACCGAACATAACTCAGTTCTACACCCTGGATCACCATCAGATACTTTGCCCCAAGAGCATAGCGGGGAGCTGAATGACTCAAGTACTGACACTCCAGCCATTACTTCTAAGTGTACAGAAGTTTGTGGAAATCTCATGGGAGGCAAGTCTTGCTCTAAAATTTCCCTAGTGAGAGTCTACCCGGCAGACGAAAAGGACAAAGCCATCAAAGTATATGCGATTTTAGATGATCAGAGTAATAGGTCACTAGCCAAGTCTGCCTTCTTTGATAGCTTTAACGTCAGAGGACCCAGCGCCCCCTACTCTTTAAAAACATGTGCCGGTATAATAGAGACAGCTGGTAGGAGAGCAACAGGATACGTAGTCGAGTCTATAGATGGCCAAGTGTGTCTGCCCTTACCAACCATATTGGAATGCAACCAGATTCCTGACAACAGGTCAGAGATACCTACGCCTGAAGTGGCATCGTACCATCCTCATCTGAAGCGTATAGAACGCCTGATTCCTAACCTTGACCCAGAGGCTCAAATAATCTTGCTCTTAGGGAGAGATATTCTACAAGTTCACAAGGTTAGACAACAGATCAATGGCTCACACAATGCTCCATATGCCCAGAGACTCGACCTTGGGTGGGTCATTGTAGGAGAGGTCTGTTTAGGAGGTACACACAAACCGACAGTAGTTAACAACATGTTTACCAGGACTCTCGAGAATGGACGTCCATCTCTCCTTCAACCATGTGAAAATCACTACTTCATAAAGGAGCTGCTACACAGTACTTCAGCACCAAGTATCTTAGCGAGTAGTGCCAATGATGATTGCATTCAGAATTGGGACCAAGATCACCTTGGGTGTACAGTCTTCCACAAGACCAAAGAAGATAATCGTATAGCAATGTCATTTGAAGATAAACTGTTCCTAGAGATGATGGAGCAAGGAATGGTGCAGGACAAAACGAAGAACTGGATTGCACCTCTACCCTTCAAGCCTCAAAGACAACGCTTGCCTAACAACAGAGAACAAGTTTACAAACGATTTGTCTCCCTCAGGCACAGCTTCCATAATAAACCAGAGATGAAAGGTCATTTCTTTACCTTCATGGAGAAAATATTTAAAAACGGTCATGCAGAGTTAGCACGTACACTTCAAGACGCTGAAGAATGTTGGTACCTGCCTCTGTTTGGAGTGTATCACCCGAAAAAGCCAGGTCAAATCAGAGTAGTATTTGATTCGAGTGCTAAGTATGAAGGTGTTTCATTGAATGATGTCTTGTTATCAGGCCCGGATCTGAACAACAAACTTTTAGGAGTGCTTATCCGTTTTCATAGAGACTCCATTGCATTCACAGCAGACATCCAACAGATGTTCCACTGTTTCTTTGTTAAAGAAGAACATAGAAATTTCTTGAGATTCTTGTTGTTCAAGGATAACGATCCTTCCAAAGAGATTACGGAGTATCGTATGAAGGTACATATTTTTGGTAATAGTCCTTGTCCTGCAGTAGCCATCTATGGGCTGAGACGAGCGGCTCAAGAGGTAGAAGCAGAGTACGGAACAGATGCCAGACTGTTTATAGAGAAAGATTTATATGTGGATGACTGTTTGAAATCGATGCCAACAAATGAGACCGCGATTAGTCTTCTGAAAAGAGCCAAGGACATGCTCGCTGTATCTAACCTGAGGTTGCACAAGATCGCTTCTAACAGCAAGGAAGTGATGGAAGCCTTCCCTCCTGAGGATCATTCAAGTGACTTGAAGAATTTAGATCTAGGCATAGACTCCCTACCGATGCAGCGGAGCCTCGGCCTACTATGGGACATAAAAGCTGATACCTTCACCTTCCAGGTTAACAGAGAAGATAAACCCTTTACTCGCAGAGGAGTACTGTCTACCATAAGCAGTTTGTATGACCCACTGAGGTTTGTAGCTCCTGTAGTCATCGAGGTCAAGGCTATGTTAAGAGAGTTCACCACAGAGGTGACGAACAGGGATACTCCTCTTCCCACAAAAGAGAAAACCAAGTGGATGATCTGGAAAAATTCCCTCACAGCCTTGTCAAGTCTTCATTTAACACGTTCGTATGTGTCTGTACCGAGTACCAAGATAGAGACACAAACCCTTTGTGTGTTTTCCGATGCTTCAATCAAAGCTATTGCTGCGGTAGCCTATTTGAGGATGATAGACACAAGTCAACAATGCCATGTAGGGTTTGTCATGAGCAGAGCAAAACTAACACCGCTCCATGAACACACCGTACCACGCCTGGAACTTTGTGCCGCCGTGTTAGCAGTCGAGTTGGCAGAACTCATTGCTATGGAAATGAATCTAGAAATTAAAGACTTTGAATTCTACACTGACAGCAGGATAGTACGTGGGTACATCCATAACGAAGTGAGACGCTTCTATGTCTATGTTAGCAACAGAGTGCTCAGAATTCGAAGGTCTACCTCACCTGAACAATGGAAATATGTGCCTACACATCTCAACCCTGCGGACCAGGCTACCAGATTTGTTGCTGCCAATCGCCTCAAAGACACGATTTGGTTTACAGGCCCTGAGTTTTTGTGTAGGTCATTGCCCAACATGACAGAAATGGCCTTGTTTGAACCAGTAGATCCACATGCTGACGTTGAAATTTGCCCTCAAGTGTCTGCGTTACATACTGAAACTTTGAAGCGCCACCTGGGATCTCAGCGATTCAGTAGGTTCTCTACTTGGAATTCACTTGTTCGTGCCATCGCCTGCCTGACCCACATAGCTCAGCCTTACAAGGACCGTTACAGGAGTCGATGGAGACAAGTGCAGAGTCTCTCCAATGCTTTTTGGGACAAGTGGAAAAAACAGTACCTGCCTACCCTGCAACAGAGGAGAAAGTGGCAAACCAGCAAGCCTAACCTCCAGCCTGGCGATGTAGTACTAATAAAAGACTGTCAGTCTCGGAGAAATGAATGGCCATTAGGTCTCAGTACTCAGACATTCCCAAGTAAGGATGGAATCGTACGTAAGGTGGAAGTAAAAATAGGGAAACAAAGCGAGACCAAATTGTTCCTCAGGCCAGTAGGGGAACTCGTTCTGCTGTTCTCGTCCAATAAACACAATAGTGACGTCGGCTGACGTCAAGCGGGGAGTGTTCTGTCCAGCCATATAATTGCTGTCTAGAAAGTCTAGTCATTTTTTTATGTCTCCAATTGTTATAGACATTGCAATTTTTGAATGTATTGGTCTTTCATACATTTTATGTTGTAAGGTAACAGCGCCACCTGCTGGCTGTTTGATGCATAGATTCTAGTTTAATTTGTAATGTCTTGTGGTAAATTCCAAGAGCATTGTGGGATTGTTCCTGTTGCATCATGGTCTTGTTTATCACACTGTGAAAGGGAACAGCAGCCATTATTCTCCATGTATCTTAGGACTAGGGTTGAGCATTCTGATATTGCAAATATCGGGTATCGGCCGATATTGGCTGTATCGGAATTCCGATTCCGAGTACCGATATTTTCGTCATATCGGATACCGGAATCGGAATGTCACTGTCACTGTCAGTGTCCGTCGGTCGGGTCTGTCAGGAATCAGCGGCACTTACCCGGCAGAAGATCTCCGGCGGTCACATCCTGGACTGCTTGATGGCCGCCATCCTCTTCTCCCTGGCGGTCACATGCAGTTTCTCGCGATAACTGCAGTGACTGCTGGGTAATCGCGGCCGTAAAGCAGTCCGATGACGTCACCGCCGTTGAAGCAGGTAATCAGCTGTGCTGCGTCGGGATGTTAGGCTCTGCCTGGCATTCCGATGTAGCAGAGCTGGATCGTCGTGGGACACTCATTACTATGGACTGCGTCGGACAGGTGGTATACTGTTGGTTTGTTTTTTTTCTTTTTTTACAGGAGATCGATGGCGTCGCAGGAATGAGAGAGTAATAAAATTAATGAAAACTGTGTTGTCTCTTTTATTTCATTAAAATACTTTTTTCTTGCTGTGTCTTTTTTTTAAACATTTAAAAACTTTGGGATTAATAATGGATCGGTGTCTTATTGACGCCTCTCCATTATTAACCGGGCTTATTGTCACCGTGCAATCAACGGTGACATTAACCCCTTATTACCCCGCTTCCACCGCTACAGGGCAAGTGGGAAGAGCCGGGTAAAGTGCCACAATTGGCACATCTTTTGATGCGCCAAATGTGGGGCTGCTGTAGCCTGGTATTATCAGGCTGTTGAGGGCCAAAATCCATGGGCCTTGACAGTCTTTTAATACCAGGCCGCAGCAGTCTGCATTTTACTTGGCTGGTTAACAAAAATAGGGGGACCCCTACGCCGTTTTTTTTTCGAGGGGATCCCTTATTTTTGTTAACCAGCCAAGCTAAGCAGACTGCTGTGGCCTGGTATTATCAGGCTGGCAAGGTCCATGGATATTGGATCCTTACCAGCCTGAAAAACCAGGCCTCAGCGGTCTGCTTCATCTGGCTGGTTAACAAAAATAGGGGGGACCCCACGCCAATTTTTTTCGAGGGGATCCCCTATTTTTGTTAATCAGCCAAGATATGCAGACTGCTGTGGCCTGGTATTATCAGGCTGGCAAGGTCCATGGATCTTGGCTCCTTAACAGCCTGAAAATCCAGGCCTCAGCGGTCTGCTTCATCTGGCTGGTTAACAAAAATAGGGGGGACCCCACGCCAATTTTTTTCGAGGGGATCCCCTATTTTTGTTAATCAGCCAAGATATGCAGACTGCTGTGGCCTGGTATTATCAGGCTGGCAAGGTCCATGGATCTTGGCTCCTTAACAGTCTGAAAATCCAGGCCTCAGCGGTCTGCTTCATCTGGCTGGTTAACAAAAATAGGGGGGACCCCACGCCAATTTTTTTCGAGGGGATCCCCTATTTTTGTTAACCAGCAAAGATAAGCAGACTGCTGTGGCCTGGTATTATCAGGCTGGCAAGCAGGGTCGGACTGAGCCACCGGGACTCCTGAGCTCCTGCATGGTGGGCCCTGATTTGAAAGGATAGGTCGCGGGGCAGAGGGGGCGGTGGCCCCGGGCCCCGCGCTCTGAGGGGGCCCACCCGGAGCTACGCTACAGTAACTGTATCGGCGTGCACAGCACGCCGATACAGTTACATTCTGCGGCAGAGCAGGGAGAATCGCTCTCCCTGCTCTGCCGCCCGGAAGTTATGGGGCCTGAACAGTCGGTGGGGGGGCCCGGTGCCAGCAGTGGGCCCCCCACCCGTCATCGGAGGGTCAGCTGTATCGGCATCCAGCCGATACAGCTGACCGCATAGAGAGAGAAGGAGCGAGCGCTCCTTCTCTCCCATAATCCCGCTCTCAGCGTCTGACAGCGGGCGCAATGACATCACCTGCCGGCGCCCGCTGTCAGACGCAGAGAGGGAGAACAGTGAGCAGCACAGGAGCCGGGAGGTGAGTATTGTTTTTTTTTTTTTTTTTAATGGGGGTTCATTATACTACAGAGGCTGTATATGGGGGTGCATTATACTACAGAGGCTGTATATGGGGGCTGCATTATACTACAGAGGCTCCATATTGGGGTGCATTATACTACAGAGACTCCCTATGGGGATGCATTATACTACAGAGGCTGCCTATGGGGGTGCATTATAATATAGCGGCTGTGTGAGGAACTCAGCCGGCCGCCACACGGTAGCCCGGGTATCACAGCTTCTGATACCACCGCCGCTACCAAATGTGGCGGACGATCCCTTTCCTCCCACGTCACCAATGGGACGTAACTCCACAGGTACAGCTCTCCGCGCCCCCCTTTGTCTCTCAGGTCAGTAAGAGAACTGCACCTAGAGCAAATGGCCGCCGGGGAAGGTGTCCTGCTACCCACTGGGTATTCTAAGATTCGTGATCAGAGTAAAAGCATCAGCCCAAGATTAATTTTATGGTTTAATTTGCCTTAAGGGCGCACTAGATAATTACAAAAATATGCAGTAAAGCTATACAACGTAATTACAATGGAATGGCAGTCAGAGTAAAAATACAACAATAATGTACAAGGCTAAAAGGTATAAGCTATGGATCAATATTACCGGGTATTATGGTCTTGGGAAGGCCTTGGCTCTGCCATTCCCAGGTACAGTCTTCAGTTCCTGAATAGTCCCTTGGTCTTTCCTAGACCATCTTCTTGGCTTCTGTGTGAGAAATGGAATGACCAGCAGCCTGGTCATGGCTAGTTTTTTAGACCTGCTAGGCCCATCCCCATTGCTTTGAAGCACGCATATTAATTGGCCTGCAATTCATATGGAACAGGAAACAATGCCTGAGCTTGGGCTATTTACCATACGACTGAACATCTCATTCAGTCACTGGCCTAGACTAATTAGCATGTAAAGGCCTATTGATTCCTAGTGGGCATCAAAACCTGTCGTACTGGATATGCTAATAGGCAATGTGTAGCTAAAAGTCTGTGGCTGTGTGAACTGACAAAATGGAGGCTGGTACAGGCCCTATACAAAATGGCGACAACCTTTTCCTTACACCTCCCTGCTTTTGAGGGCGCTAGGGGGTATCACATTCCTGTGTTCCCCCGTGCGCCCTACCGCACCCTCTCTTTGGCTAGGGTGGCAGATCCACGAGGATTTCTGACTCTCTGTCCTCTCCTTCCTCTGGAAGGTTGCACACTGGGTGAGCATAAGCCTCCCGCTCATGGTGGGCCTTCATCATGTTCACATGGAAGGCCTTCCTCCTTCCACGGGCATGGTCCAGGGTGACCAGGTAGGTGACGGCGTTGAGCTGCTCATGCACGAGGTATGGACCCTCCCAGGCCGCCTGAAGCTTGTTTTGTGGTACGGGACCAGTACCCACACCTTTTGACCCACCTGGTAGGTCCGCTCACAAGCATTCTGGTCGTACCATCGCTTCTGGTCAGCCTGAGCTTGGGCCATATTGTCATGCACCAGCCGTGTCAAGGCCATCATTCGGTCCCGGAAGCGCACGACATACTCAATGACCGACACTCCAGGGGTGGCTAAATCCCCTTCCCATGCTTCCTTCACCAGAGCAAGGGGCCCCCGTACACGTCGCCCGTACAGGAGCTCAAAGGGGGAGAACCCCGTTAAGGCCTGTGGAACCTCCCGGTAGGCAAACAGCAGGTGTGGGAGATACCGCTCCCAGTCTCTCCCGTGGGAGTCGACCAACATCCTCAGCATCTGCTTTAAGGTGCCATTGAACCGCTCACACAAGCCATTGGTCTGTGGGTGATACGGGCTGGCCACCAGATGTTGCACCTGTACCTGCTTACAGAGAGACTCCATCAGCTGCGACATGAACTGGGTCCCTCGGTCGGTGAGCATTTCCTTGGGAAACCCCACTCTGGAGAAAATCTCCAGTAAGGCAGTGGCCACTTTGTCGGCCCGAATGGACGACAAAGCTACCGCCTCCGGGTACCGGGTGGCATAGTCCACTACCGTTAGTATGAAGCATTTCCCGGAGCGGCTGGGAGTGGACAGAGGTCCAATGAGATCCACAGCCACCCTCGAGAAAGGCTCTTCGATGATGGGCAGAGTTACCAGTGGGGCTTTGGGGCGCGGCCCCGCCTTCCCCACCCTCTGACAGGTGTCACATGAACGGCAGTAGGCTATCACCTCGGTCCTCATTCCAGGCCAGTAGAAATGCTGAGCTAGCCTGGCCCTGGTTTTAGTGATCCCTAAGTGTCCGGCCATTGGAATCTCGTGTGCGATCCGCAACAATTCCGCCCTGAACGGATGGGGCACCACTAACTGTCGGTCCCTGGGCCACGCCTCCGGTGAACCCTGCTGGACCGTTACCCGGTACAGCCGTCCCTGGTCCCAGACCACTCGCTCGCGGTCGGACTCCAGGGGAGGCTGTGCCGCCTGTTCCTTGAGAGTCTTCAGGCTAGGGTCAGCTTCCAACGCTGCCTGAAATCCCTGACTAGATATGGCAAGAATTGACGAAACTGCCCTGTCCTCTGTCAGTTCCCCGGGATCTGTCTCCTGGCTACTGTCTGACTCGGCAGCCACTTGGTCAGAGAGGGGAAACCGTCGGACCTCCGCGAGGCTCCTTGGGCTTCAGCGCTCCCACTCCTGGTAACAGCGGCCACGACCGCTGAGACCACGGGTAGCGCCTGCTTTCCCTCCTCCTCTGACCAAGTCACCGGGTCAGGCAGACTTCCCTGACTTCCTGACATCCCGGATGTGGGGAACTCCTGACCTGGGGTCCTACCTGGTGGCTCCTCTCCCGGGACACCCCCTCCCCCATGGCCTGTTCCTCTTCCTGCAGGGGCTCTAGACTCAGCAGGCTGGATTCACTTAGGGGCCCTACACTGCCCATAGCAGCCCCTCCCTCCACCTCTGAGCTCTCCCCTACAGCCTCCTCACCTGTCCTCACTGTGAGCCCTGTGTGTGTAGTGTCAGTGCATGGCTTACCATCAGGTTTCACTCCCTCCTCCACTGTTGGAGGCACATTCAATACATTAACATTAGCATTCACAGTAGAGTCATGACATTCTTGGGGAGCCGGACTTGGGGTTCAGTGGCCACATACTGGGACACTAGCCGCCCCAAATCGGTCCCAAGCAACACATTTGCAGGAATATTCGGCGTTACTCCCACCTCCCGCATCCCCCCCCGGCACCCCAATCCAAATACACCTTGGCAACGGGCAGCGCCGGTTCAACGCCTCCAATTCCGGAGACGGAAAGGGTTTTCCCAGGCACCAAGTCTTGAGGGACACCACCTCAGGGCATACCAGGGTTCGTTCAGCGCCGGTGTCCCGCAGTCCCATGACCGCTGAGCGGCCGATGGTGACGGGTTGGTAATTGTCTAGGGACCTCCCACCACCCCCTCCCACACACAAAACAGTGGACGGTTCCTGGGACAGGGATGGGGCCTTCTGGCGCTGGGACATGCAGCCTTAAAGTGTCCTGGCTGATTGCAATTATGGCAACGTCTGGGTTCTGTTCCTGGCCTGGAGAGGGCAGCAGGGGGGTACGCCCCTTGCACTCTGGGGCTGGATATGGGGCTGGGGCAGGATTGGGCTTACCCCCTCTCCAGGTGCTGCTGGCAGGCTTCTTTGGCTCCGGCGCCCTGTTGTTGGCATACTCGTCTGCCAGGGCAGCTGTAGCAGAAGCCCCCTTTGGTTTCCGGTCACGGAGGAACTGCTGGAGGTCCTCTGGGCAGTTCCACAAAAATTGCTCCACGACAAACAGTTCCTGGACCTCCTGGCGGGTAGTGAGCTCTAGACCCGAGGTCCAGTGCTCCGCAGCTCTCAACAGGGCCCGCATGTGGTCGGTCCAGGTGTCCTTTGAACCCCGCTGCAGGCTCCTGAACTTCCTGCGGTACGACTCCGGGGTGAGGTTGTAGTGCTGGATCAGGGCCCGCTTGATGCTGTTGTAGTCCTGCTCCTCCCCGGCAGGTAAGTCCCCCAAAACTTCCAGGGACTTACCCCTCAAACGGGGGGTCAGGTACCTTGCCCACTGATCCGGGGCCAGATGATGTTGGAGGCATGTCCTCTCAAAAGCCAGCAAAAAGGAATCCAGGTCTCCATCCTTTTCAAGCAAGGGAAAGTCCTCCGCCCGGACCTTGGGAGCCCTTGTCTCCAGTGGGCCTGGTGCATCCAGTGGGGGCCCGTGCTGAGCCATCTCCAGTCGGTGCCGGTGCTCCGCAGCTTCACGGCGTTCTGTATGCTCCCGCTCCGCTGCTCTCTCTGCTGCTGCTTGCTCACGCTCCGCAGCTTCACGGCGTTCTGCTCGCTCACGCTCTGCTGCTTTCTCTGCCGCTGCTTGCTCACGCTCTGCTGCTTTCTCTGCCGCTGCTTGCTCACGCTCTGCTGCTGTCTCTGCCGCCACCAGGAGTCTTTCATAGGCGGCGTCATTACCAGCCTCGAGCTGCGCCATAGCCGCTTGGAAGAGGGTCTCCGATCTGGACAGGCTGGGACGGGCAGGGGGTGGGCAGTCCACTGTGAGACTGAGCACGGGGGTCGGGCTCCTTGGGGAGCCCTGGCTGAGCTCCCCCTCGCCTCCATCGGTATCGAACTCATCATAGACCACAGCATTGGCCTCCCCCTTTGCCCTACTCCTGGTGCCTTCCGCCATCTTGGGAACCTTTGGTCACTGAAACACAGCTGCAACCCTGACCTTGCACACAACTTGTTATATTTACACTCTGACCGTCTAGTGCTGGGCTGACCTTAAGACCCCAGCAGTGAAAGTACTGCTGGTAGTCTCTAGTGTCTGGGAGTAGGGGTCCCACGCACACTATTACTCTGATCCCACCGCTGCCACCAATTTGTGAGGAACTCAGCCGGCCGCCACACGGTAGCCCGGGTATCACAGCTTCTGATACCACCGCCGCTACCAAATGTGGCGGACGATCCCTTTCCTCCCACGTCACCAATGGGACGTAACTCCACAGGTACAGCTCTCCGGCGCCCCCCTTTGTCTCTCAGGTCAGTAAGAGAACTGCACCTAGAGCAAATGGCCGCCGGGGAAGGTGTCCTGCTACCCACTGGGTATTCTAAGATTCGTGATCAGAGTAAAAGCATCAGCCCAAGATTAATTTTATGGTTTAATTTGCCTTAAGGGCGCACTAGATAATTACAAAAATATGCAGTAAAGCTATACAACGTAATTACAATGGAATGGCAGTCAGAGTAAAAATACAACAATAATGTACAAGGCTAAAAGGTATAAGCTATGGATCAATATTACCGGGTATTATGGTCTTGGGAAGGCCTTGGCTCTGCCATTCCCAGGTACAGTCTTCAGTTCCTGAATAGTCCCTTGGTCTTTCCTAGACCATCTTCTTGGCTTCTGTGTGAGAAATGGAATGACCAGCAGCCTGGTCATGGCTAGTTTTTTAGACCTGCTAGGCCCATCCCCATTGCTTTGAAGCACGCATATTAATTGGCCTGCAATTCATATGGAACAGGAAACAATGCCTGAGCTTGGGCTATTTACCATACGACTGAACATCTCATTCAGTCACTGGCCTAGACTAATTAGCATGTAAAGGCCTATTGATTCCTAGTGGGCATCAAAACCTGTCGTACTGGATATGCTAATAGGCAATGTGTAGCTAAAAGTCTGTGGCTGTGTGAACTGACAAAATGGAGGCTGGTACAGGCCCTATACAAAATGGCGACAACCTTTTCCTTACAGGCTGCCTATGGTGGTGCATTATATTATAGACTCTGCCTATGGGGGTTTATTATAATATAGAGGCTGCCTATGGGGGTGCATTATACTATATTGAGGACTATCTGGTGTATTATGCTGTATGGATGCTATCTAGGGGCCACCATACAGTGTTGGACCCATTAAATAGTTTGGGGACATTAAGGGGTCAGTATATATCCAGTGAGGGGCATTATTCTGTGTATAGGGGAGATGTACAGGGGGAGACTTGGGACATTATTAAATGTAAAGTGGACACTTATTGTTATAGGGGAACTCGGGTTACTGTGACTGTCAAAGGGGCACACAGGGCATTATTACAGTCTAGGGGACAAAATGTGGGCACTGTTTTCTAGGGCACTTGCACCCGGCATTACTATATTCTAGAGGGGTGCTTTAAAATTTAGAGGTCACACAGAACCACACAGCAGGTGCAGTAATAGGGACACATACGACAGCAGCAGCTCAGTATTGGGGGTATCAGGTGCAGTAATAGGGACACATACGGCAGCAGCGGCTCAGTATTGGGGTATCAGGTGCAAAATAGGGACACATATGGCAGCAGCGGCTCAGTATTGGGGTATCAGGTGCAGTAATAGGGACACATACGGCAGCAGCGGCTCAGTATTGGGGTATCAGCAGGATGAGGAGTTTGTGCAGGTTGAGAATAGTCCAATTGGTGACTGTGACAGTGCTAAAAATATGAGAAGTGAAATGTGTCTTTGTTGTAATCTCTGCAGTCGAGTCCTGGCTGGAGAAGTCGTCATGTCGGTCTGGGCCAGATGGAAAAGACATGAAAAGTGAACAATTCCATTAGAAAGAACATCAGCGGTAAGTCATTATCTGTACCTGTGCTGTAATCTATTATATGTTCTGTAGGACTGGTATTATTTACCACAGACCATATGGCGGTAATATCAATATTGGTCTTTTTATATATAGATTATTTTTGGCAACAGCGCGGTCATTTGTTGAGGTTCTCTGATTAGGGGCCCACTCAGAAGTTTCGCCCCCACTAAACCAAAACCCTAGCTACGCCTCTGGCTCTCTCTCTAGTCTTTCTTTCTCTCTCTAGTCTTTCTCGCTCTCTGTTCTTTCCTTCTCGCTCTCTGTTCTTTTTTCTCTCTGTTCTTTCTTTCTCTCTCTCTTTCTTTCTTTCCTCTCTTTCTTTCTCTGCTTGTTCTTTCTCTCTCGCTGCTCTTTCTTTCTTTTCCTCAGTACCAGCCACTGTGCCCTCATTACCAGTCAGTGTGATCAGCAGTGCTAAATGGGTACGCTTGGGGCGAGGATATGGGTGTGATTAGCTGTGAAATGGGTGTGGTCGGGGCGTGGCCTATAATTTGCAGCGGCGCGCGTAGCGCGCCGCAGCCTTTAACCCACTTTCCTGTCTTCAAAATTTGGGAGGTATGCTGTATGACCTCCCTAAAACTTCTGGGCATGCTCCTGATGAGCACGACGGATGGTCTCCTGAGGGATCTCCTCCCACACTTGGACTAAAGCATCCACCAACTCCTGGACAGTCTGTGGTGCAATGTGGCATGGCCTAAAATTTGCTGCAGCAGGCACAGCGTGCCACAGCCTTTGTCCCTCTTTCCCTTCTTCAAAGGTTGGGAAGTATGATGGTGGGCCCCAAGAATAATTTTTCTCTGGTGGGCCCAAGGTACTCCAGTCCGACGCTGCTGGCAAGGTCCATGGATATTGGCTCCCTAACAGCCTTAAATACCATGCCTCAGCAGTCTGCTTCATCAGGCTGGTTAACAAAAATAGGGGGGACCCCATGCCATTTTTTTTTCGAAGGGAACCCCTATTTTTGTTAATCAGTTCCCTCTGACGTCACTGATTGTGTCCCTGGCTGACCTGAAGTGAAAGTGGAAAGCAATCAATTAAGCTTTCCACTTCCTCTCCTGTGAGCCAGGAGAGGAACTCATTCATTTGGGGGTTTACTGTGAGGCTGCAGCATTAGCTGCGGTCCCTGCAGTAAACATTAACCCTTTCTGAAGGATTACACCGTGGGACCTGACTGTGCATGGGATAGGTAAGAATAATTTTGCTTTTTTATTTTATTTTTATTACAGAAAATGGTTTTTGCAGAAAAATAAAAGATGGTCAAAAACATGTGTCTTTATTTCATTAAAATGATTTTTAATTAAAGTGTGTGTGTTTTATTTTTATTTCATGCAATAGGATTAATAATTGATAGTTGTCTAATTGACAGCTCTCAATTATTAACCTGGCTTAAGGTCACCTTTCAATAGCAAGGTGGCTTTAACCCCATATTAACTCATTCGCCACCGCTACAGGGCAATGGGAATAGACGGGCAAAGTGCCAGAAAGGGCGAATCTAATTATAGATTTGTCTTTTCTGGGATGTCTGGGGGCAGATGTTAGTAGCCAGGGGGGGGCCAAAAATAATGGTCCCTCTCTGGGCTATTATTATCTGCCCCCACTCACTGGCTTTGTCTGTCTGGTTGCGAAAATAGGGCGGGAGCCCACGCATTTTTTTTCAGCAATTTTACACCTCATATATATATATACATGTCATTGAATTTGTGACACATATATATATATATTTATATTTATAGTTCATACACTTCTACATAGTATAATAGCCGCTAATTCAATTGCCGGCTTTTGTGAAAATGCAGAACCCGACATGAAATGACACTTGGTTTACATAGAGTAAACCATGTCTTTTCATGCAGTTTGATATCTGATTTGCACAAACAATTACATGAGTGTAAGTGTGCAAAATTTCACACCTGTAGGGGTTAATTAAAGGTGTAAATTCGTAGCAAAAAAGTCCGTTTTTTTTACAACGAATTTACACCTTTAATTAACCCCTACAGGTGTGAAATTTTGCACACTTACACTCATGTAATTGTTTGTGCAAATCAGATATCAAACTACATGAAAAGACATGGTTAACTCTATGTAAACCAAGTGTCATTTCATGTCGGGTGCTTCTGTCTTTTCACAAAAGCCTGCTTTACCCGGCAATTGAATCAGAGGCTATTTTACTATGTAGAAGTGTATAAACTATAAATATATATATATATATATATGTCACAATGACATGTGTATATATATATATATATATATATATGTATTCTATGTGTGTATATTTAGTGTTTACAAGGAAAGAAAGAGGTTTTTTTAGTTACGATATTTTGTTCCCATAGACTTACATTGGATTTCCGGTATCGGTATCGGGTATCGCCGATATTTTAATGGTATCGGCGATACCATTCCGATTCCGATACTTTTGGATATCGGAAAGTATCGCTCAACTCTACTTAGGACACTACATCACTCGTGTTCTCCATGTTTCTTAAACAGCCTGCTCTAAGCATAGTCGGTAAGCACTATCTAGGTGTTATAATCCTGTGTTTATCAGTACGTTTGTTACTAAGTAGGTAATAACCAGTTTGTGTATTCTGTATATTGTAAACTATTTGTGTTTCATGCTCTGTACAGTTATATATTCTGAAATGCTCTTATTATTGCATTCTATAGTTTTACCCTTTCCTGTCACATCTGCAATCAATAAAAGAAGGTTACAATTTTACAGCCTCTTTTTCTTAAAGAAGACAGGGGGTTTAGCTACATGTCTCATCGCACACCCTGCTAACGTGCATGAGGACAGAATAGTCAGTATCAAATGGACAGACTCTGACTCCTTAAATATTGTATATAATACATTGGGTGCAGGATGTGATGTAATTTTTTTTTATAATAATTTGGAAAGTGATGAAATGTCCTATAAATGTCTGTTCTGTTCCTGATCTGAGGATCTCGGCTTTTAGTGGAGATAAATCTGTGCTGCACTTTATGTACACACGTGGTCAAAATTGTTGCTACCCCCTCGTTCAATGACAGAAAAACCCACAATGGTGACAGAAATAACTTGAATCTGACAAAATTAATAATAAATCAAAACTCTATGAAAATTAACAAATAAAAGTCAGACATTGCTTTTCAACCATGCTTCCACAGAATTTTTTAAAAATAAAACTTATAAAATAGGCCTGGACAGAAATGATGGTACCCTTAACTTAATATTTTGTTGCACAAACTTTTGAGGCAATCACTGCAATCAAACGATTCCTGTAACTGTCAATGGGACATCTGCACCTCTTGACAGGTATTTTGGCCCACTCCGCAAGAGCAAACTGCTCCAGTTGCCTCGTGCTTGAAGGTTGCCTTTCCAGATGGCATGTTTCAGCTCTTTCCAAAGATGCTCAATAGGATGTAGATCAGGACTCATAGAAGACCACTTCAGAATAGTCCAATGTTTTCCTCTTAGCCATTCTTGGGTGTTTTTAGCTGTGTGTTTTGGGTCATTATCCTTTTTTAAGACCCATGACCTGCGACTGAGACCAAGCTTTCTGACACTGGGCAGGACATTTCTCTCTAGAATTCCTTGATAGTCTTGAGATTTCATTGTACCCTGCACAGATTCTAGACACCCTGTGCCATATGCCGCAAAGCAGCCCCAGAACATTACAGAGCCTCCTCCATGTTTCACAGTAGGAACAGTGTTCTTTTCTTGATATACTTCTTTTTTCCATCTGTGAACATAGAGCTGATGTGCCTTGCCAAAAAGTTCCATTTTTGTCTCATCTCTCCATAGGACATTCTCCTAGGAGCTTTGTAGCTTGTCAACTTGTAGTTTGGCAAATTCCAGTCTAGCTTTTTTATGATTTTTTTTCAACAATGGTGTCATCCTTGGTTGTCTTCAATGAAGTCCACTTTGGCTCATATAATGATGGATGGTGCGATCTGACAGTGATGTTCCTTGAGCTTGAAGTTCACATTTAGTCATTTGTCCTCCTGTGACCATGCCCAGGGAGGTTTGCTACAGTCCCATGGAGCTTAAATTTCTGAATAATATGTGCAACTGTAGTCACAGGAACATCAAGCTGCTTGGAATTGGTCTTATAACTTTTACCTTTAACATGTTTGTCTATTAATTTTCTTTCTAATCTCCTGAGACAACTCTTTACTTCACTTCCTCTGGTCCATGTTAAGCGTGATACACACCATGTCACCAAACAGCACAGTGAGTATCTGTGGCCCTCTATACAGTCTCATCACTGATTACAAGATTGTAGAGAAGAGACAAAAAACCTGACTGGCACTTCCAGATAATGTGAACTAGGTGCAAACCAAAGGGAGCTACCCTCATGTAAAACATCCAAAAAAAAGGCTGCCTCAAGCATACTAAAGCATGCCCAAAATAGAATTTCATGAAATTTTGAATAGCAATATGGCTTAGGAATAAAGGAAAAATTTAGACGCTTTGTTAAAATTTGGCCAAAAAATTTTTAAAACCCAAAAACCCTCGTCAAGGTGGCCAATTTTGTTGAGTCCCAACCTAAATTTAACAACCCTTATTTGGCTGTATCCAATTTTTTGGGGGAATATGCCCCTGTCAGTATGCCCGCATTTATGGTAAAGTAGGGAGGGGTAATTAAAATCACCCCGGTGGGGGCGGAGTGCCTCAGCAATAACTTCAAAAAAAAAAACCTACTGCACTTCCGCTAATGTGAACAGGGGCAAACCAAAGGGGGTCCCCATGTAAAACACAAAAAAAGGTGCACTCAAGCATACTAAAAAATGCAACAAAGAATACATGAAATTTTTGAATACAATATGGCTTTGGGGAAAATAGGAAAAATTTGAGACGCTTTGTATAAACATTTGGCCAAAAATTTTAAAACCAAAAACCCTCGTCAAGGGGGTCTCAAAATTCTGTGAGCCCCAACCTAATGGAACATCCTCTATTTGGCTATATCTGAATTTTTGGTGAAAATTTCACCTCCGTCAAATCCTGCATTATGGGTAAAGTAGGGAGTGGTGTAATTAAAAACACCACCTGGTGGGGGGGGATGCTCGGTCCAAACTAACATTCAAAAACAAAAAACCTGACGACTTCCCGACAATGTGAACAGGTGCAAACCAAAGGGGCTACCCCCATGTAAAACATCCAAAAAAAAGGCCCCCCGCACTCAAGCATACAAAAAAAGACAACAAGAAACATGAAATTTTTAATTCAATTGGTTTGGAATATAAGGAAAAATTTGAGCCCTTTGTAAAAACATTTTGGGCCCAAAAATTTTAAAGCCCAACAACCATCGCAAGGTGGTCTCAATTCTGTTGGTCCCTAACCTAATGTGAACTACCTCTATTGGGGATATCTGAATTTCTTGGTGAATTGCACCCGTCAGTAAGCCTGCATTTATGGGAAATAGGGGCTGGGGGAATTAAAATCACCACCTGGTGGGGCGGGGGTGCCGTCCGCAATAACATTTAAAAGACAAAAACCTGACTGGCACTTCCAGCTAATGTGAACAGGGGCAAACCCCAAAAGGGGGCTACCCTCATGAAAAAAAACAACCAAA